>JBBBDQ010001031.1:3952500-4000000 GCA_037127315.1 Ascarosepion bandense | reverse complement strand
TGCGCCTCCTCGGACTTACCCTATCATCCGATCTCAAGTGAAATCATTACATTGAATCAGTAGCTAAATCCACTGCTAGGAAGGTTGGGTTACTGAGTCGGGCCAGGAAGTTTATTCCGCCTGAATCAATCTTGCACATATACAAATCAATCATTCGACCGTGCATGGAATACTGTTGTCATATCTGATCAGGTGCCCCTGCTGTTCGTCTCAGGGTTATCGACAGGCTTCAAAGGAGAATATGTAATGTGACTGGTCCTGACCTGGCAGCTCGACTCCAGCCACTTTCTCATCGGCGGGATGTGGTTTCCTCTGTCTCTTCTATAAATATTTTCATAGCTTCTGCTGACGAACTTAGATCACTGGTGCCCTCTGCACAAGAATTTACTCGGGCAACCAGACTGGCAACAAGGTCCCACCCTTTTACAGTTAAATCAACCAAATGCAGGCGACAATTCTACTCCATCGGCCTCTTTCCTCGCGCTTCCCGCCTGTGGGACTCCCTTGCTTTCCGGACGACTACACCCCCCAAGAATTTAAATGCAAAGTCAATTCCCATCTCTTATCCACTTAGCTCCAGTCCTTTCCACATCACCACGTGTATCTTGTTTTCCTTTCTATCTTGGTAACTGTCTTCACTCCTGTGTTCACGTTCTTCTCTTGCCCTTTCTCTTTCACCCCCTGTAACAGGTTCGTCTTCCTCTTCACTCTTTCTACATCACCCCGTGTATCTTGTTCTTATCCTTTCTCTCTACCTTCTCAACTGTCTTCACTCCTGTGTTCACGTCCTTCTCTTGCCTTTTCTCTTTCATCCCCTGTAGATGGTTCATCTTTGTCTTCATTCTCCCCCTGTTTAAAACTTTAACTCTCTTACGTAGTCCCCTGCACATCAGTAGCGGTACCGCCTTGCTTGGGTGAAATGATTTTAAAAAAATTTAGATTTCGACATTAAATAACCCATGGAGTCGTTGATATGTCGCTAAACAAAATCAAACATGAAAAAACTTTCATTACATTAATACATATAATATTCAATTTACACTCCACCCACGTCTATTGAACAGGTTAAGAGGCTCATCCCTTCTTCCCTGTTTAGGATGTGGTTTCCGGCTTTCTCTTTTCCAATCTTTTCACTTCTCTTTTTCTTTTTTATCGCCCGGTTCACACTCCACCCACGTCTATTGAACAGGTGAAGAGGCTCATCCCTTGTTCCCTGTTTAGGATGTGGTTTCCGGCTTTCTCTTTTTCCAATCTATTTACTCTTACGTAGCCCCCTGCACACCAGTGGCCTTACCGCCTTGCTTGAGGTGATGTGATTTAAAAAAAAATCAAACTGTATTCTAAAATATGCATAAAATATATATATATATATATATATATATAAAAAACACATCACTGCCTGTAGTAATCATATCCACCCAAACATGTCTATGCACAAATGTTGAGTATTATCTACCATGTATTCAATTATGAAAGCAGAATAACATATTTCGTTACTTAAAAGCTGAAAAGAAAACAAAAATTTTTGCCTTAAATGACCCATAAGATTTTGATATGCCGTTAAACAAATCTTTCAGCAAATGAATGTTAGTGGTAACTTAAAATTCTATAAACGACGTCTGTGATCTCAGGAGGCCAATTTATGAAATAAAACTTTAAAAAAATAATTTTTTTTTACTTACAAGATAATTCGGCATAACGTCCTTGTCGTTCTTTCATACTATTTGCCGGGTAGATATCTGTGGAGAAAAAAAAAACAGTTTTATTACCCGTTCATTTCTAATATATATATATATATATATATATATATATATATATATTCGTCACATAAAATATTCATTAATTCATCTTATATTTTAAAAATAGCTGATTTTCAGCGTTTATTTTAACATATCAACTGAAGAACAGTATTGTTCTGAAACATAGAAATTTTATAAGCCATTATAAGAAAGAAAAATACTAACACATATATATATATATATATATATATATATATAATTTAATTACTTGTCATAATAAAGTTAGACCAGTACACAATTGTATTAAAAATTGTTCAATACATTTATATTGCCGATCTTTTGAATATTCTTCATTTGTAAACGAGATATTACAAATATCTAAACTTATAAATGGAACTTTGTGTGTGTCCGTTACCTATAGACTTCGAAACGGCTGAACCGATTTTCTTGACAATTTACACAGTGGTACTATAAGCGTCTGCGAGTGATTCTTAGCTAAGTTTTGTGTCGAGGTACCTCCGATAAATATCGAAAATCGATAATTGAAAAAATCGGGTTATAGAAGGAGTGGTCCGATTTTAATCAAATTTGTTACACTCATAGACAAAGACATAAGAAACGATATTCAAAAGTTTCAATGTTGCAGTTCTTACAATAGTACAGAAAATCGATAATATATATATATATATATATATATATATATATAAGCTTTCATTACACCCGAGCAACGCCGGGTTATACTGCTAGTATATATATATATATATACACATATATAAAAAAACAACGTGCTCACCGTATTCGGAACATAAAACATGCACACTACTCTACGAACATATATAACACTACATACATTCTGTTAGACGTAAAATAAAATCCATCCTCGATAAAGCGATCGGATAAAGAAAACGTAAGGGCATATATATCATTTGTAAACGAGTTATTACGCGACCTAGGTTTCTACCATGTGGTGTGTTCAGATGATTTGTAATATCAATATAAAATATTATAAAATACCACCATTCATACATTGACCGTTTAATGGACAGATCATATTTTATTCGTCAATTGCATTTATTTTTAAAACAACGGTGTCTTTGTTGGAAATATATTTAATGACTAGCAGTATAGCTCGGCGTTGCTCGGGTGTAATGAAAGCTTTAAAACTAATCCATGGCCCTGAAGCTCAGACGCTTTGGACGTTGGCACGGAAAACGTACGTTGTTAAGATTAAGAACTACAATAATACCTACTTAAAGAAAAACCCGAAGCAAACCAAAATAAAAGGGCTGAAAACCTGATTTTGATCAGACCCGATAGGATATTGTGGTATCGATTTCCAATATCGGAGTCAAATAAGTCATCCAAGGATAAGCTAACCTAAGTAAGTCCAGGAAAACTTATCGTACCCATCGTGAGTAAAATTGGAGAAAATGAGCCATATTGATGGCTGAATGTCGGTTTTTGATCAGATTCGATAAAATATCGGGGATATCGATTTCCGATATCGGGGAAAATGATTCGTCTGAGAAGATCTATTAATGTTTGAGATGAAAAACTATAATTTTACCAAGTTAGAGCAAATTATGCAGCAAGAACCACGATAAAAGGGCTGAAATCCTAATCTTGATCAGACCTGATCGGATATCGGGTTATCGATTTCCGATATCGGAGGGAAATCAGTAGCCCATGACCTGACCGGAAGTCTAAAGAAGTTAGGTGAGAATCGGATGAAAATTGTGGATTTGTATAAAGGACACACACACACACCTTTCCTTGTGTATATATATATATATATATATATATATATATATATATATATATATATAATGAACTTATTTGCTTGAACATTATTTTTGATCGATACTCTTATTTAAGTATTCTGTTTATAATCAAACATTATTATATATCTATTTCTACCGGCCTGATTATTTACGATAAATTTTCGTTATGAAAATGTGTGCCATTCGGCAGGATTCGAATCTGCGACCCTTATCCATATAGCAACCAATTGACCTGGCGCGTCTTAGACCTCTCGACCAAGAATTACCAACAGACTAAACGAAGTCAAATCAAGCCTATATAACACAATTTTCGATTCATCGTAATAAGCATATCTGCTCTTAAATGTATCGTAATGTAAACATGTTACGGAAATTAACGAAAATTAACGAAATGGTTTGTTTATAATCATTTTGTTAATCTTCGTTAATTTCCGTTTTATATATATATATATATATATATATATATATATATATATATATTATAGATTAACCTATCCTGAACTCTGCCAAAAGCAAACACTTAACCCTAAGACCTGAAAAAAGGTCAACGGAACTCGAAATACAGACCAACCACTCTAACACCCAAAAATAACAAATCCAACACAAATAAACTGGCTTTTCAACTAGATAATTCTCATGTCTAAAAAATCACCTGAGGATGAAGCCAAAACATAATGGGCTGGCTTCGAAACATGAGAAATTTTTTGTGTAGTGATACTATGAATTTAAAAACATTGTAACAACCATTACAGTATAACGCTCTACATTTGTATCGAGCACTCTTTATAAAAGTAAATGCATGGACAAAAAGGTAAATAAACCTACGAGTTCAACAACTTAGTTACAATATATATATATATATATATATAATCGTCTCTCCTCAAGCAAGGCAGTACAGAAAATTGGTAAGAGGAGAGCGGATTCAATGGTGTGAAAAGAGATGCGTAAAAGGGATTGTGTGAGAAGACGGATGGGAGTCTGGAAATTAAGAGATGACGGTCGACGTTGCATTTAAACTCTTGGAGACTATATCTATCAGGGAAACAAGAATACGGAAGGGAGTTCCATAGGCTGGAAGTGCGAGAAACGAATCCAATGGGAGAAGTTGTGGTTACATTTGTTTTCATAGTAAAAGGGTGGGACTTTATTGCTAGTCTAGTCAGTTAAGTGCTATGCGTGATACACGCATTTGGGCGATCATGTCTCAAAAGAGACATTACTGACTGGGTAGAAAATTATCCCGCAGTAGGTTGCTATTGCTTTCTTCGGTAGACTGGTTGCCAGCCAAGGCTATAGAACGCAATTTGTCCTACCATTTAACTCATAACTAGAGGGAGATTTGATTTTAGTATCCCACACCTTTATTTGACGTTTTGGGCTGCCCTTTTTGCTGATGATCATGCATTCGGTTTTCTTGCAGTTTATTTGTAGTCCTTTTTTGTCACTCTCTTCAGTTACCTTCTGTAGGAGGTCTTGTAGTTTCTTTTCCGAGTCTGCTATTAACACTGTATCATCTACGTACCTTATGTTGTTCAAATTGTGGTTTCCGATGACGAATCCTGGCATAAATTCTAGAGTCTCAAGTGGAATGACGATATCGAATCCATAGCTAAATCCGCTGCGAAGAAAGTCTGTTCTCTGTATCGGGCCAGGAAGTTTTTTTCCGTCTGAAGCAATCCTGCACATATTTAAATCTACCATCCGCTATTGCATTGAATACTGCTGCCATATCTGGTTGGGTGCTCCTGCTATCCACCTAGGTGTCCTCGACAAAATCCAACGGAGAATCTGTAATGTGATTGATCCCGACTTTCTCACCGGCGCAATGTGGCTTCTCTGTGTCTCTTCTACAAATACTTTCACGGCTTCGGCTCCGATGAACTTAGCTCACTGGTGCCCCCTATACATAAATTTACTGGAGCCACAAGATTAGCAACTAGTTCTCGCCGTACAAGGTTAGCAACTAGTTCTCGCCGTACAAGGTTAGCAACTAGGTCTCGCCGTACAAGGTTAGCAACTAGGTCTCGCCGTACAAGGTTAGCAACTAGGTCTCGCCGTACAAGGTTAGCAACTAGGTCTCGCCGTACAAGGTTAGCAACTAGGTCTCGCCGTACAAGTTGAATAGATCCTTGATTGGTTGGTTAGTTTTTTAATCTTTTATATATTTTTAATATGACATTTCCTGGGCGGGTGTGACCGTCTCGCTGCCTAGTTTTCTAAACCATCTTATAAATGGGAAAGATATTGCCAGTTCGATCCCCTTTGAGCCTCTAGGGTGACGCTTCTGGCCAATTGTGTGGCCTTATTCGTCGCTCTCAGTTGTCGATTAAAATGGACTTCACGTGAACGAAATCATATATTTTGGACTTTTGCAATCTATTAACCATCACAGACAATCGCTCTTACCCCGCATTAGCATGGATCAGGCTAGTCTCCCTGAAAGCAAAACACTGCACCTCCTCGGATTAACTCTCACAATTAAGACCACAAGTGGAATGTCTACATAGAATCCATAGCTAAATCCGCTGCTAAGAAAGTCTCTTCTCTGTGTAGGGCCAGGAAGTTTTTTTCCGTCTAAAACAATCCTGCGCATATATAAATCTACCATCCGCCATTGCATTGAATACTGCTGCCATATCTGGTCGAATGCTCCTGCTATCCACCTAGGTGTCCTTGACAAAATCCAACGGAGAATCTGTAATGTGATCGATCCCGACTACTCTCTTTGACCACTCTTCAGGGGTAAAGTGGGATTTCACAGCCATCTCCGCCACCACCACCAGAGAGGAGGAGAAAGGTGAGATCACAATGATCGGATGCTGCAACGAATGTGGAAGAGGGATCTTGAGGCAACAGATGTGGTACTACAGAAGGATACTGAAAATGCCATAGAAGGAGCATGTGAGCAACGAGGAAATTTCAAGGAAAAACATGGAATTAAAAGTGAACATAAGTAGAAATTTATACCTTGTTTCCTCTTTCTTCTAAAATATTATTTCAACTCCATATTTTTTACTTCTCTACCTAAACGCTAACATTTTGATTTACTATTTATTTTTCTTTCCTTCAATAGGACCATTGATAGGTTTGCCTGTCGTCCGGTTCATGCTCCTCCTTGTTTTTTTTTCTTTCGTTCCCAGTACCCCCTCATATCTTGATAGTATTATCACCTTTTGGGGGTGAATTAATTTTTTAAAAATTGGCTCAAGATCAGAAAGCATGGTTGAAATTTGAGAAAAGATGGCTTGGAAAATCTGATACTCACAGGGTTTACTGAAGGTAAGAAGATACAATAATCTACCTAACGAACTTTTGTAAATGGATGGCAAGCTAGACTTGGAGGGGTAGTATGGGATACGAACATTGTGAAAGTACAAAATATAGGAAATTGTGGGGAGCCATGATTTGGCTTTAATTTCAGGTGAAAATGAAGGCAAAAGTTGTCCAACATTTGGATATATATTTTTTTATTACGCTGTTTCTAAGCTTTCGGCTCACATGAGCCATTTTCGGAGTGGTTGCAGGGACGTTAGCATAAAGACATCCACTATCAAAGATGATATTATCTTGTATTGATATAAGAAAATTGCTAGGCAACGATAAGTCACCGAATTGCAGACGCATACCAATGTTTTGTTAACACAAGATATCCTTTTGATGGTGGTTGTCTTTGTTAACGTCCCTGCAACCACTCCGAAAATGGCTCATGTGATCCGAAAGCTTAGAAACAGCGTAATAATATATATATATATATTATAATAATAATAACAATAATAATAACTACTTAGACTCTGTAAGAATGCACTCCGTAAATTTATGCCAATATAAACTCTCGAAAAAACCATTAACAAACAGAATCTAAATCCGTTATAATCCGGCGTACTAAGTCGTCGGATAAATGGGGAGAAAAAAAAGAAACCAGCGGAACAAGAACAAAACATTCAAGATTCCGCAGTAAAGAAAAAAAAACCCAAACAGAACTAAACACAAGAAAAAGTGCTCAGTACGAAAGTACTAATATACAAAAATACAATAGTACAGCAAAAACACACGTGCGTGTGTATGTGTGTGTGTGTATATATATATATATATATATATATATATAAGACAAGATGTTTGTGTGTGTGTGTGTGTGTTTATCTGCCTGTATGTCTGTATTTTCTATTTTTTTTTTTTTTTTTTTTTTTTTTTTTCAGCCCTTTTATTTTAGTTTTTGCTTCGGGTTTGGCTCTAAGTAGGTACAATTGTAGTTCTTAGTCTCAGTCATGATACCATTGACTCAGAGGACTTATTTAGCCTTCAAAATTCAGTTTACGACGAAAAAAACTTATTTGATATCGATACCAGGAAATCAAAATTTGACTTACATCCATTCATTTTTCTTTCAGTCTACGATTTCGCTTTAACTGGAAACAACTATTGCTTTTTAGTCTTTCGTGCCAACGTCCAAAGAGTCTGAGCTCCAGGACCATGGATTAGTTTTAAAGCTTTCATTACACCCGAGCAACGTCGGGCTATACTGCTAGTTAAACATAATAGTAGGTACATCCACTCATTTTTGATAACTAACTTTTAAACTGAATTAATTTTTTAAATAAGTTTTCTTGAACAATTCATTTTAGTTTTAATTGAAAGTTAAATGATTAAATGTACTATTTCCAGTAAGTAAAATACTCTGGTGTATTTTTTAGCAGGAATTATAATTCTTTGGAATCTAAAATTTTGAGATTTTTTTAAATTTTAAAATTTTTCGGCCATTTTTGAGCGATCGTCACATTTGTAAACAAAATTAATTCTCAATTTTAAAAATCTTGCAAAAATAAATATACATCTGTGACACATTATTTTTGGAAAATTTGCAAATTTGATATTAAATTAATCTGATCTACATAAGTATTACTTTTTTATAGCATGAAATTTAGAATAAAACTATTTCAGAAACACAGTTAAAACTTTCTTATCTTTTCATATGTGTTGACAGATTTCACAGATGCGAGATAACATAAGATAAAAGTGTATGGAGAGCAGAAGTGACATAATTGTACAATTTTTCCAGTAAGGGGAGAAAACCCTGAAATACATAACCTTTTAATTTACACATAGAAATTACCATACAAAAAAAATACTTCAAATACGCACAAAAAGAATAAAAATTATTTTAAAATAGGGAAGCACAACGATTTGTATTAAACTTCTTAATTTTCGATTGGTAAATAATCCTAGTTTTTAAACTAATCCCAACAAATCTTTGTAGTATTTTTAAAATATTTTTGAAACTTTATATATTATTATAATAAAAAAAAAATGAAGCCTTTCCAAATTTCATTATTTATCGAAATTTTTTTCTTCAGACTATAATATCCTTAATTTTTATTCAAGCATTTAAAAACTTTTCAAATTAAATAATGTCATAGTTATACTGCATTTAAAAAAAAAAAATTTTTATTGGGAGCAGATTTTCGGAAATAAAGGCATTATATTTTTAAAAAATAATAGATGATTTACATTCCCTAATGAGTCCTGCGTTTAAAACTAGTTTGCCTAACAAAATTCAATTTCTTAAAATTTCATGAATTTACGTGAAAGTGTAGTGGTAACAAATTTTATTAAAAATTTACCAAAATTTAAAAAAAAAATAATAATTTAAAAAATAACTTCATTCATGTGTAAATAAGTCCTGAAAGTTTCATTAAAATCCGACAATTATTTGATTTTTGCAAGAATTTCCAAATTAACGAATATTTTTATGGTTATTGTTTATGGCCATTTTGTATCCATAATATGCATTTTTTTTTCTTCTTAACGATTTAGTAAAGGTACCTATTTTATAATCTTACTGATAAAGTCGCTTTTTGAGAAAATATTAGAAAATTATCAATAAATTTTAAATTTACTATAGTTAACGCTCACTTTTTACAAATATCTGCGTGATGCATGCATTAAAAATTTCATTTTTTTAATACATGGGAGAGGCTTTGAATTGTAAGCATTTCATTTAAGGTGTTTATTTAATACGCTGGCATTGTCGGATTCTTTTATTTCGGACAGAGAGGACCCCAGACGAGGCTCCGACGGAGAACAGTCTTATATGGGGAAAAATAAATAAATATATTTTAGCCCGAGCTTAAAGGCTCTAATTTCCTATTTTAAAAAGGCCTTGTGCCACATTCCACCTCAGTGGGAAGGTAGCTAAATATCATTAACGTTGAGAAAAATAATTAATTTATTCTTAATGTTAATGATATTAAGTTATTGTAGGTGTCTGACACATTGTTCGGAGGCTTTGTTACTCTTTCAGCTGTAATTTGACAAATATATATATATAATTTTTATCTTTATTTTTTCGAAAAAATGTATTTTGTTTAAAAAGTTATAATGTTGAAGAGGTTTACGTATTGTTTTAAGATTTCTGCTCGTGAAATAGAAGTTTTAGCTTTTTTTCCTTTTTTTTTTTTAGTCTTTTTAAATAATATAAAAAAATATTAAACAATAATACTAGATTTATGGCTCACGTAACCCTAAATTTACAAAGCCTTCAAATATATACACCCTTTACTGTCGGGTAGTCACACAGTAAGCTCAAATAATTCTGAGTCTGAATATATACACCCGCTTGCATATCGTGCGTCTGCCACCAGGCAACATTCTCTTCCTTCATCCACACTAGTGTTACTCCGGCATTTTAGAGACCTGCCCTACCTCAGTTTGTACTTGAGATGATTATTAAGCACTTGCTCGACGAAATTAGTCACAGTTGCAATTATTATACCTCTGTTCTTTACATTTAACTAAAAGGTCAGTTGCCGACTTAGCTATTTTTTCCCAAGTTATCTCCCTTCCTCCAATTCTCTAACTTCTATTTTCTCCCTCTTCTATCGAGTACAAAGGAGGATATAAGGTTTCAATGAACGTCGTTCTAGTGCCCTTCCCTTCACTTAATAGTAAAAATACTGACTTCATATCATTTTCCTCTCTTGGTTGTTGCGAGAAGACAGACTCTTAGCGTTTAGCACTGAATAGCCATATTTGAATTGTATGACTAAAATTAGGACCGCCAAAAAGGCATGCGTTTTTTCTGAAATTAAAACGAAAAACGTTACATTGTTTTTCGTCTTTTTTTAAATCACCACAAATCGCGGAATTATCAAATTTAAGTAAATATTTCAGCAATTATTCAATAATTAATGAATTGTATACTGAATAGTATGAAGGATGTGCGTTGTGGTACAGTGGATATCGGCTCGGAACGAGAAACCGGGGAGCCGAGTTCGAATTCCAGCTGAATTCATTACCTTCACTTCACGCGCAAATACCCTTGGGAAAGGTATTAATCCGTCTATTCCTTCCAGTTATGGGTTAAATAGCAACAACCAGTCTACCGCAATGGCAACCTACTGCGGGGTAATCTTCTGCCCAGTCAGTCATATCTCTTTCGAGACATGATCGCCCAAGCGTGTATCACGTCAAGCAGAGAATATCGACTTGGAACGAGAAATTGAATTCCAGTCGAATTCGTGGCATTTACTTACGTGCAAATACCCTTGGGAAAGGTATTAATCCGTCTCTTCTCTCCAGCTATGGGTTAAATAACAGGACAGATTGTGTTCTATAGCCTTGGTTGGCAACCAATCTACCACAGAAAGTAATGGGTAAAGCTTGTGCATAGTTAGTCACGTCTCTTTCGAGACATGATCGCCCAAGCTGTATCACGTGTGACATTTAACTGACTGATATTGTATAGGTTATTAGAAAATGAACACTTTTAAAATTGGCGGGGTGATGAAAAATATTTTTTATATTTTCACATTAAAAAAATAACTGAAGATGCCATTTCAGTATTAAAAAAAAAATGAGACATCAAATTCGGTATTTCGAAAGAAAATTTATCTAGAAAATTTATGTAGAAAGCATACAAAAATAATTGTGGGGAATGGGTGGTTGCACAATTTAATAAAATACATTATTTTTTTTTTTCTTAAGATTTGATTGTGGTGAAAAGATGAGATTTCTGTTTTTGCGTTATTTATATACTAACTATTGTCCTTTTTTTTCTTTTTCTCTTTCATTTTCTCTTTTCTCTCTCTCTCTCTTTTCTTCTCTTTTCTCTCTCTTCTCTCTCTCTCTCTCTCTCTCTTCACTCTTTCTTTTTTCTCCTCTCTCTCTCTCTTTCTTTTTCTCTCTCTCTCTTCACTCTTTCTTTTTTCTCTCTCTCTCTTCACTCTTTCTTTTTCTCTCTCTCTTCACTCTTTCTTTTTTCTCTCTCTCTCTTCACTCTTTCTTTTTTCTCTCTCTCTCTTCTTCTCTTTCTTTTTCTCTCTCTCTCTTCACTCTTTCTTTTTCTCTCTCTCACTTCTTTCTTTTTTCTTTCTCTCTCTCTTCACTCTTTCTTTTTTCTCTCTCTTCACTCTTTCTTTTTTCTCTCTCTTCACTCTTTCTTCTCTTTCTTCTCTCTCTCTCTCTCTCTTTCTTTCTGCTCTCACTTTTTGTGAGTAAAAATATGTTGTATATTTTTATATCTCTGTAGCTGTCTGTCATTTTGTTAACGCGAGAAAATAATCAGTTTTTGGGTCTGTTTTATTTTTGTCGACATTTTTCTTTGGTGCGTTTGTTGTTAGCATGTCCGTGGTGGTCCGAACTTCAGTCTGAACGAACAGAGTTCTTTACTGCACTCAAGAAACAATAGAATTCGCTCTTGTGTGTCAACACTAGTTCTTGGTTTGTCCTCTCTCCACCCAAATTGTTACTTTATCTTTTTTATATCAGTCAGTTAAGTGCCATACTTGATACATGCATTGGGCGATCATGTCTTGAAAGAGACATGACTGACTGGGCAGAAGATTATCCTGCAGTAGATTGCTATTGCTTTCTGCGGTAGACTGATTGCCAACCAAGGCTATAGAACCCAATCTGTCCTGTTATTTAATCTATAACTGGAGGGAAGAGACGGATTAATACCTTTCCTAAGGGTCAGTCAGTTAGTTAATTGCCATACGTGATACACGCTTGGGCGATCATGTCTCGAAAGAGACATGACTGACTGGGCAGAAGATTATCCGGCAGTAGATTGCTATTGCTTTCTGCGGTAGACTGGTTGCCAGCCAAGGCGATAGAATTTATACATAAAAATAGACTTTTATAGAAATATATACATAAAAATTTTTGAAAGAAACATTTTACCAACAAAAATACGGAGTTTGGTTAAGTCGGACACAAGGCCGAATTAAAGTAAAATTAAACCGCTCCCCACATTTCACCTTCACTAAATTTTCTTGGTGACATTTTCCGGTCAAAAACGTATTTTTGTTGGTAAAATATTTCTTTCAAAATTTTTTATGTATATATTTCATAAAAGTCTTTTTTTTTTTTTATTGTTCTTCAAAAATGTATATTTTTCTATAAAAGTCTATTTTTATGTATAAATTCTATAGCCTTGGCTGGCAACCAGTCTACCGCAGAAAGCAATAGCAATCTACTGCAGGTAATTAAACATTTTTGGCTCAACAAAACACTGTAGAAAATTGTTTTGTAGTCATTACTCTCTTTTACAGTTGTTTTAAATCAAAGACTTAAAAAAAAAAACTTAGCTCACTGCGAAGCAGTAACCCAACGATGTTCTATACCGATGACAATGGACTTGATAGACAGGGGAGGTAATTCTATATTACTTGCGAATGACAAGGTTAACTTGTGCATAGCTTAAAAAATGTTCCTAACAAGAGGCTCATCCCTTGTTTCCTGTTTAGGATGTGGTTTCCGGCTTTCTCTTTTCTAATCTTTTTACTTTAATCTTTTTTTTTTTTTTTTTTTTTTTTTTTCAATTGGAGTAGATAGACTAAACTATCGCCCGGTCCACACTCCTCCCACGTCTATTGAACTGGTGAGATATGACTGACTGGGCAGAAGATTATCCCGCAGTAGGTTGCCATTGCTTTCTGCGGTAGACTGGTTGCCAGCCAAGGCTATAGAACCCAATCTGTCCTGCTATTTAACCCATAACTGGAGGGAAGAGACGGATTAATACCTTTCCCAAGGGTATTTGCGCGTAAATGAATGCACTGAATTCAACTGGAATTCGAACTCGGCTCCCCGATTTCTCGTTCTGAGTCGATATCCACTGCACCACAACGCACATCCAGTTATTTAATTAGATAAGCTTTTGATGTCGTTTGTCTGAAGAAAAGTTTGTTTTTTTTTTCGATTAATAATAAAATTTTTAAAGAACTGTTTCATTTTTCTTTTCTTTTTTTTAATTATAATAATTTATAAAGTTTCAAAAATATTTTAAAAATACTTCAAAGACTTAGATTAAGTTAAAACTATATATACTAATCGAAAATTGAAAAGTTTAATACAAATCGTCGAGCCCTCGTATTTTAAAATAATTTTTAATTTTTTTTTCTGTGTATGGTAATTACCTTGTATACATTAAAAGGTCATGTGTTTCACAGTCTCTTTTCCTTACAGGGAAAAGAAATTTGGACAATTATGTCAATTCTGATTACCATTCACTTTATCTGGCATCTGCCTTCGTCACATCACAAATCATACAGGAAAGGTCAGAAAAATCAACACTCCATGATTTAAAAAAATAGTTTTATTCTAAATATCATGCTATAAATAAGTAATTCTTGAGTAAACTTTAAAAAACCGAAAATTAACTGTTGCTTACAAATGTGTCGATCGCTCAAAAATGACCGAAAAATTGAATTTTTTTGTTTTAATTTCAAAATTTTAAATCCCAATTAATATAATTACTGTTTGAAATGCACCAGAGTATTTTGCTTACTGGAAATAGTAAATTTAATCATTTCGCTGTCAAAAAAATAAAATCAGTTCCAAGAAAACTTTTATTTCTAAAACTTCAGTTTAAAAGTTAAGTATCGAAAATGAGTTAAGATGCCTACTTCAAATAAAGGGCTGCAAAATTGCAACATATTTCTAAAATTTCTATGTGCCGTGTCCCTTCAGGATGTTGGCGATCATGGCTCTCCACAATTTCCTATCCTTTGTAGCTCTTAATAAATTTTGCTTTCTTCTTATCTTTCCTATATTTGTTCTCATTCAAACATGCAATGAAGGTTATGCGTTGTTTTTCTCTGTCCATCTTACCATTTAATGTGTCTCGTGAGTATCAAATTCACCAATCCTCTTTCCTCATTAGGTGTGCTTGTTCAGTTACCCATTTACACGAGCTCGTTAGGTAGAGTATTTGCTATTTTTCTGTCCCCCTTGCCTTTAATGTGTCCCGTGAGTATCAAATTTACCAATCCCTCTTTCCTCATTAGGTGTGCTTGTTCAGTTACCCATTTACACGAGCTCGTTAGGTAAAGTATTTGCTATTTTTTCTGTCCCCCTTGCCTTTAATGTGTCCTGCGAGTATCAAAATTTTCAGATCCTTTTTTTCATTATGTATAATTTTTATTTCCATTTTCTATTCTCAGCATCCTTCTGTAGATCTACATGTCTGTTGCTTAAAGTCTTTTCATGTTTGAGGAGATTGCTCAGCAATTTACTAACACATGAGAGCTGGCAAACTTAGACATACGTACCCACGAAGAAAGTGTCAAAAGGATAGTTTTTCCCTTGCCGCTATTATTTTAAGTACCTTCACTCTTCGGCAATGTTTATTGCTTCAAAAAGCGATGATTAGGATTTTAATAGAACCAAAAACATAAAAGTGAATTTATACATTTTCTTTGTTTTTGAGAATTAACAACACAAATAATAAACACTATATCATTCAACCACTGCAGTAGTTAAATATACTCTTAAGTCCGCATTTGAGTGAATCTAGGCAGCTTTCAAGCTTCACCACTAATTGAGTTCTCAACCAAATTTCAAACAGTTTACAGAGTTAGATAGGACACCTCCAGGGCTACATTTTGAAGAAAAAAAATTGTATTTTTGTTCAGTAGAAAGAAAGTTACATCAAAATATGTGAAGTTCAAAAATGGAGACTAAATACATAGTGAGTGAGTGACTAACGCTTTTAATAATAAATCTTATTCTTTATAACTTTTTTCTGTTTAATATTTTTTGCATGTGGTTTTCAACATTTAAATTCTGATATCTTTTATCATTGCTGTCAGTCAATCTTTTTATCAGAATTGATTATCAGATTTAATTATAATTCAATTTTTAATTTTTTTAATAATCACTTGGATATATATATATATATATATATATATATATATATATATATATATATAAAAAATATTTTGGAATGCGGTTTTGGCATTAAATTTATTTTAAATTAATAGTAATGCCTGGAAAAATCGTGGATAGCATGAAAAATGCGCGCATGAAAAGTTCTTTTCCAGGTTTAATAACTTGTCCTGTTCTTTTTCCAGGTTTAATAACTTGTCCTGTTCTTTTTCCAGGTTTAATAACTTGTCCTGTTCTTTTTCCAGGTTTAATAACTTGTCCTGTTCTTTTTCCAGGTTTAATAACTTGTCCTGTTCTTTTTCCAGGTTTAATAACTTGTCCTGTTCTTTTTCCAGGTTTAATAACTTGTCCTGTTCTTTTTCCAGGTTTAATAACTTGTCCTGTTCTTTTTCCAGGTTTAATAACTTGTCCTGTTCTTTTTCCAGGTTTAATAACTTGTCCTGTTCTTTTTCCAGGTTTAATAACTTGTCCTGTTCTTTTTCCAGGTTTAATAACTTGTCCTGTTCTTTTTCCAGGTTTAATAACTTGTCCTGTTCTTTTTCCAGGTTTAATAACTTGTCCTGTTCTTTTTCCAGGTTTAATAACTTGTCCTGTTCTTTTTCCAGGTTTAATATAAGCTTAAGAATATTACTTTTCATGCACGAATTTTTCCATGCAATATTAGATTTACGCTATTATTTTTTAATTTGTTTGTTTTAAACATTATTTTTAATGGCTACTCATATTGGAGTAGATCCTCTGTTTTATTATTAAACAGTATATTTATTTATTTACATGTTTTGTTCGAAAATTATGCGATCCCTGGTAGGATTTAAACATGCGTACCTTAGGAGAAACTATCACTAGACCTGACGTGTCTTAGACCGCTCGGCCACGTAGGAACTCCAAATAGAACAAAACTCGAATAATAATTTTGAACCTACATTTTTCGATTCTCGAAATGTACATATCTGTTCTGTTTATTGGAATTGTTGGCAAAACATCAGCTAATTGCCGGTTGAGTGAAACTTTATAAAATGCTAAACAACGGTTTCCTTTAGGTTAATCTACATATTTAAATAATTTAGTAAAT
Organism: Ascarosepion bandense; assembly: GCA_037127315.1. Classification (NCBI taxonomy): domain Eukaryota; kingdom Metazoa; phylum Mollusca; class Cephalopoda; order Sepiida; family Sepiidae; genus Ascarosepion; species Ascarosepion bandense. Next base: position 3,983,243 of record JBBBDQ010001031.1, on the reverse strand, counting down.
GTTCATAAAATTATGAATAGTTGTTTCTTATTTCTTTATAAAGTAGTAAATGATAAATATTGCATTGTATTAATCTTAATTGCATTTAAACTTATTTATAAATGGAACTTTGTGTGTGTGTGTGTGTGTGTCCGTTACCTATAGACTCCGAAACGGCTGAACCGATTTTCTTGAAAATTTACACAGTTGTACTATAAGCGTCTGCGAGTGTTCTTAGCTAGGTTTTGTGTCGAGGTACCCTCGATAAATATCGATAATCGAAAAAATCGGGTTATAGAAGGAGTGGCCCGATTTTTGATACACTCATAGACAATAACATATGAAACGATATTCAGAAGTTTCAAGGTTGCAATTCTTACAATAGTGCAGAAAATCGATAATATATATATATATATATAAGGCAAGATATTTGTGTGTCTGTTTATCTGCCTGTATGTCTATTTTTTCAGCCCTTTTATTTTAATTTTTGCTTTGGGTTTGGCTCTAAGTTGGTATAATTGTAGTTCTTAGTCTCAGCCATGATACCATTTACTCAGAGGACTTATTTAGGTTATAGGGCAAAAGGTACCCACCAAGCAACGTAGCAATGCCAGGGAGATGCAAGGGGTCACCGAAAGTGAAGAGAAGGAAAAGAACTTTAGATTGAACTTGAAAACCAGTACTAATCTGCCAATAATTGTTCCTGCAACCAATTTGGTTAACAACTACCAATCAATAGAAAGTAATATGTCCGATTCCAAATTCTCCCCAGACTGCGAATTTTTTAACCTTGTCATCATGAACTTTAGTTTTCAAAATGTCCTTTCAAATTAGACTTGAGAGTAACTGATAGCAAAACATCAGCTAAATTGCCAATCGACTGAAACTTTATAAAAATATTAAATAACGATTTCCATTTGGTTGATCTACATATTTAAATAATTTAGTAAATGTTCATAAAATTATGAATAGTTTTTTTCTTATTTCTTTATAAAGTGGTAAATGATAAATATTGCATTAGTTTTTTGTAATATAAAATTTATTTTTATAGATGATTGTTCGAATTTACTAATAATAGCTTTTTGCATTCAATTCATTTAAAAATTCCTTTTCAATGGATATGAACATTCTGAACCCAAATTCTCTCCAAACAGTGAATATTTTAACCTTGTCTTTAGCTTTCAAAATGTCCTCTCAAAGACTAGAGAGTAACTGGTAGTGTCCAAGTGACTTTATAAATTTCTTATTCTCTTTTAGTACTAAAATAGTTGTCTGTTTCTTTCTTTATTGCATTTGTATTCGATATAATAGCGACAACTTCATCAGGGATCCAGTTACCATCAGGAAGACTGACACCCTGGCTACTGTGTCACTGTTAATATCGCCGAGCAGAGTATTATTAATTATACCGACTTGGCAGACCGCCTACAGTCACTCGCTCACCGGCGTGACGTGGCTTCCCTGTGCCTCTACTATAAATACTTTCACGGTTTCTGTTCCGATAAACTTAGATCACTGCTGCCCCCTAGGTCTGAATTTGCACGAGATACTAGATTAGCTACTAGGTCCCACCCTTTTACTGTGAAACAGATATGATGTAACCGCAATTTCTACTCCAACAGCTTCTTTTCTCGCACTTCCCGCCTGTGAAATTCCCTTCCATACACTTGCTTCCCCGACAGCTACAATCTCCAGGAGTTTAAATGTAAAGTCAATAGACACTTCCTAACACAGACTCGCATCCATTCTCTCAAACACCCTTCCCTTCTACCCAACCCCCATCCTCGCTATCCTTAGCCGTCTATCACCCTCCTTCTGACATTTCCTATATCTAACCACTCTTTCCAATCACTTTCCCCTATGTAATCCCCTGGGCAATAGTGGCAATGGAATGCCTTGCTTGGGGTGAAATGATTAAAAAAATAAATTAATATTATTATTTTAATAGGAAATTGTCAATGTATCAGTAAGGAAGACATAACATATTTTCTAATACATAAGAGCAATTATTTCTGTTCACTAAATGATTGTTCAAATTTGCTAATAATTGCTTCCGTATCCAGCTCATTTAACAACTCCTTTTCAATAGATAGTAATATGCCCGATTCCAAATTCTCCCCAGGCAGCGAATTTTTAACTTTGCCAATAATTGCTTTTGCATTCATTTCATTTAAAAATCCCGATATCAACATGTCTGAACCCAAATTTTCTCTAGACAGCGAATATTTTAACCTTGTCTTTATAAACTTTAGCTTTGAAAATGTCCTCTCACATTAGACTCAAGTAACTGATAAGTGTTCAGATGACTATAAATTTTTGTATTCCTTTTTATTACGAAAATAGTTGCCTGTTTACTTATTTCTTTACTCCTTTTTTTTTATTTGATATATGGGGCCAACTAACCATGTCTTTATGATCTTTAAATTTCAAAATGTCCCCTCACATTGTACTAGAGTAACTGGTAAGCGTTCAGATGACTTTATAATTTATTTTTTTTTTACTTCTAAAACAGTTGGTTATTTACACTATTCGGGTTGTGTGTATTACTTATCTTGTACATATGGTCTAGTGACTCTATTTAACTAGAGCTATTTGATAAAATCCAAAAAAGACTCTGCAATATTATAGATCCTGATCGGGCTGCTCGGCTTTCGTCACTTTCTCACCACAAGGTTGCTTTTCTGCGTCTTTTCTATAAATACACTTCGACCTTTTGAAATTAAGCCCCGTACGAGACTGGTGTCAAGATTTCATCAATTATCAGTGGAATTAGCTAGATGCAGCCGTAAGCTAACAATTCCTTTTCTCGCGTGTGGAACTCCCTTCCGGCTCCATGCTAGCCAGCAAACTTTACTATGCAAAAATTTAAAGGCAATGTCAATCCCTATCTACTGTCTTTCTAATTACGCATTCATCTTTCTGCTAATTATAACCGTTTCTGTTCGTAATTATTCGACACCTTGTAACTCTTCGTGCCTTAGTGGCTTTACTCCCTTGCATAGGGTGATATTGATTAAAAAATATAAGTAATTATTGGCAAAACATCAGCTAACTTGCCAATTAATTCAAACTTTATAAAATGATGAATAAGAATTTCCTTAAAGTTGGTTCACATTTAAACTTATTTATAAATGGAACTTTGTCTGTGTGTCCGTTACCTATAGACTCCGAAACGGCTGAACTGATTTTTTTGAAAATTTAGAGTTGTACTATAAGCGTCTATGAGTGTTCTTAGCTAGGTTTTGTGTCGAGGTACCCCCGATAATCGAAGAAATCGGGTTATAGAAGGAGTGGTCCGATTTTAATCAAATTTGATACACTCATAGACAAAGACATAAGAAACGATATTCAGAAGTTTCAAGGTTGCAGTTCTTTCAATAGTGCAGAAAATCGATAAGGCAAGTTGTTTGTGTGCGTCTGTTTATCTGCCTGTATGACTATTTTTTAAGCCTTTTTATTTTAGTTTTTGCTTCGTGTTTGGATCTAAGTAGGTATAATTGTAGTTCTTAGTCTCAGCCATGATACCATTTACTCAGAGGATTATTTAGCCTTCAAAATTCAGTTTACGACGAAAGAAACTTATTTGATATCGATACCAGGAAATCAAAATTTGACTTTCATCCATTCATTTTTCTTTCAGTCTAGGGTTTCGCTTTAACTGGAAACAACTATTGTTTTTTAGTCTTTCGTGCCAACGTCCAAATAGTCTGAGCTCCAGGACCATGGATTAGTTTTAAAGCTTATACTGCTAGTATTTTAATAAATGTTTGTAAAATTTTTGAATAAGGAATTGTTTTCATGTTTATTTCCTTAGAAATTGGTAAATGATAAATATTGCATTATTTTTATCGTATTACTTTTTAGAATGTCGGTACACATTTTATATATAAACTAAATTAAGAATTCCTTTATTTTCAGATTATCTACAGCCAAAGAATTTCATATAGAATTTAAAATGTATCTGTTAAAGACCAATAGATATAAAAGCACAAAGAAAACTTATCGTTTCATTTTCTGATGGACTTTCTCAAGGCAAATCTAAGAACAAGAAACTTAAACCTATGAAAGTGAATTTATACATTTTCTTTGTTCTTAAGACGGCAACAATAATAAACACTATGTATTAGATTGCTTATTTACAACGTTTAATATTTGTTGGAATGGTTGGCACAAAATTGGCTAATTGATTCAAACTTTATAAAAGGGTGAATAAGAATTTCCATGGAATTGGTTCACATATTTTAATAATTCGATAAATGTCTATAAATAAATGGATTAAAAATTGTTTTCATATTTATTTATAAATTAACTAGCAGTATAGCCCGGCGTTAGTCGGGTGTAATAAAAGCTTTAAAACTAATCCATGGTCCTGGAGCTCAGTTTCAGCCTAAAGAATATTTGAAATAAAAAATTAATTGCGACTATTTACCAATCGCGCCTACTACACACACACACACACACACACACACACACACACACACACACATATATCCTAGGAGTATAGCCCGGCGTTGCTCGGGTGTAATGAAAGCTTTAAAACTAATCCATGCTCCTGGAGCTCAGACTCTGTGGACGTTGGCACGAAAGACTAAAAAGCAATAGTTGTTTCCAGTTAAAGCGAAACCCTAGACTGAAAGAAAAATAAATGGATGTAAGTCAAATTTTGATTTCCTGCTATCGATATCAAATAAGTTTCTTTCGTCGTAAACTGAATTTTGAAGGCTAAATAAGTCCTCTGAGTAAATGGTATCATGGCTGAGACTAAGAACTACAATTATACCTACTTAGAGCCAAACCCGAAGCAAAAACTAAAATAAAAAGGCTTAAAAAATACAGCCATATAGGCAGATAAACAGACACACACAAACATCTTGTCTTATTATCGATTTTCTGCACTATTGTAAGAACTGCAACCTTGAAATATCTGAATATCGTTTCTTATGTCTTTGTCTATGAGTGTATCAAATTTCATTAAAATTGGACCACTCCTTCTATAACCCGATTTTTTCGATTATCGGGGGTACCTCGACACAAAAACCTAGCTAAGAACACTCGCAGACGCTTATAGTACAACTGTGTAAATTTTCAAGACAATCGGTTCAGCCGTTTAGGAGTCTATATGTAACGGACACACACACACACACACACACACAAAGTTCCATTTAAATAAGTTTAGATTACTATATAAGAATTGTCTTGCATTATATTAGTTTTTTAGAATGTTTTAAATAAGGATAATCTTCTAAATAAGCAATCTAATAAAGTCTTAATATTTTAGTTTTCAATTCTAAAGACAAAAATATGAATGAATTGACTTTTATCAAGTGTTTAGGACACGTTTTATTTCAATTCTAATCATCGTTTTTTTTAAGTTTTAAAAGGCAATAAATATTGCCGAAGGGTAAAGTTTATGAATAATCAAGAGTGGTCTCACCTTGTTTTGTCACTCGCCTCTTTCAGAGGGATTTTTTTTTTTTACTATAAAAGGACACAAACTTTGTATTCTCAGTTGAATAAAGCTTTCTTAAAGACTACACCTGCGTACTTTTGTCATTACAGGTAGTTAAAAAAATTAAAAATAAACAGTCGTCATGGATGTGTCACGTTCGTTTGTTTTTTCAATAAAATAAACGTATTTATATTTTAACTTTTGATACAGTGGCAGTTTGCTTTCTCGCATTGCTGTCAAGGAATTCTTCTGACAAACATTGGCATTCATTCGATTCAGATATCAACTGATTCCTTAAAAACAAGAAATCTAAAAAAAAAAAAAAATGAATAAAATAAATTTTTTAAAAAATCCTTATTTTTAGTACATTATTTGGGCTATTGTCCTTATCTTAGCTGCCATTTGTACAACGTTTCGGCCGTTGTATGCTCCGGCCTTCATCAGGGGCTAGGAATTTCGAACCGAACCCTTTATTACAATTACTGGGGTATGTGAACTCCATTCCTTGCGTAGTAATGCCGCTTTTGGTAGTCATGAGTTATCTCCCTCTAACTGTAAGTTACTTGTTCACTACTGCTGCAGCCTGGTATTGAACTCGGAACTCTTTGGGTCCTTCACAGGAAGTAACCAACGTCTATACCCACTGGCCCATGTGTGCTTTACCTCCAACCGAATTTATTTTGTGGTGCCGTGTTTGTGCGCGATTTTATTTTAACAATATATGTAGTGCGAAAAGAAAAAATCGTACTTCTAAAATCTTTACCAGCACTAAAATATTTTCATCCATTTTTTTTTATGTTCTCATCATCTTTGAAATCTGCTTCTGTCTTCCCGCTTTTTTTTCCAAGCCTGCAAAACGCCCCACCCAAATTCTCAGTACTATTACGTCATAGTTTACGAACATTTACACACACACACATTTGTTTATATATATATATATATATATATATATATATATATTGTAACAAAGTTGTGGAACTCGTAGGTTTTTCAACCTGCTGTTCATGCATTTACTTTTATAAAGGGTGCTCGATACAAACGTAGAGCGTTATATTGTAATAGTTGCTACAATGGTTTATAAATTCATCATAGTATCACTACACAAACATTTTCGCGTTTCGAAACAAACCTTTTATTTTGGTTGCCTCTCTTCAGGTGAAAAATATATATACGCAGTTTAATTTAACTACATATACGCAAAGTTCTCAGTACAAAAATAGGTAGAGTGGTCCGATTTTAATGAAATTTGATTCTCATAGACAAAGACATAAGAAACGATATTCAGAAGTCTTAAGGTTGCAGTTCTTACAATAGTGCAGAAAATCGATAATATATATATATATATATATATATATATATATAAGGCAAGATGTGTGTGTGTGTGTGTCTGCTTGCTTATCTGCCTGTATGTCTGTATTTTTTTTTCGGCCCCTTTTATTTTAGTTTTTGCTTCAGGTTTGGCTCTAAGTAGGTATAATTGTAATTCTTAGTCTCAACCATGAAACCATTTACTCAGAGGACTTACTTAGCCTTCAAAATTCAGTTTACGTTGAAAAAACCTTATTTGATATCGATACCAGGAAATCAAAATTTGACTTACATCCATTCATTTTTCTTTCAGTCTACAGTTTCGCTTTAACTGGAAACAACTATTGCTTTTTAGTCTTTCGTGTCAACGTTCAAAGAGTCTGAGCTCCATGACCATGGATTAGTTTTAAAGCTTTCATTACACCAGAGCAACGCCTGGCTATACTGCTTATATATATATATATATTATATATATGTGTGTGTGTATGTGCAATTGGTAAATTGTCGCAATTATATTATTATTTCAAATATTCTTTAGACTGAGTCTGAGCTCCAGGACCATGGATTAGTTTTAAAGCTTTCATTACGCCCGGACAACACCGCGTTATACTGTCAGTATAAATGTAAATAGAAAAAAGCTGTTAATAAGGCGAGCGTCACAAAGCACTGCCCGAGGCCCCAACCCGGCTTACCCGCCTATCCCTCGTCGGGGTGCTTCGAGTATAGCATGCACCGGCTTTGAGCATTGTCATAGTTCTTAGTTTAGTAATAATGGCTGGTGTGCTGAAAGTCTCCACTGGTCCTTTCTATAGCACCTTGAATTTTATATATGGATGACGTCTAACGTCGCCGAGAACGGCGGACAAGCGTTTAGTAAGTGTTTAAAGTGTCCAGTTTCCTTTGCCGGGCAATGCACACATTCCCCGTCGTAGTACCACCCCCTCGTGCACTGTGTACCATATGTCAGATGTTGCAATCGTAATTTTTTTTTCTTTTAAATATTTTCCCGTTGGCGCCTATAAGACGACGCCCATCCACGCTTTGTCAACACATGCCAAACTGGTCTGAATTCAGTTTTCCTTGACTGGCTACCAACTAAGGTTATAGGCATCAGTCTGTCCTGCTATTTAACCCATAGCTGGGAGGAGGAGAGTTGAATTCCCAAGGGTATTACCACGTAATGAATTTGAACTCGACTCTCCGATTCCTCAATCCATTACTCTACCGTGCCTCATCATAAGTACACAAAATAAGAAAGAAGAGTTGGATTCATGCCTTTCCCAAGGTTATTAGCACGTAAGTGAATGTAATGAACTCGACTGGAATTTGAACTCTGCTCTCCAATTTCTCAATCCATTACTCTACCTTGAAAAAAAGCAGGTATAATGATAGAAAAGAAAGAGTTGGATTCATACCTTTTCCAATAATATTACCACGGAAAGGAATGTAATGAATTCGGTGTATAACACACATCGATATATATATATTGTTTGAAGATGTTAGTATTTGAAACAGAGCAGTTTATTCTAAACCATGCTTGCTGCTTTCAGATGGCACAAGGTCAAAATTTCTGAGTATTGTGCCCCCCCCCAAGTCTGCCAAGTGGGTTAGAGTTGTTCTGCTTCGAAAATTTGCATTCGAAATTTTGTCGCCCCCCCCCCTCGATTCTTCACATTGACAGTTTCTATAGCCATTCAGTTCAGTGCCAAACCTGATACGCCAAGTCTAAAGAACCCAATCTGTTTTGCTATTTAATCCATAGCTTGAAAATGAAGAGACTTATTAATACGTTTCTCAAGGGTATTTGCATGTAAATTCAACTGGAATTCGAACTCAGCACCCGATATCCACTACGCCACAACGCACATCCAATTCTTACACGTCGAATAAAGTAGTTTTCAAAGCAATAGAATGGTGACGCCTTCATGACTTCTTAAAAAAAAAAATGTTCAGTCTATTCTCTTTCTCTTCTACATATGCAAACGTAACGGTGTTTTCATTCCCCCTTTGCTAAATAATACAGGCAAATTTTTAACCAGGAATATTAGGATCTATTTAAGTATTCTAGTATCAAACTTTTTTTTCGTAGAAGAAAAAAAAAATAACTATGGCAGCAGGAATATTGAACAATCTACAGACTGTTAAAAATATGCACAGAATTCGCTAGAGGCAGCACCAACCCCATAGGGTGATATAGATTTTCTCTCTCTCGTCTATATTTTCCTAACATTAAATGTGTGCTATAAAAACTGGCCGACATTACCTGGTAGAAATCAAGATGAAGAAAAACGTTCTTTAATGTACAAACTGCTAAAGATAAGCAAAGCCTCTAGCCAAGTAGGCCTCTCCTGTGATATCTATATATATATATATATATATATATATATGACGAGAATTTTAAAGGAAAAAGTTATTGTAGCTAAAAATAGGAAAAATAAATCAAATGAAAACAAATAAATCTTACAAAAATAATAATTCCGATTCTAAATACACGCACAAAGGTTGTTCATCATACAAACGTGTTCAGCACGTGCATCACTAAACCCGACACATGGGGAGAAAGAAAAAGATGAAAGAGGGAAAGGCGTGAATGATAGAAGCCAGCTTTGAAGTGAAAAATGTCGGGGTGGGAGACAAAAAAAAATGTAACTTTTGGCTAGCAAAAGATGCGGGTGAAAGTTTCTCGTGTAGAGATGGATAAAAAAAGAAAAATTCGGGTAAGACCTCTAAAAGTAATAACATGCCTGCAAAGGTCAAGAAAAATGGGGCCTTCTAAAATACGCACTGGAACGGCTGAAAAATAAGTATTTAAAAAAAAATTGGCGGGAGACAACAATAGGGAGAATAGGGAAGAATATTCAAAGACAGTGGATGAGTTATTATTGGCAAACCTACACCGTTGAAAGTGCGACACAAGGTCTCTAATTCCGAAGCCGTGAAAAAATTACTCAAGATCCACACCTCGACGTTCTTTCCCTCCTCTTAAGGACACTTCAGCCACTGAATAATAACTCCAGTCCGCTCATGAAGGAGAAAAGCTACTCCCTGGGTATAGCCCCCCCCCCCCATCCCGCGAGGGTCGAGTTAATATTAATTTTGAAACCGCTCCGACTGGGTCAGGTAAAAGACGCAGAAATGAAAGCGCGGTGGGTGAGGGGAAACAGGCGACACACACACACACACACACACACACACGTATAAATATGTATCAGTTATTGAAAATCGCCTGAAGACAACATTCATGGTAGAAACCTAGGTCGCGTAATAACTCGTTTACAAATGCAATATATATATATATATATATATATATACACACACACACGTTTAGAAGAACGTTATCCAAGAATTTCTAAATGTAGTCTGCTAGCAGAAACTATGATGTTGTAGCAGAACGTAGGAATTTTTTCTAAGAATTACATATAAAAATATTTTGTTTTAAATTCAAATCTGGGCCCTTTTTGAGTTAATCAACATACCAATCATCAAAAAAGTCTGGTTAATGTTGGTCACTTACCGGCAAAGGGGAGGGTGATTTTACGAAGCAGGCCCAAATAGTGCGTCTGATAGCGGTCCAACAGTAAGTTTTGTATGAGTAATTCATTCATCCTAGGAGATACCCCCCAGAATAAAGTGGGCGGCAGACAGCGCCACCTAGAACATACTATAAAGCGAGTGAGTTGAAGGGGAGGAGAAGAAGCGAGATATGAAGATGGAAGCTGAGAGAGGAGAGGAAAAAAAAAAAAAAAGGACAGAGATGAATAAAGTCAGAATCACTTTCGTTTCTTTTTCTCTATTTTTGGCAATGCTTCAAGTCGACACTCCCGCCGTTTTTATGCAGACAGACAGGCCGATAATTAAACGCTCTTATTTCTGTGATAGAAACAGGAGGCTGAATTGTGGTACGCACTTATTGAGAAATTTTAGAAGTTCCTAACAAGGTTTTAAGGGAAAGTTTGAGTAAAAATGTTCGTCTGCTTATTTTCAGTGAATTTTTTTATTCAGTATTTGTACTTTGGATTTATTGCAAACTGGCAGTATAGCCCGTTGTTTTTCGGATGTAATGAAAACTTTAAAATTAAATCCATGGTCCTGGAGCTCAGACTCTTTGGACGTTGGCACGAAAGGCTAAAAAGCAATAGTTGTTTCCAGCTAAAGCGAAACCATAGACTGAAAGAAAAATGAATGAATGTAAGTCAAATTTTATAACACGGTGGTGAGTGTATTTCATGAGGTGTTGACACATTTATCGATGGTCTTATGTTTGGGAAATATAATGAAGGGGAGATAATTTTAATATATGTACGTGGCGAAGACAAACGCCATATATATCAAGGTGGTGTAATGGTTAGCAAGCTTGTCTCACTAGAATCATAACAAGACCAGGCTTGCCTCCCAGAGAGTAAAACACTACGCATCCTTGGTCTCACACTTTCAGCGGACCTCAAATGGAATGACTATATCGAATCCATTGCTAAATCCGCTGCTATGAAAGTAGGTTCTCTGTGCAGGGCTCGGAAGTTTTTTCCGTCTGAATCTATCTTGCACATATATAAATCTACCATCCGCCCATGCATTGAATACTGCTGCCACATCTGGTCGGGTGCCCCTGCTATTCTCCTTGGGCTTCTCGACAAGGTACAGCGGAGGGTCTGTAATGTGATCGATACCAACTTGGCAGACCGCCTGCAGTCTCTCTCTCACCGGCGCGACGTGGCTTCCCTGTGTCTCTTCTATAAATACTTTCACAGCTTCTGCTCCGATGAACTTAGATCACTGCTGCCCCCTAGATACGAATTTGCACGAAAAACTAGATTAGCAAGTAGATCCCACCCTTTTACAGTGAAACCGATAAAATGCAACCGCAACTTCTACTCCTACAGTTTCTTTTCTCGCACTTCCCGACTGTGGAATTCCCTTCCACATGATTGCTTCTACAATCTCCAGGAGTTTAAATGTAAGGTCAATAGACACCTCCTAACACACTAACCTGCTCCCATTCTTTCAAACACTCTTCCCATCTGCCCAACCCTCATCCTCGGTATCCTTACCCATCTATCACCTTCCTTCTGACATTTCCTACACCTAACCACTCCTTCTCTTTACCTTCCCCTATGTAGCCCCATGCGCAATAGTGGCAGTGGAATGCCTTGTTTGGGGTGGAATGATTTTAAAAAAAAATCAAAGTTGAGTTGTGAATTCGCTCCTCACTGAATGCCCCATACTTTCGGCCCTGTGCCACATCTAAGCTGAGCTTAGAAAATATATATTTTGACTATTCAGTAATGTTAGACATTTTAAGCATTCTAATATTTTCTAGAATTTTAGTCACTCTGGCTTTATAGTAGGTCCCCCCAATCATTTTTAAATTGAATTTTTAAAAATATAAAAATTTCCTTGAAACTCATTTTAGTTTTAATTTAAAGCTAAATAATTAAATTTACTATTTTCACTAAGCTAAATACTCTGGTGCATTTCAAACAGAAATTATATTAAATAGAATTTTAAATTTTGAGATTTTTTTTTTATTCTTCAAATTTTCGACTATTTTTGAGCGATCGACACATTTGTAAATAAAAGTTAAATCTCTATTTTAAAAATCTTGCAAAAATAAAATAAAATATGTCTTGGACACGTTATTTTTAGAAAATTAGCAAATTTAAAGTTAAATTAATCTGGTATATACAAGTATTACTTATTTATAGCATGAATTTTAGAATAAAACTATTTCTCAAACACAGTATGTTGATCTTTCTGTCGTTTCTTCGTATGATTTGACGTGTGATGACACCCAGACAGATGCGAGATAAGTGTATGGCAAACAGAATTGACAAAAATGTCCAATTTCTTTACCTGTAAGGGGAAGAAACCGTGAAACACATGACCTTTTGATGTACACACAGAAATTAGTATGCAAAAAAACAAACTTCAAGTACACACACACACACACACACACACACACACACAAGAAAAATATTGGAAAAGGCTCGAGGATTTGTATTAAACTTTTCAATTCGTAAATATAGTCTTAACTTAATAAGCTAACACCAACAAGTATTAAAATATTTCTGAAACTTTATTTTTATTATAATAATTGTTTTCGTTTTTGTTCATAAATTATTTTAAAATTTCATTACTAATCGAACATTTTTTTCTCTTATGGATTATAATGTCATAATATATATTATTTATTAAAACAATTAAAAGCTTATGAAATTAAATGTCTTAGTTTTATTGCATTTTTTTATTTTACTATTGGGAACAGATTTTCGGAAATGAGGTCGAAATTTTTGAAAATATTAATAGATGATTTACATTCCCGAATGAGTCCTGCGTTTAACTAATGAAACCAATTTTCAAAACAAAATGTAATTTCTTAAAATTTCATGAATTTACGTGGAGGTGGGGTAACAGATGTGAAAAAATATTTTTACCAAGATTTTTTTTTTAAATAATTTAAACATAATTTCATTCGTTTGTGAATAAGTCCTGAAAGTTTCATTAAAATCCGACAATTTGATTTTTGCAAAAATTTCCAAATTAATGTGTTTTTTCACCACAAAAAAGACACTAAAATTTCCGTATTAATTTATGGTATCATGTTGACGCCAAAAACAAATTTAAAGGGTAAAAAAAAATTTACATTTAAAATTATGTATAGTTTTTCCTCTTAATAGTAAAAGATTTTGTCGATAAAACTGTTTTTTCTTTTCATTTAAGGATAAATTATTTCATAAATCTGAGGAAAATATTTTTTTCGTTCTCGATTAAACCGAGAACTTTTCAGCACACATACACGAATGAAAGTATATATATATATATATATATATATATATATATGGCAATCGGAGTCTAACCGTACTGATGAGCTGTGATACGGCGAAACAGATCTGTCTGCGGATGACTATATATATATATATATATATATATTATCATTTCACCCCGGGCAAGGCAGAAATGCCACTGATGAGCGGGGGGGAGTACATAACTGTAAAAAGATTAATTAGAAAAGAGTGAGGAGTACAAACTAGTTAGAAAGGAGCAATGGAAAGCTGAGAATGCAGGTGCGATAACAGATACATAGGTGGAGAGAAAGGGAAGGATATACGGGGGTGGGGAGAGAGCTAGACTCCAGTGGTTAATAGATGAGTATTGACATTGCATTTAAATTTCTGGAGGTTGTAGCCGTCAGGAAAGCAAGAATATGGGAGCGAGTTCTACAGGCGGGAAGTGCGAGAGAAGAAGCTGCAGGAGTAGAATTGTCATCTGCATTTGGCTAACCTGACTGTGAATTGGTGGGACCCAGTTGCCAGTCTGGTTGCACGAGTAAACATCTGTTGAGGAGGCATCAGTGACTTAAGTTCGTCTGAGCAGAAGCCATGAAAGTATTTATACAACAGACAAAGGGAGGCCACATTTTGACGGTGGGGAAGTTGCTGCAGTCGAGCCGCCAAGTCAGTACCTATCACATTGCAGACTCTCCTTTGCAGCCTGTCGAGAACACTGAGGAGAACGGCAGGGGCGCCTGGCCATAAATGGCAGCAGTACTCCATGCACGGACGGATGGTTGATTTGTATATGTGCAGGATGGATTCAGGCGGAAAAAACATCCTGGATCGACATAGTGACCCAACCTTCTTAGCAGTAGGTATATATATATATATATATATATATATATATATATATCTTTCTTTGTCAACTGGCCATAAGCATGTGTGTAGGCGTTGGTTAGACTTTTTGAAATTTTAGTAAGTCATGATTTTGTATTTATTTATGCTTAATTTTAAGTTTTTTTATTTTTTATTTTTGCTGTCCTTTTTTTCTATTTCTTTGATTGGACTTAACTAAGTTCAAACTTAGTTAACTCACCATTCTGAACATTTTTTTTCGTAACAGATAGACTAAACTATCGCCCGGTTCACACTCCACCCACGTCTATTGAACAGGTGAAGTGGCTCATCCCTTGTCCCTGTTTAGGATGTGGTTTCCGGCTTTCTCTTCTCCATTCTTTTCACTCTCTTATTTTTATTTTTTATCCTCTCCTCAATTGGAGTAGATAGACTAAACTATCGCCCGGTTCACACTCCACCCACGTCTATTGAACAGGTGTAGAGACTCATCCCTTGTTTCCTGTTTAGGATGTGGTGTCCGGCTTTCTCTTTTCCAATCTTTTCATTCCTTATTAGCCTCCATGCGCTTCAGTGGCATTACCGCCTTGCTTGGGGTGATATGATTTAAATATATATATATATATATATATATATATATATATATATATATTAGAACGTGTACAAAATTTTATATATATCCACTACAAATTGTACATTTGTTTCGACCTGATGAGACATTGTAGTTTCAATGTCGAAATAAATGTACGATTTGTAGTGGATATATATAAATTTTTGTACACGTTCTAAAATATAATATATAATAAATATTCACAGCTATATACATCATATATCGAGCACTGTTTTAAATTAATGTTTTGGACGTTGTAAAAAATTTTTTTCTTCGTTCTTGATTCACTCGTATCTATATATATATATATATATAGAGAGAGAGAGAGGTGGGGAATAATTCCTATTCTTTAATTAGTCACAATAAGGTTTTTGAAAAAAAAATTTGACTAAGTATTTACTTCCCCCCTACCTACCAGTACTAACTCAAGGGTCAAGTCACATACCTCAGACTACCAAAGAAGAAATTACGACTAAAATTCCGCTAGCTGAACCCTATAAAAAGCAATATTCCCCTAACCTCTTCCTTTACTACAGCAAACCTCCGCGCTTAGAATTTCCCTCATTCTCTGTTTGAAAGGGGTTGAAGAATGCATCTCTTAAAATGACATGTTAAACATGGCTATTTCTTTCAAAGTTTTATTTGAATTTACATGCATACACACACACACACACACACACACATATATATATATATTTGACAGTATTTATTTATTTCTATATTATATATATAAATATTTGACAGTATTTATTTATTTCTATATTATATATATATATATATATATATATATATATATATATTTCCATAGTATTTATTTCTATATTATATATATATATATTTCATGTATTTATTTATTTCTATATTATATATATAAATATTTACAGTATTTATTTCTATATTATATATAAATATTTGACAGTATTTATTTTTATATTATATATATAAATATTTGACAGTATTTATTTTTATATTATATATATAAATATTTGACAGTATTTATTTCTATATTATATATATAAATATTTGACAGTATTTATTTTTATATTATATATATAAATATTTGATAGTATTTATTTCTATATTATATATATAAATATTTGACAGTATTTATTTCTATATTATATATATATAAATATTTGACAGTATTTATTTCTATATTATATATATAAATATTTGACAGTATTTATTTCTATATTATATATATATAAATATTTATATATTTATTTATTATATATATAAATATTTGACAGTATTTATTTCTATATTATATATATAAATATTTGATGTATTTATTTCTATATTATATATATAAATATTTGACAGTATTTATTTCTATATTACATATATAAATATTTGACAGTATTTATTTATTTCTATATATATATATTTGACAGTATTTATTTATTTCCTCTATTTAAATATATATATATTTACGTATTTATTTATTTCTATATATATATATATATATTTGACAGAGTATTTATTTATTTCTATATTATATATATATATATATATATATAAATATTTGACAGTATTTATTTCTATATTATATATATATATATATATATAAATATTTGACAGTATTTATTTATTTCTATATTATATATATATATATATATTTGATAAGAATACTTATTTCTATATTATATATATATATATATATATTTGACAGTATTTATTTATTTCATACATATATATATATATATTTATATATTTATTTATTTTTATATTATATATATATATATATTTGATAGTATTTATTTATTTCTATATTATATATATATATATATTTTTGACAGTATTTATTTATTTCTATATTATATATATAAATATTTGACAGTATTTATTTCTATATTATATATATAAATATTTGACAGTATTTATTTTTATATTATATATATATAAATATTTGACAGTATTTATTTCTATATTATATATATAAATATTTGACAGTATTTATTTTTATATTATATATATAAATATTTGATAGTATTTATTTCTATATTATATATATAAATATTTGACAGTATTTATTTCTATATTATATATATATACATTTGACAGTATTTATTTCTATATTATATATATATAAATATTTGACAGTATTTATTTTATATTATATATATAAATATTTGACAGTATTTATTTATATTATATATATAAATATTTGACAGTATTTATTTATATTATATATATAAATACTTAATATATTTATTTATTTCTCTATATATATATATTTGACAGTATTTATTTATTTCTCTAAATATATATATATATTTTGATAGTATTTATTTATTTCTATATATATATATATATATTTGACAGTATTTATTTATTTCTATATATATATATATATATTTGATAGTATTTATTTATTTATATTATATATATATATATATATATAAATATTTGACAGTATTTATTTATTTATATTTATATATATATATATATATATTTGACAGTATTTATTTATTTTTATATTATATATATATATATTTACAGTATTTATTTATTTCTATATTATATATATATATATATTTGATAGTATTTATTTATTTCTCCTTTATATTATATATATATATATATTTGATAGTATTTATTTATTTCTATATTATATATATATATATATTTTTGACAGTATTTATTTATTTCTATATTATATATATATATATATATATTTGACAGTATTTATTTATTTCTATATTATATATATATATTTGACAGTATTTATTTATTTCTATATTATATATATATATTTGACAGTATTTATTTATTTCTATATTATATATATATATATATATATATATATATATATATATATATATTAAGGAACGACAATTATGCGGTATTAAAAGTTTTGTTCTTCTATTCTCGAATAATAAAAAAAAATAAATTTTACAATGTTCAAAAAAAAAAAAACTCCTTACATTTTCGACGATAATAAATTGCCATTAAAAAAGGCGTAAGTTCGATAAATTCCAGATATTTTATTTTGTAGTTGAGCAAATATTGGCGCGTAGATGACAACGTAATTTTATAGTCTTTTATTGGTCATGGGGCGACTGTGAGGTGAAGGTCAGGATGGTGGAAAATCATGTCAGCTAAGAAAAGTTGATTGTGTTGATTAAGGTAATGACGTAATGGCAGAATTTGGCGGGAATTTAAAGTCGAACAATGTTAGAGACGCCAAAGTAATTTGAGATGGGAACGGAAATATTTTCACGATTAGTTCAGCATTAATTTCACAAAGAATGTGATTGTCAGATTTTATATTATATATATATATATATATATATATATATATATATATATATATAAGCATGCAGTGTGTTTATAGAAGAATCCAAAGGAGTATCCTGTACATACAGTGGTAGGATAACTCGCTAAGAGAGCTCTAAATATATATGTGTATAAATACATATAGAGCAAATATAAGAAAAATTAAGACAGACACGTTATTTCATGGTAAATCGGAAGTGTAGGCCAATTTCAGGCGAACCATCGTCAGCTTCCGTCTTTCATGTACAAAAGATTTTACACGAATCACACACACACACACACACACACACACACACACACAGACACACACACAGACACACACATTGCGATGGATAAATTGTCGTCTAAATCAGGCAAAATTGAAAATAACACTGACATCTCATTTCTGAACATTTACCAAAATTACGGAAAAAATATCTTGAAATCTTTAAGAATAAATTTATTATATGAAATCGTCGTTGGCTTCAGCCACGGCCTCCATATGACTTCGGAATCCCCTGCATCTCTTCTGGACAATTTAGCTGCCATAATCCTTGACTTTAATTTATCTCTGGTGTCATAAGGAGTTTTGTTGGTCCCTCGCTCAAATACGCCCACACATATTAATCAAGGGAGGGTGTGCTGTTTTGGGAGTTAGGGGACCACATGTAAGGGGTGATTTCGCCGAAATTTTCTGACAGCCATGCCTTTTTTTTTTTTTTTTGCTTGTGTGGCGTGCAGATATAGGGTCTTCCAGCAGTCACCCTCTTGACCTCGGACAAATGTAAGCATTTGTGTTGTGTGTGAGGCCCTCACTAAAAAATTTGGGAATTCTTCACTTATCAGAACGGTCAGTGAGTTTTCGGAGTTGCTGTACCTTCGTAATCACCATTAGACTCATTCAACCTTTTCTAATATTTTTTTTTGTACTGCCCTCAGACTGACACCCAGATATTCTGAAATATTCGTATTGGAGCTACCGGTGCGAATGCCAAGCAGTACAGAATGGCATTTCCAAATTTCTGGCAGAGTTAATTGCATTATGGTGCGTTTCTTCTCACAGTGCCCAACTGACCCTACAATACTGTGCAGTCAACAAAAACAAACAACGCATATGCGAGAAGGTAAAAATAAAAAAATGACAATTTGTATGTATATATATATATATATATATATATATGTCATTTTTTATTTTTACCTTCTCTACTTAGTTTGTTTCTTTTTTTATTTCCATTTTCCCCCTCCGCGTTGATACTCGGTGGGTCTTTTCGAGACGGGTTTAAAAATAAAGTAATTATTAATATATATATATATATATATATATATATATATACTGTCAAATTAGACTAGTAAAAAGTTGTATTAACTATTGCTTATTGCACATTTGAAAGAAAAAAAAGCCGGTTTCATTACGATGATTTCAATCTTTCGGCATCGTCAGGCGTTATACACTAACCCATTTCCTCACGCACAGCAGCAAGTTTAAAATTGTGTGTGTGTGTGTGTGTGTGTGTGTGTGTGTGTGTTGGTAAGTTCGTAAACGAAGAGGATATTCCAAAAAGATCTATTTAATATAACATATTAAGAGATAGACCCATATAGAGAGCTCCATCTATAATATCCAGAACAATATGATATTTATATATATCTAAACTTATTTATAAATGGAACTTTGTGTGTGTGTATCCGTTACCTATAGACTCCGAAACGGCTGAACCGATTTTCTTGAAAAATTACACAGTTGTACTATAAGCGTATGCGAGTGTTCTTAGCTAGGTTTTGTGTCGAGATACCCACAATAAATATCGATAATCGAAAAAATTGGTTTATAGAAGGAGTGGTCCGATTTTTAATCAAATTCGATACACTCATAGACAAAGACATAAGAAACGATATTCAGAAGTTTCAAGGTTGCAGTTCTTACAATAGTGCAGAATATATATATATATAAGGCAAGATGTTTGTGTGTGTCTGTTTATCTGCCGGTATGTCTGTATTTTTTTTTTTTTTTTTTTTTTTTTTTTTCAGCCATTTTATTTTAATTTTTGCTTCGGGTTTGGCTCTAAGTAGGTATAATTGTAGTTCTTAGTCTCACCCATGATACCATTTACTCAGAAGACTTATTTAGCCTTCAAAATTCAGTTTAGGACGAAAAAAACTTATTTGATATCGATACCAGGAAATCAAAATTTGACTTACGTCCATTCATTTTTCTTTCAGTCTACGGTTTCGCTTTAACTGGAAACAACTATTGCTTTTTAGTCTTTCGTGCCAACGTCCAAAGAGTCTGAGCTCCAGGACCATGGATTAGTTTTAAAGCTTTCATTACACCCGAGCAACGCCGGGCTATACTGCTAGCATATATATATATATATATATATATATATATATATATATATAACTCAACATATCATCTAAAGTGGTTATAAATTATCAATTATTTCGACAAGCGAATATGCTAATCTCTTCAGACCACTTTTTCATTTGGTTTAAATTTCCTCAGAACTCTAGGGAAAATTTAAGCTGAATGAAATAGTGGTCTGAAGAGATAAACATATTCGCTTGTCGAAATAAATTATAATTTATAACCACTTTAGATGATATGTTGAGTTTTTCTTATATAAATTTTCTTTCCTTTTTGCCGCCTCTCAGAAATGCCTAATCCATGCATTCTTCATTTTAATTTTCCATCAATTTTTTCTTAATATTTTTTCTAATTAATGCTCTACGTGGTATTTGAGTGCTTAAATTCTGTTTAAACTTTCTCGTTTGAAATTGCTTATTTTTTTGTTTTTGTTTTTGTTTTTGTTTTTCTTCTTTTTTTCTTCTTTTATTTTTATCCTGCTGCTGTACTCGCTGGCCATTCATGCTTGCTTCTTGGGATTCTCCTATGTCCCCAACCTCCTTAAGTAATATATTAGAATGTTAGTTAAACAACAACTTCTCCTTCTTCTATGTGCCCTGTCCCTTCAGGACGTAGACGATCATGGCTTTCCACGTCTTCCTATCCCTGGTGGCTCTGAGCAAGCCTTCTCCTGTTACACCATGCAACTCTCGTTCCCTCATCCACCTGATTAGGTCCTTCAAATATGTTATCCGTTGCTTTCACCTGTCTCTTTTTCCCTCTATGTGGCCTGTTAGTATCAGATTCTCCAAGCCTTCCTTCCTCATTGCGTGTCCCAGGAACTTCCGCTGTCTCTTCCTGATGCTCAGTATTAATTTCCTTTTCGTTTCCATCATTTCCAAGACCTCATCATTGCTCACATGCTCGATCCATGATATTCACAGCATCCTTCTGTAGACCCACATTTCAGTTGCTTCAAGTTTTTCCTTCATCTTTGATAATATTGTCCAACATTCACTGCCATATTGAAGAACTGACATCACATAGCAATCCAGTACGCTCTTTTTTGTTTCTAGCGAAATTGTCCTGTTTCTTAATATTTTACTCAACTTCTGGAATGCTTCCTTCGCCATGCCAATTCGCCTTCGGATCTCTGTGTCGCTCTTTCCATCTTCTGTTATAACGCTTCCCAAGTATTCAAATTTTCTGGTATCCCCGACCTGTATTTGGCATTTTGGGTTGCCCTTTTTACTGATGACCATGCATTCGGTTTTCGTGCAGTTTATTTCTAGTCCTTTCTTGTTACTTTCTTCTGCTACCTTTTGTAGGAGGTCTTGTAGTTTTCTTTCTGTGTCTGCTACCAGCACTTAAATATCACATGGTCAAAAACATCTGTTGGTAGCCGATTCAACTTCCTAAATAAATTATTCTCTTCGAAAATTCAAAGAATTTTGGATTTTTTTTTTCTCTTCAGATGTATCACTCTGCCAGTTTTAATTCTTTGTTGAATCTGCAATGGATAACACAAATTTTAGTAACTTACTTTTAAATAGTTCTTAAATAGAAGTAGTCTCATTCCTTGTTTTCTGATGATGACCAGAGAGTACTTGGTCGAAACGTTGTGTCTATTATAACATCTTTAAAATTACTCATCTCAGAAATAAATAAAAATTATGACAATTGGCATGAACCCACAAAGATAATCCAGTTGTCAAAATCCATCTGACACTGAATATAAAAGGCTCCAAAAATACACCACTAAAGTCATTCGGAGCAGTGGCGTACTGGATATAGTAGTTGGTTATACATGTGTTAGTATCATCTAGCGGTCATGAGTTCGATCCTTGGATCTGGTAATGACGCACCAAATCCAACATAAAAAGAACAATGATTGATTTCACAGGATATTTCATAATAATCAACAAGATAATCCATATCAGCCAATCTGTGGACACCTGATGATGACCAGAGGGTACTTGTTCGAAACGTGTCTATTATAACATATATATCAACCAAGATGAGAACAAAAGTTAGAAATAATTTCAGGATCATTTTCTGTTTAGGAAGGGGTTCCAGGTTCTTTTTTGTCATTTATTTATTTATTTATTTATTTATTTATTTATTGTGATAAATGAATGGAAGGTGCCAACGTCTCTTCGTTCTGGGGGTTGGCAGTTCTCGAGTAGTTAGACGCTACGTCAGAGTTTGTGCTTTTATCGAGCACATTCTCTGTACTCTTGTGAACCGTTTTTCATCATTTCCAATTGGGAATTCACCCGGTGAGTTTGGTTAGCGTGTCTATGGTATGTACACATCAGTTACCCGTGTAGCGTTTTAAACTTGCCAAAGGATTACAAAATGCACCATTTTCCCAAATAACAGATTAAGCGAGAACACCTGAAACTTTTAGTTATGGCCGGCCACTGTTCACTGAAAATTTATTCATAATATGAGAGAGGAAGACGGCTTTTTATATCAGTATGCAATTTAAGAATTTACTTTCGGTCTGTCTTGAGTGCAGAGATGAGCTTCTGAAAAACAGGTAAATGTGGCTTAAAATATTTTAACGCTATATATTTTTTTTCTTTTGTGAATATATAAAGTGGTCCAAAAGTCGGTGGACAGTAAGGGGAATAGGTATGTGTATCGGTTCTAAGAAGATGGAGACTCGTCCACATTATTTAAGAGCAGTCAGTAAGTACCTTGATTAAACATTTTCTGAGAAATGGATTGGCCGAAGTTGACTGTTGGCTGTTGGCTAGCATGTTCACCTGACTTAAACCCCTAATGGATTTCCTACTCTCCGTCTACTTTTGGCCCAGCCTCTCTCTCTCTCTCTCCTTCTCTCTCTCTCTCTCCTTCTCTCTCTCTCTCTCTTTCTCTCTCTCTCTCTCTCTCTCTCTCTCTTGTGTGTGTGGATGTGGCGCAGTGGATATCGACTCGGAACGACAAATCGACAGCCGAGTTCGAATTTCAGTTGAATTCCTTGCATTCACTTGCACACAAATACCCTTGGGAAAGGTATTAATCCGTCTATTCCCTCCAGTTATGGGTTAAATAATATTTAATATATATATACAGATTGGGTTCTGTAGCCTTGGTAGGCAACCAGTCTACCACAGAAAACAATGGCAGCCTACTGCGGAATAATCTTCTGCCCAGTCAGTCATGTCTCTTTCGAGACATGATCTCCCAAAGCATGTATCACATATGGCATTTAACTGACTGACTATATATATATATATATTTTCATTTATAAACGAGAAATTTATATTACGCGACCTAGGTTTCTACCATGCGGTGTCTTCAGGCGATTTGCAATAACTGATTTTACGGTTTTTTTGTTTTTTTTAAAGAACACTCGCGTAACGGGGTATTTTTGAACGACCAAATTTTAAAATTACAAGAAATTATAACGTTTTCATCCAAGGTTGTATGAACCATACCAAAAATACCTATTCGGTTCACACAACCATAGATGAAAACGTCGTAATTTTAAAAATTGCTCGTTCAAACATTCCCCGTTACGTGAGCGTTCTTAAAAAAAAAAAAAAAAAGGCAAAATCAGTTCTTGCAAATCGCCTAAAGACACCACGGGGTAGAAACCTAGGTCGCGTAATAACTCGTTTACAAATGAAGAATATTCAAAAGTTCTACAATTGTATTGAACACTTTTTAATACAACTGTCAGTCAGTCAGTAAAGTGCCATACGTGATACACGCTTGGGCGATCATGTCTCGAAAGAGACATGACTGACTGGGCATAAGATTTTCCCGCAGTAGGTTACCATTGCTTTCTGCAGTAGACTGGTTGCCTACCAAGACTACAGAACCCAATCTGTCGTATTATTTAACCCATAACTGGATGGAAGAAACGGATTAATACCTTTCCCAAGGGTATTTGCGCGTAAGTGAATGCAAGGAATTCGACTGGAATTCGAACTCGGCTCCTCCGATTTGTCATTCCTAGCCGATATCCACTGCACCACAACGCACATACTGGTCTAATTTTATTATGACCAAAAACTAACTAATTAAACAATTATCTCTCTCTCTCTCTCTCTCTTATCTCTCTCTCTCTCTATCTATATATATATATATATATATATATATATATATATAAAGAGAATCATCCGAATATGTTTCCGTATTGTCGGAGATAAAAAATATAAAAATTGCCGATAATTTTTATCGTCCGAAGCTTTCGGCCAATTCTATAGCCATTTTCAAGGGTGTTTGTTTCTGCTGTCATTTTTCTTCAAGTTTTGGCTGTAACGTAGTTATTTATTTATTTATTTTTGCTTCTGAAAATAGCTCTAGAAGTATTTTGGATGATAAAAATTATAGACAATTTTTATATTCCTTATCTCCAACAAAACCAAAAAATGTTAGGATGCTAGAAAAAAATTAATAAATAAAATAAATAAAAAAAATAAATAAAATAAATAAATAAATAAAAAATTAATAAAAAAAATTGATTAAATTTTTTTTGTCGGTTGTATTTAATAAAAGATGTTTGAAAGAAAGTTTGTAGCCCAAATATATATATATATATATATATATAAAAAGTGTGAGATGCCGCGAACTTTTAGTTTAAAGTGTATATTTATTATTGTATAAAGATATACATATTATGATATTGTAAGTGTCCATAATGGTATTTGTGATGCTACACGTGTTTCGAGTCTAAGATTGACACTCTTCAGGCGAATAAATTTGTGGCTTGACATATTGAATTCCTTTTGTTTCTGAGAGCCAAGTTCTTGTTTATATAAATTAAAATTAAAATAAAGATTTACTTTATTTTTATTTTTTTTTACTTCACTGATTTCATTTATTTCTTTATTTTTATCTTTATTTTAATTTTCTATTTACCTATATATAAACAAAAACTTGTCCCTCAGAAACAAAAGGAACTCAATATGTAAAGCCACAAATTTATTCACCTGAAGAGAGTCAATCTTAGACTCGAAACACGTGTACCGTCACAAATACTACTATGGACGATTTTAATTATAATATGTATAATATCTTTATACAATACAAATATACACTTTAAACTAAACGTTCATGGCCTCTCACACTTTTTATTATATATATATATATATATATATATATATATATATAATGAGAGACAGAGAGAATAAAAAGTGTGAGAGGCCGTGAACGTTTAGTTTAAAGTGTATATTTATTGTTGTATAAAGATATACATATTATGATATTGTAAGTGTCCACAATAATATTTGTGACGCTACACGTGTTTCGAGTCTAATATTGACTCTCTTCAGGTGAATAAATTTGTGGCTTTACATATCGAGTGCCTTTCTTTTAAGAGAGTCAGTCTTAGACTCGAAACACGTGTAGCGTCAAAAATACCATTATGGACATTTAAGGTATCATATCTTTATACAACAATAAATATACACTTTAAACTAAACGTTCACACTTTTTATTCTATACCAATTTCTCTCTTTGGAACAACCCTATTTTCTTTTCTAATATATATATATATCAGAAATTAATAAAATTTTCTTTGTCAGTCGTTTTTAACGAAACATGTATAAATAAATGACTGCTGCCCAAATATATATTACTTATATATCATGCAGACACATTTTAATTTTTTACTTTTGAAAAGTCAAGTCCTTCCATTTAATCCCAAGTTCGAGCCAAATTTTAAATTACATGGCAATAACGAAGCCATCAACGCTGAAACTCTATGATAATCTTATCATGTTTATGGCTACCTTCGTCCACCAGAAATGGGAGCAGGGACGATGTGGAGGACAAAGAAAATAACTCGAAATAATTCATGTATCCTTTTTTTACTTTTTCTTTTTTTTCTTCCGGCCGTGGTTGAGTCATCGACTGACACTCCTCTGGAACCTCCGACCACCCTTCTTCATTTCAGCTATTCTAAGCTTTCTTTCTTTTTCTCTCTTGCAAATATCAATTTGCTGCTGACGCATGCGCGGGAAAAGCCCGCCAAAAATTTAGTCTCTCTACTCATTGCTGAAAATGGGCTTATTTGTAAGGAAAATGGGTGGGTTGCAGGAAATTGACTCTAGTTTTTTTTTAATTTTTTTTTATTAAAAGTAAAGGCGTTTACAGTTAAGAGAGCAAAAACTACAAGTGTTTAGCTTGAATCTTGCTGGGTATTCCTATCTCTTACAGTTCTTAAAATAATAATAAAAAAAATATAAAAAACTCAACTTTTCTGTTTATCTATTCATAACCTAAGACAAAAAACGGCGGACCTGTACGACATTCAGTCAGTTAAGTGCCATACGAGATGCACGCTTGGGCGATCATGTCTCGAAGAATATGCCTGGGCAGAATATTATCCCGCAGTAGGTTGCCATTTCTTTCTGCAGTAGTCTGGTTGCCAGCCAAGGCTATAGAACCCAATCTGTCCTGTTATTTGACCTATAACTGGAGGGAAGAGACGGATTAATATCTTTCCCAAGGGTATTTGTGCGTAAGTGAATGCAAGGAATTCAACTGGAATTCGAACTCGGCACCCCGATTTGTCGTTCCGAGTCGATATTCATTGCACCACAACGCACATTCCCCCACCTTTAAATTTGTTGATTTTCATTTTTTTTCTTTACTCTTTTCAGTGCCATTTTATCGATTACACCCTAAACGTTCCGATTGACAAAAAATTTGAAAAATATTCAATCAATATTTAAACAATTTTAGGTGGGTGCTCAGTTTTTCATACAACGTTATAGTAAATCGATCCTCCATTTTGGAATCACTCGCCAGTAAGACATTACCACCACCTGTAAATTTGTTGATTATCAATTTTTTTTTTTACTTTTTTCAGTGCAATCTTATCGATTACACCCAAAACTTTCCGATTGACAAAACAAAAATTGGACAAATTTCAATATGTAAACAATTTTAGTAGGGGGGGGGGTCAGTTTCTCAGTTTTAAAAAATGGCAAGAACTTGTCAAAACAAAAAAAAAAAAGAAACCTCCAATCAATTTACTATAATGTGGTATGAGAAACTAAGCCCCCCCCCCCACAAAAAAAATTGTTTAACTATTGAAATTTTTTTTTCTTTCGAGACATGACCGACTGGGCAGATGATTATTCCGCAGTAGATTGCCATTGCCTTCTGTGATAGACTGGTTGGCAGTCAAGGCTATAGAACCCAGTCTGTCCTGTTATTTAACCCCTAACTGGAGGGAAGAGACGGATTAATACCTTTCCCAAGGTTATTTGTGTGTAAGTGAATGCAATGAATTCAACTGATATCCGAACTCAGTACCACGATTCGTCGTTTCAAGCCGATATTCAATATATTTCATAGTTAGGGGGGGGGGCTAGTATTTGATAAGAACCGATTTCGTGAAGAAAATTTGAATTTTACATTAAAATTTGAATTAAAAGTTCTTTGAATTTTCAATTTTTTGCGGGAAGATTTTGTCCGCTTTGTTTTTTTCCTCTTACCTACTTTTTCATCCTAACAAAAGTAAAGTACACTTTGTCATATACAAGTGTGTGTGTGTGTGTGTAAAAATACACTAAATATATTGTGTGCTTTCCTTACGTCTGTAATATGTTGTTCTACCAGTTACCTCCCTTGAATCACCAAAACGAGGCCATAGACAATTCAATTAATCTTCTTTTGCCAAGCTGTTTTCGAAGCCAAGCAGTGAAAGGACAATGATATAAGAAATCAATAATAATCAGAAAAAAATATATTTACAGTACAGTGCGTTGTGGTGCATTGGATATCGGCTCGGACCGAGAAATCAGGGTGCCGAGTTCGAATTCCAGCCGAATTCATTGCATTCACTTATGCGCAAATACCCTTGGGGAAGGTATTAATCCGTCTATTCCTTCCAGTTATGGGTTAAATAACAGGACAGATTGGGTTTTATAGCCTTGGTCGGCAACCAGACTACCGTAGAAAGCAATGGTAACCTACTGCGGGATAATCTTCTGCCCAGTCAGTCATGTCTCTTTCGAGACATGATCGCCCAAGCGTGTATCACGTATGGCACTTAACTGACTGAATCTCTGACGGCATAAACTCTAACATAATTGACTTAAAAATACTGATTCGCTAAAATATCAATGTCGCTTACCATGATAAAAAAATGCCTCAAACTTGGGACACCGCCACTAACTCGTTTGAAAAAGAAACAAAAACGACAAAAAAAAACAGAATAGTATGATATGAAAAGGCCCCAAACGTAATAAAAACTAAGTTTTGTCGTCAATATGTTTGTTATTATTAAGAGAAAAGATCAAAGTTTATTATTTACAATTTCTTAATCTTTTTTAACGCGTTAAGAATTGCTACAAATCTTTTTTAGGGGGGGGCAGCGGGTGACCAAATCTTTTTTAGGGGGGGGGGGGGGCAGCGGGTGACCAAATCTTTTTTAGGGGGGGGCAGCAGGTGACCAAATTTTTACCAGCTATTACGAAATTCAGTTTTTTTTCCCTGTTAAGAACACATTAATTTGGACATTGTTCCAAAAATAAAATAATTGTCGGATTTTAATGAAACTTTCAGGACTTGCTGACAAATTTTAATTAGATATGCTTTTAATTGCTTATATATATATATATATATATATATATATATATATATTATAGTGTGAATAATTTTTTACGAATAATGAATTTTTACGAAGTTTGTTTTTTCATATTTTTGTTTTAAATTATAATTATTTATAAAGTTTCAACTTTTTAATTTATCAAAGCCCTGTGGTGGGTAAGTTATTAAATTATTAAGTGAAGACTATATTTACTAATCGAAAATTAAAAAGCTTAATACAAACCTCTCAGCCAAAAGATTTTTAAAATACTTTTTTGTGTGTGTTAAATGAAGGACGTTAAAGATATTTCGTGTATGACATTAAACAAGGTACAGGAGATGTCAAAGAAATAAGAGATGAATGGGAATCAAATTAGATAGAAGATGGAAATCGACATTGCATTTAAACTTTTGGAGATTGTAGCTATCAGGGAAGCAAGCAATTGGAAGGGAGTTCCACATTGGAAGTGCGAGAGAAAAAATTAAAATAAAAAAAATATTTATAGAATAAAAAATTGATCATAGTATTAAATAAACCACAAAGTGTTGATAAACCGTAAAAGAGAAACAATTCAATCACTCAATCTGTGATGGAATAGTGTCGGAAAAAGCTCTCAAATTTTAATACTTCTAAAACGAAGCTGCTCTTCTTTTGTTTTGTTTTTTTTTTAATCGTTTCACCCCATGTAAGGCGTTAACGCCACTGATGCAGAGGAAAAGATTAGACAGAAGGAGAGTAAAGAGAAAGACGAACCAGTTACAGGAGGTGTCAGAGAAAGGGGCCAAAGAAGGATGGGAATACAGGTGTGAAGAGAGTTGCGTGAGAGTAGAGTGAAAAGAGAGAACAACAAGATACAGGGGGCGTCAGAGAAAGGGCAAGAGAAGGATGGGAATACAGGTGTGAAGAGAGTTGCGTGAGAGTAGAGTGAAAAGGGAGAAGAACAATATACTGGGGGCGTCAGAGAAAGGGCAAGAGAAGGATGGGAATACTGGTGTGAAGAGAGTTGCGTGAGAGTAGAGTGAAAAGGGAGAAGAACAATATACTGGGGGTGTCAGAGAATGGGCAAGAGAAGGGTGGAATACTGGTGTGGAGAGAGTTGTATGAGAGTTGAGTGAAAAGAGAGAAGAAAAAGATACAGGCGGTGTCAGAGAAAAGGCAAGAGAATGATAGGAATGTTGGTGTGGAGAGAGTGGCGTGAGAATAGAGTGAAAAGAGAGAAGAACAAGATACAGGCGGTCTCAGAGAAAGGGCAAGAGAAGGATGGGAATACTGGTGTGATGACAGTGGCAAAGGTAGAGAAAAAGGAAATATATATATATATATATATATATACAGGGTGATGTAGAAAGAACTAGAGTCAAGTGGTTAAGAGATGGGTATTGATATTGTATTTAAATTCCTGGAGGTTGTAGCCGTCAGGAAAGCAAGAATATGGAAGAGAGTTCCACGGGTGGGAAGTGCGAGGAGAGAAGCTGCTGGAGTAGAATTGTCGTCTGCATTTGGTTGAACCAGTTAGAAATGAGCAAGAGAAGGATGGGAATACAGGTGTGATGACAGTTGCAAAGGTGGAGAGAAAGGAAAGGATATACGGGGTGGGGAAAGAACTAGTCAAG
>JBBBDQ010001031.1:3597500-3947500 GCA_037127315.1 Ascarosepion bandense | reverse complement strand
TGGGGTGATATGATTAAAAAAAAATACTTTTGCTGTGAGTACTATATAATTTCCGAGTCTTTTATACCTCATCAACGCACTGGTTCATGTATTCATTTACTTATTTATTTTCAATGAAAAACAATTGAACCATTAACGCCTTTTTACGTGAAATAATTTAGGTACCTCCACTAATTTCCGATACCTGAACTCTCTTGAAGTTTTTTTTTTTTTTTCCAGCTTTAATTGAAAGCTAAATGATTAAATTCACTATTTCCAGTAAACAATATTCTGGTGTTTTTAAAAATTTTTTTTTCTTTTACGTTCAGAAAAATTATAATGTTTCGCCATCTTTGCACATTTGTAATCAAGTTAATTTTCGGTTTAAAAATCTTGCAAAAATAAATATATACATTTGTG
Source organism: Ascarosepion bandense (assembly GCA_037127315.1). NCBI lineage: Eukaryota > Metazoa > Mollusca > Cephalopoda > Sepiida > Sepiidae > Ascarosepion > Ascarosepion bandense. The sequence goes on along the minus strand of JBBBDQ010001031.1, from coordinate 3,947,101 downwards.
ATACTTTATTTGAAAAATATTAGAAAATTTAAAATATAAATTAATCTGATTTGAAATAAATATTACTTATAGCATTAAACTCAGTATATAAGCATTTCTTGTTTTTCTGACGTTTTGATTGATTCAATTAATAGCTTAAGTATGGTGGGTCAGAATAGACATAAATTTACAAATTCTAAGTGAACACTTAGTTTTATTGATTTTAATGTATGGACAACCTTTAAAACGTGACCTTTTAATGAGATCATGTATGAACTACAATACTTACAAAAACTGGAACGTTTATACAGTAGAAAACTTTTTTAATTATTTTAAAAATCTTTGTGCAAGATGATTTAAGCTTTTCAATTCTTATTGAAAGTTTGAATTAAATAATGTTAAATTAAATATTGTTATTATGTGAATCGAAAATAGCAGGATGAAAGTAATGCAGAATTCAGTTCTTATAAAAAAATTCATTATTCATAAAAAAAGACCCTTATTTCATTGAAACGATCGGGATATTTTCTGTGAATTCACCCCAAATAATGTAAAGTTATCGAGAATATTAATTCGCTCACCAAAAAATTATAGATTTTAAATCAACATTTGTTTGTTTTTTATTCTATTTACTAGCAGTATAGCCCGGCATTGCTCGGGTGTGATGAAACCTTTCAAACTAATCCATGGTCCTGGAGCTCAGACTCTTTGGACGTTGGCACGAAAGACTAAAAAGCAATAGTTGTTTACAGTTAAAGCGAAACCGTAGACTGAAAGAAAAATGAATGGATGTAAGTCAAATTTTGATTTCCTTCTATCGATATCAAATAAGTTTTTTTCGTTGCAAACTGAATTTTGAAGGCTAAATAAGTCCTCTGAGTAAGTGGTATCATGGCTGAGACTAAGAACTACAATTATACCTACTTAGAGCCAAAAACGAAGCAAAAATTAAATTAAAAGCCTGAAAAAATACAGACATACAGGCAGATAAACAGACACACACACAAACATCTTGCCTTTTATATATATATATATATATATATATATATATTATCGATTTTCTGCACTATTGTAAGAACTGCAATCTTGAAACTTCTGAATATCGTTTCTTATGTCTTTGTGAGTGTATCAAATTTGATTAAAATCGGACCACTCCTTCTATAACCCGATTTTTTCGGTTATCGATTTTCGATATTTATCGGGGTTTCCTCGACACAAAACCTAGCTAAGAACACTCGCAGACGCTTATAGCACAATTGTGTAAATTTTCAAGAAAATCGGTTCAGCCGTTTCGGAGTTTATAGGCAACGGACACACACACACACACACACACACACACACATACAAAGTTCCATTTATAAATAAGTTTTGATTTATTTTATTAAATCACACTGTGAATTTCGATGACCCTCGAAACATCAGCTCATGCGCAAACAATCAAAACCACCCGACAGAACACCAGAATAAACAGGCCAATGTTCGAGTCTCATCGCAGCAGGATAGACTCTTATTTCTGTGAGCTTCTTTAGAGACGTAAGCCAAAAAATAAAAATGAATGTATTTCTGAACAAATTTTAAGACATTTCTGAATTTTGTGAATTTTAGTAAATATAATTCTTAATATTTTGGGGTGAATTAACAAAAAAGATCCAACGATTGCTCAAATAATAATCCTAACCACACCAGGTAATTTAATTTAAGGTGGGTGATAATTCGTTATTTTCTCGGTGTACCGGTAATCTGACCTAAATTGACTTAAAATTGTTTTAGTCTTCTTGGTAGATACCGTTAATAAGGGGGAGATTCTCGGTGTTATTCGACTTACATGGGAGTGAGGAATTGGAGAGGTAGGAGACAAACAGGAATAGATAAATAGATTGAAAAACTTGAGAGGAATGAATCGCGCGTACACACACAAAAACAAATAACCCAAAAACTAAGTTTCGTTTAATCACCCCTACCTTCTTTATCGGTCAATTTTTGGAACTGGTATCTTCTCGGATTGTCTCTAGGAAATTGGTTCAGAGTTCGACTATAAATGGAAGGCACACACATTTGTACAGGCCGGAAAGGAAGGAGGATACGTACAGGTCACTCCGTAAGTTGATGGAACAATGAAACAATTTTTTTTAATCTTTTTTTTTTCTCTTTTTTACATAGGCAAAAATAGTCAAGTAGGTATTTTCTCTACCTCTTAAAATTGAGGGGATATATAGTTCATTGTAAAAAAAAAAAGTATTTAAGAACGAAGTTCACCGCTGATTCACGTCAGAATTTAGCTTTTACTATTTTTTTTTTTCCTTTTTTCTTTCTTTTACTTAAAACAAAAACAAGCTTGTATCTCTAAGCGGCGACTTAACTGCATTGATACGCGAGAAGCGGAAACAGAGGGAAAGGTGGGATAGAAGAAAGTAAGAGATGAAATACTTAAAGAGGTCGCCCAGAATAGGGGAGGGACGAAGTAGGCGGGTTTATTTATGTTAATCATTACAATGAGTCGTCAATAAAAATATATCATTCACTTATTTGATTCACAACTAGTGAATGTCCCACCGTTGAAACGATGGGTCTGGTAAAGTAATCTCACCTGCACCGGAAGTCGTGATTAGAGCCAAATAACTTTGGAAGCAATAAAACTCCCACCACTTAAAATATTGGTGCATCACAATCTTCATGCTCCAATTCGTTTTGTTTTAGCCTTGTGATGCCAGGACGACATTAATAAACTACATCAAGCACCAAGGTCTTTAATCTGGAGATTGGAAGTTTTGAGGAGCGTTAAAGCACTTCTTAGTTGCTGCTGTTTCCTGGTCCATCTATTAGGGCAGTCCCGGGTATGACAATAAACGGCATAGGGAAGTAAGGCCTCTGATCTTGAGATGAGTGGTTTTGAGGAGCGTTTAATCAATTGTTGATTTTGAGAAACGTAGAAACACCTCATAATTATTGTTGTTCTTAGGTCCACCCTGACCCATGGTGGTTGCACTTTTTAGGGCATTCATTCGTATGACGATACACGACATCCGGTAACAAAGCCTCCAATGTTGAAATTTGAGATTTTGTGGACAGTGGGACCACCTTTTAGTTGCTTTTGTTATCTAGTCCATCTCTTAGTTCAGTCCTGGTTACGACAACTATAAATACTTCCACGGCTTCTGCTCCAACGAACTTAAGTCACTGGTGCAACCAGACTGGCAACTGGGTCTCACCCATTCACAGTTAGATCAACCAAATGCAGACGACAATTCTACTCCTTCAGCTTCATTTCTCGCACTTCCCGCCTGTGGAACTTGCTTCCTTATTCTTGTTTTCCTGACGGCTACAACCTCTAGAAATTTAAATGCGAAGTCAATACTCATCTCTTAACTACTTGACCCTAGTTCTTTCCACACCGCCCTGTAGATCCTTTCCTTTCTCTCTACCTTTGCAACTGTCATCACACCTGTATTCTCATCCTTCTCTTGCTCCTTTCTAACTGGTTCGTCCTTCTCTTTACTCTCCTTTAATATTTTACTCTTATGTAGCCCCCTGCACATCAGTGGCGTTTGTAAGTATGAAACTATGTGCAAAATATTTAGATTTCAGCATCAAACAACCTAGAGAGATTGATATACCACCACACAAAATCAAGTATCCAAGATGAAAGAACACTTTCCTACAATTTCTTAAAAATCTAAAAATATAACTTCAACTAAACTACGTCATAAAACACACATCCCCGCCTCTGGTAATTTTATTTATATATATATATATATATATATATATATATACGCACACATACAGTACTGTGCAAAAGTATTAGGACAAGAACTATTTTATCTTTTATGAGGTATATTGACAAAAAAAAAACAATTTAATTAAAGTAATTTTATTTTATTTGCTCAACAAATGCTTTAACAAGAAAAAATACTTGTTACAAAATAAATTTAATATTTAGTATAATAGCCTTTTGCCTTGAAATACTAAAATGATTACGACAATTTACCAATCGCACCTAGTGTATATATATATATATATATATATATATATATATATATATATATATATATATATATCACGTTGAATACACCGGTTCTCGCTCTATCACCGAAGTTAAGCAACGTTGAGCCTGGTCAGTACTTAGATGGAGTGACCGCTTGGGAATACCAGGTGCTGTAAGCGTTATTGACCGATTGTGCAATGGATGTCGGCTCCGAGGAGGAAATCGGTGAGCCGAGTTCTAATTTCAGTCAGACACTTTGCATTCACTTACGCACTGGTACCCTTCGGAAAGGTATTAATCCGTCCCTTTCCTTCCCTCCAGTTATGGGTTAAATAACTGAGGTCTGTTGTTCATGCGATCTGTGGCAGACATATGCACCGATTGTTTGTCATCAGCAGTTCCAAAAAGTGTGGTGGTGCTACACAAGCCTTCACCACTTTAAACAATTCTTTGTGTGGTAGTCTGTGTTAGACGCTCATACGTCAAATCGACGGGGAGAGTCCATTATATATATATATATATATATATATATATATATATAGTACTTGTGCAAAAAGTATTAGGACAAGAACTATTTTATCTTTTATTAGGCATATTGACAGAAAATAAACAATTTAATTAAAGTAATTTTATTTGATTTACTCAACAAATGCTTTAACAAGAAAAAAATACTTGTTAGAAAATAAATTTAATATTTAGTATAATAGCCCTTTTGCTTTGATCACAACCTTCATTCTGTCAGGCATTGACATCACACGCTTTTTCCATGTATCTTATGATATCTCTTGCCAAGCAGCTTGTATTTGTTCCCAAAGTGTGTCTTACAAAGTAACATTAGGCTTCTCAATTTTTTATCCAAAACTAGCAGTATAGCCCGGCTTTACTCGGGTATAATGAAAACTTATCTATCTATATCTATATCTATATCTATTTATATATATATATATATATATATATATATATATATATATAAATTATCGATTTTCTGCACTATTGTAAGAACTGCAACCTTGAAACTTCTGAATATCGTTTCTTATGTCTTTGTCTGTGAGTGAATCAAATTTGATTAAAATCGGACCACTCGTTCTATCACCCGATTTTTTCGATTATCAATTTTCGATATTTATCGGGGGTACCTCGACACAAAACCTAGCTAAGTACACTCGCAGACGCTTATAGTACAACTGTGTAAATTTTCAAGAAAATCAGTTCTGCCATTTCGGAGTCTATAGGTAACGGATAAACACACACAGACACAAAGTTCCATTTATAAATAAGTTTAGATAGATATCCCGTAGATGTTCAATAGGATTGAGATCAGGGCTTTGTGGGGGGCAATTCTAATTCCGAAGCCTTCCTTCTTCTCCCTTTTTAGTTAAATAATTCTTACAAAGGTTTAGCTTTTCACCTTGTATTGGAATTTCAGTGAGGTTTTTAGGAAAATCATCCCCGTGATTTGCACATTACTGGTAGTGTTAGGACAGGGGTGATTTTAAAACTTTATTTTGATGCGTCATAAAAGATAAAATAGTTTTGTCCTAATACTTTTGCACAGTACTATATATATATATATATATATATATATATATATATATATATATTTTGTATCGAGGCAGTAGATAATTTTTTGAACATATACTGTTAAATATAACAGACAATGAATATCTATTATGTTTAATCATGAACCGTTCTAAACTTTGTATTTTGGCTTTAATTTCCGGTGAAAATAAAAACATTTTTTTATTATGCTGGTTCTAAGCTTTCGGCTCACATGAGCCATCTTCAGAGAGGTTACAGGGACGTTAAAATAAAAACACCCACCATTAAAGATGATTTTATCTTGTGTTGACATAAAACATTGCTATGCAACGATAACAGTCACCGAATAGCAGACGCAGTTTATAAATTTGTAATGCGGTTCTATGATATATATATATATATATATATATAATTTTGCCCCAACTAAGACAGGAATGCCACTAGTACGCAGGGGGTTACAGGGAATCAAAGCACGAAAAAGTGTAAGGGGAAACAAAGACAGGATAAAAGATGAATGAGATTCAAGAAGATAGAAGATGGAAATTGACGTTGCATTTAAATTTGTGGAGATTGTAGCTGTCAGGGAAGAGAAAAGGCTGGATAGAGTGGGTATTGAAGAAAGGATAAAAGATGAACGGGATTTAAAAAGACAGACGATGGCGATTGACGTTGCATTTAGAATTTTGAAGATTGTAGCTATCAGGGAAGAGCAAATGCTGGATAGAGTGGGTATTGAAGAAAGGATAAAAGATGAATGAGATTCAAAAAGATAGAAGATGGGAATTGACGTTGCATTTAAATTTTTGAAGATTGTATTTTTCAGAGAAGCAAGTAAACGGAAGGGAGTTCCACAATTGGAAACAAACGATAACAGTAGAAATGGCAGTTGCATTTGGTTATTTTAGCACCAGACCGGTGGGACTTAAATGCCAATCCAGTAACAAGCTTAAATTCACGAGGTCAAGGCACCAGCGATATGCACCAAAGCTCGCTATACGGGCCACTGTATCCACTTAGTTACTTTCTCTTTATTTCGTTCACCGGTATAGAGTGTTCAAGATCTATGAGCCCTCAAGGACACATGACCCGGTGGATAAAGGCGTTGGTTAAATCCAGTGACTTGACTTAGAGAGTTGTGAGTTCAATTCCTGTCTACATCGATGGTGAACAAAAAAAAAATGTATAGAGTTGAATTAAAGAAATATAACTAAAACACCAGGAAGTAGCATGATTCATGGAACGAGAACAATCTACTCCAGTATTCGAAAGAGCTTTTGGTTCGAAATTCCAAGCAGCTGAAGAAGGCCGGAGAGGACAACGGCTGAAATATCGTGAATATGGCAATAAAGATGAGGACAACAATCCGAATAATGTAAATAATTACAATACTTCATCTCAGAAATTTAGATAAATATTTATACAGTTCAGATAAAGGATCATTTTGTATTTTCTCTTTTTCTCTCCTTTTTCTTTCTCTTTTTCTTTTTCTTTTTTTCTCTTCTCTTTTTTCTATTTCTTTTTTCTATTTCTTCTCTTTTCTCTTCTTTTTCTCTTTCTTCTCTTTTCTCTTTCTTCTTTTCTTTTCTTCTTCTTTTCTTTCTTTCTTTTCTCTTTTCTCTTCTTTTTCTCTTCTCTTCTTTTTCTCTTCTTTTTCTTTTCTCTTCTTTTTCTCTTCTTTTTCTCTTCTTTTTCTCTTTCTTCTTTTTCTTTCTTCTTTCTTCTTTCTTTCTTCTTTCTTCTCTTTCTTTTCTTTCTTTCTTTCTTTCTTTCTTTCTTTTCTTTCTTCTTTTTCTCTTCTTTCTCTTTTCTCTTTCTTTTTCTTTCTTTCTTCTTCTTTTCTTTTTCTTTCTTTCTTTCTCTTTTTCTCTTTTCTTTCTTTCTTTTTCTTTCTTTCTTTCTTCTTTTCTTTCTTTTCTTTTTCTTTCTTTCTTTCTTTTCTTTCTTCTTTTCTTTCTTTCTTTCTCTTTTCTCTTCTTTTTCTTTCTTTTCTTTCTTCTTTTCTTTTCTTTTCTTTCTTTCTTTCTCTTTTCTTTTCTTCTCTTTCTTTTCTCTTTCTTTTTCTTGTTTTCTTTCTTTCTGTTTCTTCCCTTTCTTTCTTTCTCTTTTCTAGAAGAAAGAAAATTTTAAATGCTTCCTTTATTTACCTTTTAAATATATTAAGTACATTTTCTTTCTAAACAGGTTGAGCTTGCTCTCTAAAATATGCCGTATGTAATGAAAAAAAAAACTATAGAGAGCAGAGGAAGAATTTTGTGTATGTATATATATATGTATATAATATAAATTTAATCTAAACTTATTTATAAATCGAAATTTGTGTGTGTGTCCGTTATCTATAGACTCCAAAACGGCTGAACCGATTTTCTTGAAAGTTTACACAGTTGTACTATGAGCGTCTGTGAGTATTCTTAGCTAGGTTTTGTGTCGAGGTACCCCCGATAAATATCGATAATCGAAAAAATCGGGTTATAGGAGTGGTCCGATTTTAATCAAATTTGATACACTCATAGACAAAGACATAAGAAACGATATTCAGAAGTTTCAAGGTTGCAGTTCTTACAATAGTGCAGAAAATCGATTATATATATATATATATAAAAGTAAGATGTTTGTGTGTACATCTGTTTATCTGTCTGTATGTCTGCCTTTTTTTTTCTTTTTTCAGTCCTTTTATTTTAGTTTTTGCTTCGGGTTTGGCTCTAAGTAGATATAATTATATATCGAGCACTGGTTTAAATTAATGTTTTGGACGTTGTAAAAAAATTTTTTTCTTCGTTCCTTATTCACTCGGAGATATATATATATATATATATATATATATATATATATATATATTATTTATCCAGGACTGGTCACATTATGAATTCGCCTTGACTGTATCCCATATGTAGCAATTTAGTCTGTTAAAAAGTTAACGGACAAACTGACAAGTCGATAAAGGCTAAATTTTGTAATTTGTGTCTGTATATATGTGTGGGTATATTAATCTGTATATGTGTCTGTTTGCCAGTGTTTGTGAATATACTCGTCTGTTTTTTCATGTGTGGATGTTTGTAGGTTTATTTATATATGCGTTCTTTCTCTTCCTCGTTTAATATATGAATAACTTTCTAAATCAACTGAATTGTTAAACTAAATTTTTTTTTAATTTCGCAACAAAAATAAAGTACATATAAAATTTATTAATAACGCTGATATCAGTTTAATCAAATTTTAATACCAATGCCCACCAAGATTATTTTTAAGTCTGCCCACATATTCTCCAAGTTATAAGTTGCTTTTACTCTGATTGGTCCACATTGTATATATTTGCTCTGGATAATATTCATTGAGCTCTCTATTTCTATCTAATTGATAATTTATATTAATTAGATAAAATCTTTTGGCTTATCCTCTCTGTCTTTACGGGTTCCCATTATCTCCTTACCTCTCTCTGTCTCTGTCTCTCTCTCTCTCTCTCTCTATATATATATATATATATAATAAATTAATGTTTTGGACGTTGTAAATTGTTCTTCGTTCCTTATTCACTCGGGGATGATACAGCGAAACAGGCTTGTTTGTGGATGACTAATATATTATGCTCTCATTACGATTGAGCTCTCTGGAGAAGAACATTTTAAAAAGTTTCCACTTCTGCTATATACGTGACTCTTCAGAAATGAATCGAGTTCTTTCGGTGACTGGCGTGTGTATACACTGCTTCTATACAACACGTTAAAATTTCCCTTCTCTGATTCCATGCGCTTATGGCTCAGGAAGTAGCGACTCCGACTGACACCAAATCGGTCGAGTTTCGATTCCGGCCAGAAGCAAGTGGATGTGACTAGCCACACTGATGAGCTGTGATACAGCGAAACATGCTTGTATGTGGATGACTAAAATAATGTCTGTGTGTGTGTGTCTGATAAAACTAAGCAAAGCAGCAGTCAGTTAAGTGCCATACGTGATACACGCTTGGGCGATCGTTACTCGAAAGAGACATGACTGACTGGGCAGAAGATTATCCCGCAGTAGGTTGCCATTGCTTTCTGCGGTAGACTGGTTGCCGACCAAGGCTATAGAACCCCATCTGTCCTACTATTTAACCCATAACTGGAAGGCAGAGACGAATTAATACCTTTCCCAAGGGTATTTGCGCGTAAGTGAATACAATGGATTCAACTGGAATTCGAACTCGGCTCCCCGGTTTCTCGTTCCGAGCCGATATCCACTGTACCACAACAGTAATAAGGCAAAAGTTAGTAAATTAAGAATGGTGTTAACACGCAAAAGGGATACAGTCTAGTTATTATACTATCAAGACAAGGAAGAACGAAAATCGTGGTCAGTTTTATTAGTTCAGATGTGATCTCGGTACCCCCAATAATTCGCTGAAAAAAAAAAGCAGCTTAGCATGAAGAAAACAAAACATCAAACTTAATAAAAAAAATATTTTACCGTTAAAATGTTTATTATTGAGATAAAGGTATTTTTAATCATTCAAAAATAGAATTTCAACCCCCTTTTAACACGTTCAAAAGTTTGGTAATTTTTTTTTCTTTCTTTCAAATTGTTACCAGAGGTTACTATGGTTAATGTAATTTTTTCTGGCAAAAACACGCATTAATTTTGCAAATTCTTGCAAAATCAAATAATTGTCGAATTTTAATGAAACTTTCAGGATTTGTATACAAATGAATGAAATTACTTTTGAAAGCATTATTTTTATAATGTATTGTTAAATTTATACAACCCCCTCCACGTAAATTCATGAAATTTCAAGAAATTAAATTTTTTATCAAAAACTTATTTCATTAGTTAAACGCAGGACTGCTTGGAATATAAACAATCTATTTTTTCAGTTGGCCTTTTTTTCCCGAAAATCTGTTCAGAATAAAAAATAAAAAAAATTTAAAAATGCTATGAAACTATAACATTATTTAATTAGATAAGCTTTTAAGGACATTATAGTCTGAAGAAAATTTCATTTTTTTAATTATAATAATTTATAAAGTTTCAAAAGTTTTTTTAAAATTCATTTTTTAATGATATTTCTTGTGTTACATTAAAAGGTCACGTTTTTCAGGGTTTCTTCCACTTACAGGAAAATAAATTTGGACAATTATGTCAATTCCGGTCAACCATACATAGCTGTCATTACTCAATTTAAGGGTCAGGAAGATCAGATTTTTGTGATTAAGAAATATTTTTATATTAAATTTCATCCTATGAACAAGTAATACTTGTATAACTCAAATTATTTTAACTTTAAATTTACTAATTTCTTAAAAATAACGTGCCACAGACGTATATTTAGTTTTTGCTAGATTTTTAAAACCTTGGTTGGGATTCCAATCAATATAATTTCTATTTTAAATACACCAGGATATTTTGCTTACTGGAAAGAGTAAATTTAATCATTTAGCTTTCAATTGAAGCTAAAATGAATGCTTTTTAAAAATTAAAAGAAAACTTTTTAAAAATTCAGTTTAAAACTTAGGTATCGAAAATGAGTGGAGGTATCTTTTAGTTTTAATTTCAGTTGCTTTATTATCAAAACTATTGAGGCTATGATTCTTACTGATGCGTGTAATAAGGGAACGTATTCGTATATAACGTTGGCTGTGTACGAGCAACCCGTTGTGTATTTGTGAAATTCGAAATAACCAAGTACTAAAAAACAATATTCAGTTCATAAAGTCGTAACCTCGTTATGAAAGAAATAATGTGATATTCACAGGCCGAAAATTTCCTCGTGACTGGTTGAGGGAGAGTAAGGAGGACAATTAAGGTGGTTGTGAAATGGGAGAGGAGGAAACGTTGAAATAGGTACAAATATAACGCTTTGTCTCGTGGAATGTGTATGACAAAGAGCTTGAGAGAAAATTAGCCCCTCGGTGATGCCAAAAAAATCGCTCACTTTCAGATTATAGACAGGCAAAAAGCAATTGACTTGTGGGGTTGGAAAGACATTTTTGGCCAGCAACTGAGGAGACTACTTAATTATAACGTCTAACGAAAGCTCACCGACTTTCCGTTGTATTGCCGGCGCTGTTTCTGCTTTTCAACGAGAAATGCTTGTGCTTCATTTGGCAAAAGATTCGTTCTGTCGTAAAACTAATAAAACTGAATGCGTTTGCCTTTCGTTTATTCTTCTCAATCGGATTTGGACAAGTTGTAACAAAATGGTCGCCGCGAAAAAACTTTGGCCTAACCGATTCGAAAAGGCTCCTCTTTCTCCTTTTCTCCTCTTTCTCTTTTTCTCCTCTCTCTGCTCTTTTTCTCCTCTCTCTCTCTCTCTCTCTGCTCTTTTTCTCTCTCTCTCTCTGCTCTTTTTCTCCCCCTCTCTCTGCTCTTTTTCTCCCCTCTCTCTGCTCTTTTTCTCCTCTCTCTCTGCTCTTTTTCTCCCCTCTCTCTCTCTCTCTTTTTCTCTCTCTCTCTCTCTGCTCTTTTTCTCCTCTCTCTCTCTCTGCATTTTTCTCTCTCTCTCTCTCTCTCTGTGTGCTATTTTTCTCCTCTCTCTCTCTCTCTGTGCTATTTTTCTCCTCTCTCTCTCTCTCTCTGTGCTATTTTTCTCCTCTCTCTCTCTCTCTCTCTGTCTTTTTCTCTCTCTCTCTCTCTCTCTCTCTGTCTCTTTTTCTCTGTGCTCTCTCTCTCTCTCTCTCTGTGCTATTTTTCTCCTCTCTCTCTCTCTCTCTCTGTGCTCTCTCTCTCTCTCTCTCTCTGTGCTATTTTTCTTTTTCTCTCTCTCTCTGTCTCTCTGCTCTTTTTCTCCTCTCTCTCTGTGCTCTTTTTCTCCTCTCTCTCTGTGCTCTTTTTCTCCTCTCTCTCTGTGCTCTTTTTCTCCTCTCTCTCTGTGCTCTTTTTCTCCTCTCTCTCTGTGCTCTTTTTCTCCTCTCTCTCTGTGCTCTTTTTCTCCTCTCTCTCTGTGCTCTTTTTCTCCTCTCTCTCTGTGCTCTTTTTCTCCTCTCTCTCTGTCTCTTTTTCCTCCTCTCTCTCTCCACTTTCTCCACTTTCTCCACTCTCACTCTCCTCTTTCCTCCTTTCTCCTTTCTCTCCACTTTCTCCACTCTCCTCCTCTTCTTTCCTTTCACGTTTTCTTTTTCCTCTTCTTCTTTTTCTTCACCACTAAAAAGTCGAACCCAGATTTCGCAAGTAGGTGTAAAAATGATATTTGACCAATGGGAGCGACTTGTAAGACTTGGAAGGACTTGGCAATCCAGGGTGAAATTCAAAAGGACTATATAAATAACCTCGGCGTCAGTCAAGGGAGACAGATGGGAGCCGAGAGACAGACGAAAGAACTAAAATGTAACCAACTTCAAATCCACCCGAAGATAAGGTCAGGTCGCACCTTGTTCTCTTTCTTCTAATCTATTTAAAAAATGACTACTATGAACATTTTGAACGAATTCTACCCTTAACCTCTTATTAATGTTTCTAATTGAACATTAACTTCTACAACTTATGTTATTCCTCCTTTTAATAAATGTCTATTTTAACATTCAAAATATTTTATTATTCCCCTCTTCTACACTAGTCCACACATTCCAACTGACAACCAACCTTCTGATGATGATGAAAACCTTCTGATGATGATGATAATTCTGCATAAATCCTGTAAGCTGTAGGGAGTTCGGTTAAGTCTGACACAAGGCCGAATCAAAGAAACATTAACCAACTCCCTTAACTCATAGCCAACTGGCGTTAGTTTAAACCGCAGTATTTTCCGATTTAAATACGTGGTTATAACGTTCGTCTTCTATAACTAGGAAGCCCGGGATGAAATCTAACCATCATAGATTTGTCAGGAAGGTGATGACATTGGTCTGGAGAAGGCAATCCTAGTGTGCGGCACTTTTAGACATTTCCTGAATACCATACCACGGGTTAAATCGAACCTTGTCATGGAAACCCAATTTAGAGCCGTCGAATGTTTTTTAGCACGAAATCACAAGTCATCATGACCAAGGGTTTGAGAGTGTTCCGAGTGTTGTTCCCAGAAACTGTATTTCGCAAAATGTGTTAAAATGATTTTTGACTAATGGGAGCGACTTGTAAGACTTAAAACCGCCCGGTTCACACTCTATCGCCCGGTTCACACTCCACCTACGTCTATTGAACAGGTGAAGAGGCTCACCCCTTGTTCCCTGTTTAGGATGTGGTTTCCAGCTTTCTCCTTTCCAATCTTTTCACTATTACGTAGCCCCCTGCACATCAGTGGTGTTACCGCCTTGCTCGGGGTGATACGATTCAAAAAAACTATATAAATGATCTTGGAGTCAGTCAAGAGTCAGAGAGATGGGAGCAGCGAAAGAGAGACACACATCTAAAATGTAACTTCAAACTTCAAGCGACCCTGACATTGTCCTCTTTCTCTTTCTCATTATCTATTTCTACAATTATTACTAGAAAACTAGGGAGTTCGGTTATGTCTGACACAAGGCCGAATCAAAGAAACATTAACCAGCTCCCTCCGCTACACTGGTGACTCCCGACGTTCAAGGAACACGCACCCACGACACATTTCTACCGAATGTGCGTTTGCAAATATTGTATGTGTATTACATATACATATAATGTATGTAGGCTGAATTTGGCTTCAGATGACCCCCATGGGGGTTGATATGCAATAAAATCTAAACAGCCAAATTAAATATATACATTTTTATAAAATATTTTATTAATTTAAAATGTGTTAAATACATAAATTTGTTAAATGTATAAATTTGTTTAAATATATGTCTGTTATATAAATTTTTTAAATATACAAACTTCTTGAAATTGTTCTTAACTTTTTGTTCGATTTTTAATAATTCGATTCGGCGTTAAATGACCCGGTTGTTACGCCGTAAAACAAAACAAAAACTTATATAACCGAACTCCCTAGAGCTTACAAGTTTTATCCAGGATTATCAGAAGGTTTTCATCAGAAGATTGTGTAGAATAGTGGAAAAATAAAAATATACATTTTGAATGTTAAAATATAAATTTATTGATGGGGAAAAAATAACAAGAATTCGTAAAAGTTAATGTTATTCAGAAATATTATTAAGTTAAGGGTAGAGTTATAGTAATTTGGTGAATGAGTCTGACGAGGCTCGCGCGATTGCTCTGGACATCTCCAAGGCTTTCGACAGGGTTTGGCACTCTGGCCTCCTATGCAAAATACGCGGTTATGGTATTACCGGTCACCTGCTTGACCTAATCCAATCTTTCTTAAATAACCGCAAAATGAAGGTCGTTCTGAATGGGCGTGCCTCTTCGTCCCACAGCACGAATGCTCGTGTCCCACAGGGCTCTATCCTGGGCCCGACGCTCTTCCTTATTTTCATCAACGACCTCCCAGATGAGATCAAGTCCCAAGTAGGCATCTACGCAGATGATACTACAATATAATCCCGCTCCAGTAAGAAACTTGTCGTGGCGGACAGACATAATCTCGCTGCTGACCTTGAGCGGGATCTACACTCTGTGGTGAACTGGGGCAAGAAGTGGCTTGTCAACTTCAATTCATCTAAGACCAAGCTGTTGTCTGTCAACCATTACAGGCAACCTCTTCTGCCTCCCATAAGCATGGACCAAGCGATTCTCCCTGAGAGTAATACACTACGCCTACTCGGACTTACCCTGTCCTCAGACCTCAAATGGAACCACTATATTGAATCCATAGCAAAATCTACTGCTAAGAAGATTGGGTCACTATGTCGATCCAGGATGTTTTTTTCCACCTGAATCCATCCTGCATATATACAAGTCAACCATCCGTCCGTGCATGGAGTACTGCTGCCATTTATGGTCAGGTGCCCCTGCTGTTCTCCTCAGTGTTCTTGACAAGCTCCAAAGGAGAGTCTGTAATGTGATAGGTACTGATCTGGCGACTCGACTGCAGCCACTTCCCCATCGTCGAAATGTGACCTCCCTTTGTCTCTTCTATAAATACTTTCATGGCTTCTGCTCGGACGAGCTTAAGTCACTGATGCCTCCTCAACAGGTGTTTACTCGTGCAACCAGACCGGCAACTGAGTCCCACCCATTCACAGTCAGGTTAGCCAAATGCAGACGACAATTCTACTCCTGCAGCTTCCTCTCTCGCACTTCCCGCCTGTGGAACTCACTCCCGTATTCTTGCTTTCCTGACGGCTACAACCTCCAGAAATTTAAATGCAAAGTCAATACTCATCTACTAACCACTGGAGTCTAGCTCTCTCCCCTCCCCTGTATAACCTTCCCTTTCTCTCCACCTATGTATCTGTCATCGCACCTGCTTTCTCAGCTTTCTATTGTTCCTTTCTAACTAGTTTGTACTCCTCAGTCTTTTCTAATTAATCTTTTTACATTTATGTAACCCCCTGCACATCAGTGGCGTTTCCGCCTTGCTTGGGGTGAAATGATTAAAAAAAATAGTTTATGCGTATGTATGTATGTATGTATGTATGTATGTATGTATGTACTTTTCTTTCGTATGAGTCTTTGAAGGAGAAGTACAATGAATCAGCACACGAGAAAGAGGACGACTTGCGACGCGACCTTATGTCTGGGTCGAATTGAAATTTCTCCCTTGTTACATTTTAGCTTGTCGTCTCTCCTACTTCCATGTGACTGAATGACGCTGATAGAAATCATTTATATATCCTTTAGATTTTTTTGCACTGGATCGCGAATTCCTTTTTGATCTTGCAAATCACTCCCATTGGTCAGAAAATCAATTTAACATCTACTTGCGAAATCCGGTTTCGACTTTTTCTTTAAGTACATGGTCAATCCTTTTCCTGTTTGAGAAAAACCAGGATTTCACACGTCATTGTGAATTTTTGTAAAAGTGAAGAAGAAAGTTGATTTTAATTCTTTATTTCCTATCTAACAAACCCATGGTTATTAGGCTCACATTACTCTGCAACCATTCTTAAGGGGGTTACTTGAAATATGTTATTATAACTGCAAAAATTAGCAAGTCTCATTTATTTATAGATCTAGATACACCCTGAGCAAACTGTTTATACATGATAACCGGATACCATCATTTTTTTTTATCACAAGAAAGCCACGAAGAGAGAATATTCAAGCATTTTGTAATAGACCAGAATAAATTTTAGGGACACATTAAAACTGGTTTTAAAAAATGGCATAATACTCTTGACTAAGATAAAAAGAAAAAATATTCTCATGATACTCGTGATCAAGGTAAAAAACAAATGTTCCTGTGAAACTCGTAACTGTCGTCAAGAATCGAACTCTCATCTTTTTATGCTTAAAGTTATTTTATATTTTCTTTGACACATTTTCTATCTTTGTAAAAATTCTTAGATATGACTAACACCAGACAAATGTTGCAAAACATTGTAAGTCCCACTATTTTCTATGGATTCGAGCCAAAGTGAATTTTTAGGTGAGACGTTACTTGTAACTGGGTGGTAATGAACATGCTGTTGCTGTGAATCTTATCAGTGAGTACTCAGTAGTCATGGCCTTGTACCAAACTACGTTATAGTGAGTCAGATCCTATATGAATGAATTAGTCTCAGTTGAATAATAAATATAAAATTTTAACATCTGTTTCTTAGGTGGGAAAGAATTCTTAAATATAGTTTGCTGAAATCTTTTGAAAATTCTTAAAACATCAATGCTGACATTTAACCACAGTGGCAATTCTACGGAGTGGAGGCAGAAGAGGCCAATCCCTCAACTCCCAAAATTTGGGTTGGCCCCTCGGTTGCACCCCCCCCCCCCCATTTACTTTTATAAGCTTCAAAAATTTATGAAACTGATCAATCTCTGATTTTGATGAGGTTTGATCTTCAATCATAGTAAAAATATTTTTGTTTTTACATCTATTGCCCCTCTCCATGTAACTTCGTGAAATTTTAAGAAATTAAATATTGTTGCAAAATTGCTTTTATTAGTTTGTAGGGGCCTCGGTGATACTTGGTAAATTGGCCTTGTGCCAAACACGTCCGAAGTCCCCACAATTTAAATTTCAGAAGGTTGAAATGTGAAAGGTTAAAATTATTTATAGAGAAATGTAGGTATTAAAAATGTCCGCAGAATTTTAGAGTTCATGGTTGTATAGTAGCAGAATGTCAAGACTTTGTTCCTTCATCTTTTTAGTAGGTCGCGGCAGGATGAGAAAAAGAGAGATAGAAGGTAAAACAAATAAAGAAGTTGTGCTTAACGCGTCCATTTTGACGTTGTTGTTGTTGTTCTCTTTAGCGGCGAGGTGTGAAAATGAAGAAAAGGACGTTGGAAGAAGAGATCGAATGAACCTGTGGCGTGCCCTACGTCCGGGTTGGCGTGGAGTGAAAAAGAAGAAAAGAAAATTGGCAGCAAAGGCGAGTCAGCTTGAAGTTTCTTCCTTACATTGTGAGATGCTATCAACTACCGCTTCCATCTGACTGACCTGATTTGACAGATTAGCATCGTGGCTTAAATAGTGAAACTTCTCATGATGCCGGCTCCAGCAAGTCTTTTTCAGTTAGGTGTGAAAATACGT
This sequence comes from Ascarosepion bandense, assembly GCA_037127315.1. Lineage (NCBI taxonomy): Eukaryota > Metazoa > Mollusca > Cephalopoda > Sepiida > Sepiidae > Ascarosepion > Ascarosepion bandense. The sequence goes on along the minus strand of JBBBDQ010001031.1, from coordinate 3,929,129 downwards.
CATATACGAATTTTCTGTTTTTAATCCAATCAGGATTCACAATTTGCTTTTCGCACTGACTTGGTGAATTTTTTTCTTGATTGGGTTTTTCCAATGTCGTTTGAATCCACTTTTGCGGGTGTACAATTTTAATTTAAGTTTTTCCCAAACGTTTTTAGTCGTTTGAATCCGATTTTGTGGGAGTGCATTTTATATGGTGTTTTAGTTAGCTGATGGATTATATAGGATTTGTATCCTTTAAGTTCAAACGCACGTCTGGTTGAGGAATGTGATTCATCTATTTTTTATTTTTTTAAACATTTTTTTCTTTATTTCCGAAAATCTTCTCCCAATAGTAATAATAATAATAATAATAATAATAATGCGACAAAATTATGACAATTCAATGAGATAAGCTTTTAATTGATTTTATAGATAAAATATATTAAGGGCAAGAAGAAAAAAATCCGATTAATGATGAAATTTTAAAAGAATTATTTTCATTTTTTTTTTTAAATAATTTATAAAGTTTCAAAAATATTTTTGAAATACTTCAAAGATTTGTTGTCGTTACCCTATTTACATTATTTGGACTATTGCCCTCATCTTCGTTGCGATTTTTACGACGTTTCAGCCGTTGTGCGCCCCGGCCTTCTTCTAGGAATTTCGAACCGAACCTTTTTATTACAATCACTGGGGTATATCATCCTCATTCCATGGGCCATGGCACTTCCGGTCGTCCAAAATCAGCAGTAGTCCCGGCAAACACACACACACACACACACACAAAAAAAACCTCTTTTTGACCAATCTTAAATTGAAGTTGTGTGAGATAGCAGAGGATTTGAACATATCGGAAGGCGGTGTAGTCACCATTTTGCATGAACATTTGTCAATGAGAAAGCTGTGTTCAAAGTGGGTGCGGCATTTGCTCACAGTCGATCAAAAACAACGCGTCGACGATTCAGAATGTTGTTTGCAACTGTTTCAACGCAACAAGGAGTTTCTGCGTAAATATGTGACAATGAATGAAACATGGATTCACTACTTCACTCCGGAGTCAAATCGGCAGTCAGCTGAGTGGATAGCAGCAGGTGAAAGCCGTCCAAAGCGACCAAAAGCATCAAACCGATATAAAATAATGGAACAACTACAAATACGTCTTTAAATACATGCATTGACTTTGTACAGCAACAAGAATTGATACAGAAATACAACCATCATAAAAGTCAAACCCGCGAACAAATATCTGCTGAGACGTCAGTCAGTCAGTTAGTTAAAGTGCCATACGTGAAACACACTTGGGCGATCATGTCTCGAAAGGGACATGACTGATTGGGCAGAAGATTATCCCGCAGTAGGTTGCTATTGCTTTCTGCGGTAGACTGGTTGCCCGCCAAGGCTATAGAACCCAATCTGTCCTGTTATTTAACCCATAACTGGAAGGAAGAAACGGATTAATACCTTTTCCAAGGGTATTTGCGCGTAAGTGAATGCAATGAATTCAGCTGGAATTCGAACTTGGCTCCACGATTTCTCGTTCCGAGCCGATATCCACTGCACCACAACGCACATCCGCTGAGACGTACACGGTAAAAAAAGATAAGAATATGTTCGTATTGTGGACGTGATCACGAAATAAAGAAGGTAAAATGCCCAGCATTTGGAAAAACATGTAAAAATTGCTTAAAAAATAACCACTTTCAAGCAATATGCAAAGTAAAAAAGATAAATGTTGAAAAAGTTTCAAAAAACGAAACCAATATGGAGGTCTTTACATTTAAAAAAAAAAAACAAGAATGTAGAAAAGATTGAACAAAAGAAAAAAAAACATTATATTAAAGGCTAAAATTAACAACTACAATTTAGATATGCAAATGGATGCGATTCCGTCCGTTAATGATTCCTAAGAAAAACCTCTACAGAATGAAACATCAGAAGACAAAGTAATGCAGGATCAAGAGGGCCAGAATGAGTTGGAAAGTTGGGACGAATATCAAACAATGCAAGACAATGCAGATGATTACAACTCGGCGCGGGACAGACCTAGGTCAGAGAGAGAGGGAGGGAGATATGAACAGACTGAGATAGATAGATAGAGATAGAGATAGATAGATAGATAGATATAGATAGATAGATAGATAGATATAGATAGATATAGAGATAGATAGATAGATAGATAGATAGATAGATAGATAGATAGATAGATAGATATAGAGATAGATAGATAGATATATATAGATAGAGATAGATAGATAGATAGATATAGATAGATATAGAGATAGATAGATAGATAGATAGATAGATATAGAGATAGATAGATATAGATAGATAGATAGATAGATAGATAGATATAGATAGAGATAGATAGATATAGAGATAGATAGATAGATAGATATAGATAGAGAGATAGATATAGATATAGAGATAGATATAGATAGATATAGAGATAGATATAGATAGATAGATAGATAGAGATAGATAGATATAGATAGAGATAGATAGATATAGAGATAGATAGATAGATAGAGATAGATAGATATAGAGATAGATAGATAGATAGATATAGAGATAGATAGATAGATAGATAGAGATAGATAGATAGATATAGAGATAGATAGAGATAGATAGAGATATAGATAGATATAGAGATAGATAGATAGATAGATATAGAGATAGATAGATAGATAGATATAGAGATAGATATAGAGATAGATATAGAGATAGATAGATATATAGATATAGATAGATAGAGATAGAGATAGATATAGATAGATAGAGAGATATAGATAGAGATAGAGAGATAGAGATAGAGAGAGATATATATAGAGATAGAGAGAGAGATATAGATATAGAGAGATATAGATAGAGAGAGAGAGAGAGAGAGATATAGATAGAGAGAGAGAGAGATATAGATAGAGAGAGAGAGAGATATAGATAGAGAGAGAGAGAGATATAGATATAGAGAGATATAGATATAGAGAGAGAGATATAGATATAGAGAGAGATAGAGAGATATAGATAGAGATAGAGAGAGATAGAGAGATATAGATATAGAGAGAGAGAGATATAGATATAGAGAGAGAGAGATATAGAGAGAGATAGAGAGAGAGAGATATATATATTATGAAACTATCATGAGAAGAAGTACAAGAACTACTAGAGGTATAAAACCTATACGTTTCAGAGAGATGTAGTGACACTGGAAAATTAATATGACTAATTTGCATAAGTGCAAGAGAGAGCCTATATAACTCGTCACTGAGAATAAGTAGGGACAAGCTTAGCGACTGATTAGTGCTAGACTTCACATCAACAACAAAAAAGTGAGAAACAGCAAAATAAATATTTTTATTATTAGGACTTTTGCTCTCATCTTTATTGCAATATTTACGAGGTTTCGACCGTTGTACCCTCCGGCCTTTTTCAGGTGCTTGGAATTTCGAACCGAACCCTTTATTTCGATCACTGGCGTATATCATTCTCGTTCCATGTGCCATAGAAATCATGTAGTTATCTCCCTTTAACTCAACTCTCTAAGTTATATGTTCACCACTGCTGTAGCTAGGTATTGAACTCACAACTCTTTGGGTCGAGTCACTAGAACTAACTAAAGCTTTTATCGGCTAAGCCATGTGTCCTTTACGAAATGTGGCTCATTGGATAAAAATGGAGTTGTGAGTTCTCGTATAAAGATTGACGGCTGAAAGATTGACGGCTGAAAGAATGACGGCTGAAAGAATGACTTCACTTGTCTGACATTAATTTGGAGGCTAGAGGTGAAAATAAACATTTATTTTACATATACGAAGGTCATTCAATAAATAAGATGAATTTTTCGGTGTACGGACATCTACGAGGGTCATTCAATAAATGAGGTGAATGTTTTGCTATAATGACTTCTACGAGGGTCATTCAATAAATAAGATGAATTTTTCGGTGTACGGACATCTACGAGGGTCATTCAATAAATGAGGTGAATGTTTTGTTATGATGACTTCTACGAGGGTCATTCAATAAATAAGATGAATTTTTCGGTGTACGGACATCTACGAGGGTCATTCAATAAATAAGGTGAATTTTTCGCTATAAGGACTTCCAATACAGATAGAAGCTTATTTTTTTTTAAAATTTTTTCCCTTTACTTCTTTTTCAAAGGGATTTTATTTATTTATTTATTGCAGATTGAAAAAAAAAACTTTGAGAGTTTTGGAGATTAACAAAGATGGCCGACCAAGAAGCATGCTCCAGGATTGAACAGAGGTCAGTTATCAAATTTTTGGTTGCTGAAGGGTGAAAACCAGTAGAAATTCATAGGAGAATGTCAACTGTGTATGGTGCCACATGTTTCAGCCAAAAAATGTCTACAAGTGGGCTAAATTGTTTAAAGAAGGACGGAGCAGTGTTGAGGATGAAAACAGGCCTGAGAGTCCTACAGAAGTGAGGTCTCCTGAGGTGATCGAATCAGTCAATGACCTCATTCAGTCTGACAGAAGGGTGACAGTGGATGACATTGCAAGGATTTGAGCCTATTTGTTGGGACAGCACACAAAATTGTCCATGATGACCTTGCCTACTCGAAGGTCAGCTGCCGATGGATGCCAAAGATGCTTACTGCAGAGCACAAACGGTGCAGACCATCAACGAGCTAGGCTGGGAACTCATCCCCCTTACAGCCTAGACCTTGCTCATTCAGACTTTCACCTGTTTGGTCCCTTGAAAGCGTTCACGAGAGGCACGAAGTTTGAAAGTGACGATGAAGTCAAAAGTGCTATAAGTGATTGGCTGAGACGTCACTCCAAAGATTTTTACGCTGAGGGAATACCGAAGTTTGTGCACAGATGGGAAAAGTGTGTGACACTGCTGGGAGACTACGTTGAAAAATAAAAAAAACAACTTCTATCTGTATTAGAAGTTTATATATCGAAAAATTTACCTTATTTATTGAATGACCCTTGTATATATCTGTGATGAGGTATTGTTACTATTTGCATAATTCAAACTGTTTTCCCCATCTTTACTGTCATATTCAAGACGTTGTACTCTCTGGCCTTCCTCAGGATCTGTCTATATTTCTGAGATAAGGTATTGTAACTATTTACACTATTTATATTGTTCGAACTGTTGTCCTAATCTTTACTACCATATTTCCAACATTTCTTCATGTCAGAGGGAACGAAAAATACTTGTTGAGTTAATTTAAATTGACTGAACCTGAGATATCGACAAAAGGCATGGTAGAATTTGAACAATCTACTGCCAAAGGCAAAATAAACGGTTCGATTCGAACTGCCAAAGTCAACCGGTAAAGAAGGCCGGTGCATACAATGGCTGAAACAATGAGAATCTAAATCTAAACTTATTTATAAATGGAACTTTGTGTGTGTGTGTGTGTGTGTGTGTCCGTTACCTATAGACTCCGAAACGGCTGAACAGATTTTCTTAAATTTACACAGTTGTACTATAAGCGTCTGCGAGTGTTCTTAGCTAGGTTTTGTGTCGAGGTACCCCCGATAAATATCGATAATCGAAAACATCGGGTTATAGAAGAAGTGGTCCGAGTTTAATCAAATTTGATACACTCATAGACAAAGACATAAGAAACGATATTCAGAAGTTTCAAGGTTGCAGTTCTTACAATCGATAATACATCTTGCCTTATATATATATATATATATATATAAGGCAAGATGTTTGTGTGTTTATCTGCCTGTATGTCTATTTCTTTTTTTTTTTTTTTCAGTCCTTTTATTTTAGTTTTTGCTTCGGGTTTGACTCTAAGTAGGTATAATTGTAGTTCTTAGTCTCAGCCATGATACCATTTACTCAGAGGACTTATTTAGCCTTCAAAATTCAGTTTACGACGAAAAAAACTTATTTGATATTGATACCAGGAAATCAAAATTTGACTTACATCCATTCATTTTTCTTTCAGTCTACGGTTTCGCTTTAACTGGAAACAACTATTGCTTTTTAGTCTTTCGTGCCAACGTCCAAAGAGTCTGAGCTCCAGGACCATGGATTAGTTTTAAAGCTTTCATTACACCCGAGCAACGCCGGGCTATACTGCTAGTAGCACTGTAAAATTCTTTAAATCATTATACCCCACACCAACTAAAATTGATATATACAACTGTAGTGACACTGGCAAATTAATATGCCTAATTTGCATAAGTGTAAGAGAGAGCCTATATAACTCGTCACTGAGAATAATTAGGAACAAGCTTAGCAACTGATTAGTGCTAAACTTCACTTCACATCAAGGGCGTCACCGATAGGATCCCGTTTGTCTCTAGAAGATCCAGATTTTGTCGATGCATGGATTCGCTGTTTTTCTGCCTATGCGAAAAGTAAAAAGCTGAAAACCAAGGGGAACGGAGGCGAAAATGATATTACGGATTTATTTTTGGCTACAGTGGAATGCAAGTTGTATATTTATATTATGAATTTATATATAGTAGCAGTAGAGCCCGGCATTGCTCGGGTGTAATGAAAGCTTTAAAACTAATCCATGGTCCTGGAGCTCAGACTCAGCCTAAAGAATATTTGAAGTAATAAAATAATTGCGACAATTTACCAATCGCACCTAGTGTGTGTGTGTGTATATATATATATATATATATATATATATATATACTAGCAGTATAGCCCGGCGTTGCTCGGGTGTAATGAAAGCTTTAAACCTAATCCATGGTCCTGGAGCTCAGACTCTTTGGACGTTGGCACAAAGGACTAAAAAGCAATAGTTGTTTCCAGTTAAAGCGAAACCGTAGACTGAAAGAAAAATGAATGGATGTAAGTCAAATTTTGATTTCCCGGTATCAATATCAAATTTTCTGCTCTATTGTAAGAACTGCAACCTTGAAACTTCTGAATATCGTTTCTTATGTCTTTGTCTATGAGTGTATCAAATTTGATTAAAATCGGACCACCCCTTCCATAACCCGATTTTTTCGATTATCGATGTTCGATATTTATCGGGGGTACAACGACACAAAACCTAGCTAAGAACACTCGCAGACGCTTATAGTACAACTGTGTAAATTTTCAAGAAAATCTCGGTTCAGTCGTTTCGGAGTCTATAGGTAACGGACACACACACACACATACACACACAGTTCCATTTATAAATAAGTTTAGATATTTATATTAACATATTTATATATTTTATATACAGTGGGATGCAAGTTGTATATAGGCAAAATAAACGGTTCGATTCGAACTTCCAAAGTCAGCCGGTAAAGAAGGCCGGTGCATACAATGGCTGAAACAGTGAGAATATAGCTATAAAGACGAAGAATGTAAATAGTGCGTGTAAATGAAAAGTTTAGTCTTTTATTTTTCTTGGAGCTTACTAGCATTGCCCATGGAATCTTTGTGTGAGGATGAAGGAAGGGGGGATAATTTAATTTTGAATTACATAAAGGAAAATGACTTGATTCAAAAACAGTTATCTTTATAATTATTGTTTGTAAAACAATGTTTTGTAATTGTTTTCTTTTACTTGAAACAGGAATTTTCCCTACCGACATTTTTCTTTCCTCTTACCAAGAATTTTTCTCAAATAAATTTTCTGCTTTTCCAATTCTCTGGAAACAACGAGACCTTTTTTTTTTTTTTTTTTTTTTTTTTTTCAATAAAAAAAAACAAAAAAAAATCTTCAAACTTCGAGTAAAGAAAAGGCGAGAAGTGCAAATGGATGTGCGATTGGGTGCAGTTGATATCGACTCGGAACGACAAATCGAGGAGCCGAGTTCGAATTCTATTTGAATTCTTTGCATTCACTTACGGACAAATATCCTTGGAAAAGGTATTAATTCGTCTCTTCCCTCCAATTATGTGTTAAATAATAGGACAGACTGGGTTCTATAGCCTTGGTCGGCGACCAGTCTACCGCAGAAAGTAATGGCAACCTACTGCAGGATAATCTTCTGCCCAGTCAGTCATGTGTCTTTCGAGACATGATCGCCCAAGCGTGCATCACGTATGGCACTTAACTGACTGACTGAATATAACAGAAACATGATTAAGGCTTCTACTGGGCATAAAGTGGGTGATCGGTTTTCTATTGTCATGAAGTAATAAACTGATCCCCCACTAATTACTACTTATTAATAGAATAATATAATTCACCAGTCTACAGCAGAAAGCAATGGCAACCTACTGCGGGATAATCTTCTGCATCACGTATGGCACTTAACTGACAAACTGAATAAAGTAAGGAAAATGAATAATTTTTTTGATTGGTTCTAACTTACCTCAAACGAAAGGTAAAAATTATCAGGTTTTAGCTGTTTTTTAGTCCGTCTTGGAGAATTTCTCGTCAAAGGCACAGGAGGACGTTTGTTTTTTTTTTCTTTAAATTGTGACTGGGAAGAAAAAAAAGTCGACTTTGCCAAGTTGGCTGGTTTGCAAATTGGCCCACGAAATAAATGAAGTCGTGCATTTCAAAAATGAAAAGAAATTTGAGTCAGAATAAGAATTATTCAATAGAAAACAAATTAGGCTTTTAAAAGAGAGGAAATAATCTTCCTCCCCTCTCTCCCCCTCTCCCCCTCTCTTCCTCTCTCTTCCCCTCTCTTCCCTCTCTTCCCCCTCTCTCTTCTTTTCCTCGTTCTCTCTCCATTCTCTTCTTCTCTCCAATTATCTTTCTCTCTCCACTCCTCTTTTTGTCTTCTGCTCTCCACTCCTCTCCCTTTTCTCTCTCCCTCTATTTTCCTCCTTCTCTTCCCCCCTCTCTTTGTTAGTTATTTACAATCTGGAAAAGTGAATCTTGCTCTTCCGGGGAATATTTATTTTTGTAAACCTAGAACCTGTTTAACCCTTCAAAATAGAATCGCACATTTAAGGATTAAAAACGATTTGGGTTTACTCGGTGAATACAGTTTCCACAAGGAGCTTTCTACAGTTCCTTCACAACCCTAATCATGTCAAATGTCTTATATATTCTTGATATTTAATATAATATCTAAATTCAGTATTTTATATTATATAGCCATTTCTACAAGCTCTCAGAGAGATTGAATATTGAATTTACATAAAAATTAAATATCTGCTCCGTAAATTAAATTTATATCTAGCTTTCTATTGAATCGGTTTTAATATTTGTTTTAATATTAATAGTATCCATTAGGATTATTTACCAAATCTCCTGGGTTTATTATATATATATATATATATATATATAATTTCTAAATATATACTGTTAAATGACAATGAATGTCTATTATGTTTAATCATGAGCCGTTCTAAGCTTTCGGCTCTTCAGAGAGGTTACAAGGACGTTAACATAAAAACATCCAACTTAATAAAACTTTTTAATGTCAATTATATTCTGTGAGTCCCAGAACATGTAACTGTCTAGGAAGACAGGCTCGTTAATCATTACATCACTTCGAAGTACCCAAACAATTATTTCATGAATGAAAATCTATTTCTAGACTCCATTAAATGAATTTTAACTGAATGGAGGATGTATAGCTTCGTGTGTAATAATAGTTTATTAGGGATCCTTCTTTTTCTTCTATGTGCCTTGTCCTTTCAGGACGTAGGCGATCATGGACTTCCACGTCTCCCTATCCCTGGTGGCTTTTAGCCCGCTTTCTCCTGTAACATCTCCCAGCCCCCGTTCTGTCATCCATCAGGTCCTTCAAATATTTTATCCGCTGCTTTCCTCTATCTCCTTTTCCCTCTATCTGGCCTGTTAGTATCAGGTTCTCCAAGCCCTCCTTCCTCATTGCGTGTCCCATGAACTTCAGCTGTCTCTTCCTGATGCTCAGTATTAATTTCCTTTTTGTTTCCATCATTTCCAAGACCTCATCATTGCTCACATGCTCAATCAATGATATTCGCAGCATCCTTCTGTAGAACCACATTTCAGATGCTTCAAGTTTTTCCTTCATCTTTGCTGGTATTGTCCAACATTCACTGCCATATTGAAGAACTGACATCACATAGCAATCCAGTACTCTCTTTTTTGTTTCTAGCGAAATTGTCCTGTTTCTTAAGACTTTACTCAACTTCTGGAATGCTTCCTTCGCCATGCCAATTCACCTTCGGATCTCTTCCGTCTTCTGTTAGAACACTTCTCAGGTATTTAATTTTTTGTACCTGTATGATTTTAGTATCCCCGACCTGTATTTGGCATATTGAGCTGCCCTTTTTACTGATGACCATGCATTCGGTTTTCTTGTACTTTATTTGTAGTCCTTTCTTGTCACTCTCTTCAGCTACCTTCTGTAGGAGGTTTTGTAGTTTCCTTTCCGTGTCTGCTATCATCTGCATAACTTATGTTGTTTCAAATGTGCCCTCCGATGATGAATCCTGACATAACATCTAGTGTTCTCAGAATAGTCTCGCTGTACAAGTTGAAGAGATCCGGTGAAAAGACACATCCTTGTCTTACGCCCCTTTCTATCTTTGTATATCTGCTGAATTCATTACCTGTCCGTATGCAATCGGTTTGCTGCCAGTAGAGATTATTGATTACTCTTATGTCTTTCCCAAATATATCGAGGCTGCCGAGCATCTCCATCAATTCTTTGTGGCGTATTTTGTTACAGAATATAATTTATATTAAGTATCATCTCGGTCAGAAGCGAATAATGCTGACAATGATAAGCAGAGATATTGTTTTGGTCGAGAATTGGAATGCACAAACAATGTGAAATGCTGGAAATATGAGAAAAAGAATGTGAATTGTGACTCATTAAAGTCAGCTTGCATTAAAGGAATGAATTATATTATGATGAGCTGACGAAAACATGGTTTTGGAGTCAGAAAGATACGACAAGTAAAAAGGGTGTGCGTTCAAAGTCGACCAATGGAAAAAACAGGAATGTGATGACGTCAAAATTCAACTGGCCAAAGGCAATAATCGGCAGATTTGCCTACCCAGAAATGACGTAATTAGGTGAAGCTCGACGGACCTGGATTTATATAAGATCGAGTTTCTCCGGGTCAAAAGGAAGCCGAAGCTAGAGGACCCAAAGAGAAAGCAAGGAAGACAACTCCAGCCCGTCATTCTCTCTTATGTGCGCGGTTTTCTTTGACTACCCATTATACACAACCATCACTGAAAAGAATAAAAGCATAAGACAATTTTATATATACGATGTTCGTGTTGATCGTTGATGTTAAGGCGATAGTGTTTCAGCAGCACAATATATACTGTGGTGGATAGGAAATTTATAAATTAATATCAACCGTCTTCACTTTTACAAAACTTCACAGTGACGTGTGAAATCCTGGTTTTGCAGCATAGAAAAAGGATGGAACTCGTGCTTACAGAAAAAGTCGAAACCGGATTTTGCGAGTAGATGTTAAATTGGTTTTCTGACCAATGGAAGCGAATTGCAAAACTTAGCGATCCAGTGCGAAAAACCCAAATTACTATAAAAGGCTTAGGTCAGCGTCAGCCACACAGTCTGGGATGGAAGCAGCAGAGACGACAAGCTAAAATGTAACGGGAGAAGCTTCACATCGAGCCGGATATTCGTTCACTTTCTCCTAATTTCTCACTAGCTGTATAGCCCGGCGTTTCTCGGGTGTAATGAAAGCTTTAAAACTAATCCATAGTCCTGAAGCTCAGTTTCAGCCTAAAGAATATTTGTGTGAAGTTTGGTGAGAATCAGATAAAAACTGTGGGTTTGTATAAAGGACATAGACAAATAAACAGACACACACACAAACATCTTGCCTTATATATATATATATATATATATATATACACACACACACTAGCAGTATAGCCCGGCGTTGCTCGGGTGTAATGAAAGCTTTAAAACTAATCCATGGTCCTGGAGCTCAGACTCTTTGGATGTTGGTACGTAAAACTAAAAAGCAATAGTTGTTTCCAGTTAAAGCGAAACCGTAGACTGAAAGAAAAATAAATGGATGTAAGTCAAATTTTCATTTCCTGGTATCAAATAAGTTTTCCTGGTCGTAAACTGAATTTTGAAGGCTAAATAAGTCCTTTGAGTAAATGGTATCATGGCTGAGACTAAGAACTACAATTATGCCTACTTAAAGCCAAACCAGAAGCAAAAACTAAGATAAAAGGTCTGAAAAAAATACAGACATACAGGCAGATAAACAGACACACACACAAACACCTTGCCGTTTATATATATATATATATATATATATATTATCGATTTTCTGCACGATTGTAAGAACTGCAACCTTGAAACTTCTGAATATCGTTTTTTATGTCTTTGTCTATGGGTACATGAAATTTGATTAAAATCGGACAATTCCTTCTATAACCCGATTTTTTCGATTATCGACACAAAACCTAGCTAATAACACTCGCAGACGCTTATAGTACTACTGTGTAAATTTTCAAGAAAATAGGTTCAGCCGTTTCGGAGTCTATAGATAACGGACACACACAGACAAAGTTCCATTTATAAATAAGTTTAGATTAGATTAGATGTGTTGGTTCTTTTTACTTCTTTTCCCTTCAAAGACATTCCTATCAAACAAACACTCATATATATATATATATATATATATATATATATATATATATATATATATGCACGCATAATCTCTTTCCAACAAATTACTACTACGAACAATTTCTACAATTTTTGATACCTTTAACTCATTACTTGCTTCTCATTGAACTTTTAACTACTGCCTATTCTTGTTATTTTGTTCTTTTAATAAATTACTATTTTAAATTGCAAAATGTATATTTTATTCCTCCACACTAATTCACGCATTCCGACCTCCTGGTGAAAACCTTAAGCTGTAGGGAGTTCGGTTATGTATGATACAAGGCCGAATTAATAAGCATTAACCATCTCCCTATAGCTACAATACCAAATACAAGTGGTATATAACAAGATCAGTTACTACTAAGTAAGGAGTTCAATCCTCGCTGGGTGCTTCATATTTTCGATCCCGTTCTATGTGATGTTTTGAAGAGACATGAACAATCATGGCTCTCCACAGCTACCTATCCTTTGTCGTTCTTTGTAAGTTTTCTTTCAACATCATTTCCACAAGTTCATTACGTAAGTTACACTGTTTTCCTTTACACCTCTCGTTGTCAATAAGTCATGTGAGTGTTTAATTCCCTGAGGATTTTTCTGTTACTGAGGTGATGTGTTATCTCCCGTGGGGATCTTCATATCGAAATGGTCATTCAACATCATTGAATTAATCCTTTTTTAATTTATATTTGCTCTGTAATATTTTATTACATGGAGCTCTCTTCCTGTATCATTTTTTAATATTAAAAATTATTTTAATATTAATTAGGATCGGGTTTTTGGAATTTACCTTCCTGCTTTTTTCCCTTGGATTAAAGTATCTGAATTAAAATATATATATATATATATATATAATTTAAAATTTGTGTATTTAGGCTGCAAATTTTCTTTTCGACATCTCAGATTAAATAAATTGCAAACATTGTATCTGCTTATTTTTAATAAAATCCGTTCATACTCATGGATAATTTTTCGCATATTATAATTGAAAGATGTTATTATCATTCATTACTCAATGTACCCAAGTACTTTCAATCTCCTTCCGAGATCATTTTCAGGGGTGTGAGTTATGGTGACAAAAAATAACCGCAAGACTGTGTTGCAAAAAAAATATTGTAAATTTTTTTTCTGCTTCAAATATAACGGTTGACAAATTGCTTAGCGTTCATTAAAAGGTGAAAATTATCCAAAATGGAATTTTTTATATGCTATCATGTCATGGTCCTAAACGTGTTAAAGCATGAAAAAACTGTTCTTTTTCCAAACATTTTAGAACATTACTACAGTATTCATAGCTGATTCTATTAATTGACGGCTTAAGTGTTTTAATGAATATTGCCTCGAGAATCTGTATTTTGCTTTTGTTGCTTTCTTAGTGTAGGATAGTTGTGTTATTCATCATTATTTTATATATATATATATATATATATATCACTAACTTGCATATTCCCTCTCATGCTCTTTTCTCCATCCACATCACTCTCATCAGTATTCTCATCCTTCTTTTACCCACCTCCTGACACCCCCTGTAACCTGTCACCCTTTCTCATAACATTTCTCCTCTGTAATCTCTTGCACAACAGTAGCAGTAAAATGCCTTGCTTGGAGCAACACAATTATATATATAATATTTCTATTATAAGTGTTTATAAAAAAACATAGTTTACTCCAACACAATTACTGTTGTGTTTAAAAGAATGGTTTTCCCTTGACGCTACTACTATTTTAACTACCTTCACTCCTTGGTAATATTTCATCTTTTACTAAGCGATGATTAGAATTGTAACAAAGCCTAAATATAAAATAAAACTTACAAAAGAGGTTTTCCCTTGACACCACTATTATTTTAACTACCTTCACTCCTGGCAATGTTTTTTTGTTTTGTTTTTAATTAAAATTCAATAAAATTTAAACATCTGAAAGTAAATTTATATTTATACATTATTTTTCTTTCTTGAAAATTCACAACAAAAAGATTAAATATTATTTACAAGAATAATTTTATATTTATAACATTCTAAAAATGAATATAATTAAAACGAATTCAATGCAATATTTATCATTCACCAATTTATAAGGAAATATTAAACACTATTTATTAGATTGTTTATTTACAAGAATAATTTTATATTTACAACATTCTAAAAACTAATACAATTAAAGATAATACAATCTTAAGTTCTAAAATAATAGTTGAGTTAATCTAAAATATATGAAACTTGATCTTTCCCTGCAAATCAGTCATTAAGTTCAGTGCGATATATGATTGAGCGATCATGTATCTTTCGATTCTTGATTGATTAGGCAGATTTTCCTGCTGTAGGTTGTCATTTGTTTCTGCAGTAGACTGGTTGCCAACCAAGGCTACAGAACCCAATCTGTCTTGCTATTCAACCTATAGCAAGAGGGAGAAGAGATGGTTTCCCAAGGGTAAGAAGTTACCAAAGATTCCTATTGATAGCAAAGTTACAAATACAATTTATCTCTAGTTGAAGACATACAAATGCATTCAAAATATTCAGATTTTGGCATTAAATAACCCACAGAGGTGTTGATATGCCACTAAACAAAATCAATGAAACCAAAACTGTAAAAGATCCAACCACAAACTATATATCTAAAAAACATAATTTTATACTTTCAGAGTAAATGTATGTGAAAAATATTCAGATTTTGGCATTAAATAACCCATAGAGGTGTTGATATGCTGCGAAACAAAATCAATGAAACCAAACCCGTAAAAGATCCCACCACAAACTATATATCTATAAAACATACATTTATTCTGAAAGCATAAAAGTACCTGCAAAATATTTAGATATCGGTATTAAATAACCCATGGAAATGTTGATATACCACTGAACAAAAACAATCAACATAAAAAAACTCTTTCATGACATTAATCCATATAATATCCTACAAATTTTTAAGAAAATCAAACTTCGATAAAAGTACAACATAAAACACACATCTAGTAATCCTGATGACACAAACATGTATCAGCACAAAAGCTGAGTATCATATACCATGTATTCTACTGTGAAAGCAGAATAATATGTCAATTTTTTTGTTATTGCTTCAAAGCTCCTAAGAAAATAATTTTTGGCATTAAATGACCCAGTTATGTGCCATGAACATTATAATGCAGCTTTTCACTTTCAAATTTAAAAGTTTAAAGGGAAAAATTGTTACCATTCTGCTGATTCAAACATTGTTTACTACTCAACTAAAATGCTTCCCATATCACTGGAATCTTATGTTCAAGTCTTGAGGTTCTCAACAAATTCTAACTGCATCTGGCAGCAAAGCCTCTGATTGGGAGGCTGTGAGGAGCATAGAATCACCTCTTAATTGCTGTTGTTCCCAGGTTCACCCTGACCTGGAGTGAGAGCACCTGGTAGGATCCCAGCTATGGGCAAATAGTTAACCCCCAAACTGGGGTCAAAACACTATGAAAGTATAACAATAGACATTTATAGAAAAATAAACATTTTTGAAGGAAAAAAAAATTATTGCCAGCAATACATTTTTGAATACAAAACAGAAAGATATCTTCAGTTTTCTAAAATACAAAAAAATAAAAATAAATTTTTTTTCAAAATCTGATTAAACCAACCTTCTCACTATAACTAAACATTAAAAAAAATACCTTAAAATCACCCACTTTTTTGGCATTAAATAACCCACAGAGGTGTTGATATGCCATTAAACAAAACTCAAATGAATTCAAAGGAAAATCTGCAATATAATCGATCCTGACTTAGCAGCCCACTTTCACTCACTTTCTCACCATTATGTGGCTTCCCTCTGTCTTTTCTACAAGTATTTTCATGGCAGCTATTCTGGTAAGCTTTTTTTCCTGATACCTTGTATTTACTAGTTCTGTTGGATTGGCATCAAGGTCTTGCCCTTTTACCATCAAAATAGTTAAATGTAACTGTCTCTTCTACTCTAACAGTTTCTTTTCTTGCACTTTCAGTTTTTGGAACTCACTTCCATTTGATTGCTTCCCTGACAGCTATAATCTGCAAAAGTTTAAATGCAAATATCATTTCTATCTTTTATCTATTGGATTCCCATCCATCTGTTATGTTGATTATGATGCTAAACAAAATTCAGTCAGTTAAGTGCCATACGTGATACACGCTTTGGGCGATCATGTCTCGAAAGAGACATGACTGACTGTGCAGAAGATTATCCCACAGTAGGTTGCCATTGCTTTCTGCGGTAGACTGGTTGTCAGCCAAGGCTATAAAACCCAATCTGTCTTGTTATTTAACCCATAACTGGAAGGATAAGACAGATTAATACCTTTCCCAAGGGTATTTGCACATCAAAATTAACCAACACAAAAGAACCGTTTCATGGCATTAATCCATATAATATCCTAAAATTTTCTAAAGAAATCAAACTCTATTCCAAAATATAATTTTTTAATTTTTAATTTTTTTAATCATATCACCCCGAGCAAGGCGGTAACGCCACTGATGTGCAGGGGAGCTACATAAAAGAAAAAAGATTAATTAGAAGAGAGTGAAGAGAAAGATGAGCCAGTTAGAAAGGAGCAAGAGAAGGATGGGAATACAGGTGTGATGACACTACATAAGAGTAAAAAAGATTAAGTAGAAGAGAGTGAAGAGAAAGACGAACCATTTAGAAATGTGCAAGAGAAGGATGGGAATACAGGTGTGATGACAGTTGCAAAGGTGGAAAAGATTTACAGGACACTGTGGAAAGAAATAGGGTCAAGTGGTTAAGAGATGAAAATTGACCTTGCATTTAAATTCCTGAGGTTGTAGCCATCAAGAAATCAAGAATAAGGAAGCGAGTTTCACAACTTAAACAAAACTACAACATAAAAGAATTCTTTCATGGCATTAATCCATATAATATCCTAAAATTTCTTAAAGAAATCAAACTCTATTCCAAAATATAACTTTAACAAAACTACAACATAAACACACATATCACTGCCTCTAGTAATTATGACCACATCAGCATGAATATTTTTTTTTATAATCATATCACCCCAAGTAAGGCAGTCTACTGCCACTGGTGTGCAGGGTGTTACGTAGGAGGAAAGGTTATAAGAAAGTGTCACAGGTTATAGGGGGTGTCAGGAAATGGGTAAGAGAAGGGTTAAGATACTGAGAGTGGAATGGACAGAGAAAAGAGCACGAGAGAGAGAATGCAAGTTAGTTAGATAGATGACTACTGACTTTAAACTTAAACTCCTGGAGATTGTAGCTGTAGGGGAAGCAATTAAACAAAAGTGCGAGAAAAGAAACTGATGGAGTAGAATTTGTGTTTACATTTTATTGGTTTCGCAGTAAAAGGGTGGAACCTACTTGCTAATCTTGTGGCTTGAGCAAATTCATGCATAGGGGGAACCAGAGAGCTAAGTTCATCGGAGCAGAAGCCGTGAAAGTACTTGTAGAAGAGACACAGAGAAGCCACATTGCGCCAGTGAGAAAATGACCGTATCTGAGCTGCCAGGTTGGGATCGATCACATTACAGATTCTCCGTTGGATTTTGTCAAGGACCCTTAGGTGGATAGTAGGGGCACCCACCCAGATATGATAAGAGTGAAGTGGACATAGAAAGGAGCATATGAGAGAGAGAGAGAGAGAGAGAGATAACTATTGACGTTACATTTAAATTCTTGGAGATTGTAGCTGTCGGGAAAGCAAGTAAATGGAAGGGAATTCCACAGGCGGGAAATGCGAGAAAAGAAGCTGGGGGAGTAGAATTTGCATTTACAATTTATTGGTTTCACAGGAAAAGGGTGGGACTTAGTTGCTAATCTTGTGGCTTGAGTAAATTTATATATAGAAGGTACCAATGAGCTAAGTTAATCAGAGCAGAAGCCTTGAAAGTACTTATGGAAGAGACATAGGGAAGCCACATTGTGCCGGTGAGAAAGTGACTGTATTTGAGCTGCCAGGTCGGGATCGATCACAATACAGATTCTCCGTTGAATTTTGTCAAGAACAACTAGGTGGATAGCAGGGGCACCCGACCAGATATGGCAGCATTATTCAATGTAAGGGTGGATGGTAAATTTATATAAGTGCAGGATTGTTTCGGGCGGAAAAAACTTCCTGGCCCTACACAGAGAACCGACCTTCTTAGCAGCGGATTTAGCTATGGATTCAATATAGTCATTCCACTTGAGGTCTGTTGTGAGTGTCAACCCAAGGAGGTGCTGTGTTTTGCTCTTAGAGAGACTAGCCTGATCCATGCTAATAGTGGGTCTGAGTGATTACCTGAAATGGTTAACAGATAGCAGCTTCATTTTGGAGGCTGTAATGGTTAATAGATAGCAGCTTCCTTTGAATATGCATGAAATCTGAGTATTATCTACCATGTATTCAACTGTGAAAGAATAATAACATTTCATTACTTCAAAACTGTTAAGAAAATAAAATTTTGGCATTAAATAACCCATAAGGGTTATTTAATGCCATACAGGTTATTTAATATCATTAAACAAACAAATCCATTAATAAATCAACATTGGTGGTAACTGTTAGAATTCTATAAATGACGTTTATAAATTTAGTTATTCAGTATTCATACATGATACACACTTGGGCAATCATGTCTCTTGATCCATGACTGACGAGGCAGAAGATTTTCCTGCAGTAGGTTGCCATTTCTTTCTGCAGTAGACTGATTGCCAACCAAGAATATAGAACCCAGTCAGTCCTGCTATTTGTGCATATGTGAATGCAACTAGTATTCAAACACAGTTCTATAATTTTTCATTTATAGCTAATATCCATTGCACCACTTACACATCCACTGCAATATCAGGAGAGGAAAAAAAAACAAAAAAAAATGACACAAAAGAAAATTTATGCAAACTCAAAAAAAAAATCTTTTATTTCAATAACAAAAAGTTTTAAATACATATTTACATATTGAAATCAAACTGTAATTTTCAGTATTTTCTAAGCATAGTCTGGCACAGGGCTACAATATAGCAAATGATCTTGTTAACCATCACTTCATAGCAACTGTACAATAAATTCACTTCTCCATGCAGTAACTGTTGCCTAAGTAGTTGAAGGACGTTCATTTTTTTTCCCAATTTCATTGCTTTAAATACTGTCATTCATTTATTAAAAGAATATTTTCTTTTTGTCTATATTTCTGAGACGAAGTACTGCAAACCATTTTCATTGTTCAGACTATTGTCCTCATCTTTGTTATATTTACCACGTTTCAGTCATTGTACGCTACAGCCTTCTTCAGGTGATATACAAACCAAACTTTTTATTTAGTCTATAGGGGGTAAATTGTTCTTGTTCCATGTGCCATGCCTCTTTATATATATATATATATATATATATATATATATATATAATCTTAGTTTCAGTTAATTCTCTTTAGTAACTCAACTCTCCAAGTTTTTTGTTTGCATCTGCTGTGGCCAAGGACTGAACTCCCAATTCCTTGGGTAAAGTCACTGGATTATATCAACTGACACCTTTATATATTAACTTCCCCATGCAAAAACAGTTGCCTAAGGAGTTCATTTCATTGCTTTAAATAATATCAATTATTTATTAAAAGAACATTTTCTTTTTGTCTATATTTCTGAGACAAGGTACAGTAAACCATTTTCATTGTTCAAACTATTGTTCTCATCTTTGTCACATTTACCACGTTTCAGTCGTTGTACGCTACAGCCTTCTTCAGGTGATATACATTGGAATTTCAAACCAAACTCTTTATTTAGTCCACATGGGTAGATTATTCTTCTTCCACGTGCCATGCCTTTTTTTTTTATATCTCCATTTCAGTTAATTCTCTTTAGTAACTCAACACTCCAGGTTTTTGTTCCCTCTGCTGTGATCAGGTATTGAACTCAAAACTCTTTGGGTCAAGTCACTTTTGGATCATCAACAAAACTTTATTCACTGTGCCATATGTCCTTGGAAAGAAAAGTATTGGTTGAAGTAATCCAAAAAGTAACTTGAGTGTAGATTGTTCTAGTTCAACATGATATGCCTCTTCCAGATAGCTAAGTTTCAGTGTCCCCAAATGGCAAGTGAAATTAGAACAATAGGATATATATATATATATATATATATATATAAAGTACCAAAAATTAATGTTTTTTTTATTTTTTTTCTCGCCATAGTCACACGAATGGTAATGGATGCCAGGCTACACCAAGTCATCCCACGTTTACTATTTTTTTATTATTTCATTGCTGTGATAGGACCTGTAGCCAAGTTTGTAAAAGTATTTTTGAGATTGTATATTTAACAGCATATACGTTAAATTAAACTCAAAAACAAAGAATTAGTGGACTTATGTTTAGATGGACTTTTGTCTTGTTTTAGTATAAGAAACTCACTCCCAGAAAGCTTGTAAAAGTGTGTTTTTATAGTGTATGTGTGTATATATATATATATATATATAATTCCAGGTGAAGAGAACTCAAGGTTTGTTTTTTTTTATTTTGAGTGCTCTGGCATTTATTTTATTATAAACAGTGCTCAATATAATGAGTATTATAGAGCTTAATATAATTATATAGTTATGTATCAATTGTACATTGTGACATGAAAATTTCTATGTTTCGAAATAGATTCTCATCTTCAGGCAATGTTGATGTTAGTTGTACCAATGATTTACATTTAAATGACAAAATATATATATATTAATTTCAGTTCTTAATATGCACCTGATTACTTAAAACGTAGGATAATACGTATCTTCATTAATGTGTGTGTGTCTGTGTGTGTATATATATATATATATATACACATATTGTAATAGTTACAATGGCTTATAAAAGCATAGTATTACTACACAAAAATTTTCATGTTTTGGAGCTAAACTGCTCCTCTTCGAGGGATATGTATAACAGTTATACATATCCCCTGAAGAGGAGCAGTTTAGCTCTGAAACATGAAATTTTTTGTGTAGTAATACTATGCTTTTATAAACCATTGTAACAAACATTTACAATATAAAGCTTTACTCTGTATCGAGCACTCTTTATAAAAGTAAATGCTTGAACAGTGGGTTTAAAATCTACATGCTCTGTCACTTTCTTACTGTGTGTATATATATATATATATATATATATATATATATATATATATATATATACACTTAGTTCTTGTTCATAATTATACTAGACCAGTACACAGTTGTATTAAAAAGTGTTTAATACATTAATATGGTAAAACTTTCAAATATTTCTAATTTGAATTTAACTCATTTCAAAATGAAAAAATATATATATTGGTTTTGGTTGTTTTGTTTTTATGGCAAATCAACACCTCGGCGGGTCATTTATTGCAAAACTAAATTTTATTTATTTATTGCTGGTAATACCTTTTTCTTTCAACAATTTATTGTTTCTTTTTTTTATATAAGTTTTGTGTCTAGTAATACATTTTTCTTTTTGAGTATCAAGATTCATTGGGATTTGTTTTTAAAGGCAAGGTCCCCAAGTCCTACCCTGTTATTTAACCCATAACTGGAGGGAAGGGACGGAATAATACCTTTCCAAAGGGTACCAGTGCTTAAGTGAATGCAGGGTATTCAACTGGAATTCAAACTTGGCTCACCGATTTCTCTTTCTGAGCTGATATCTATTGCATCACAATGCACATCCGTCACTAAACGCTTATAGCACCTGGTATTCCCAAGTGGTCACCCATCTAAGTACTGACCAGGCTCAACATTGCTTAACTTCGGTGATTGAACGAGAACTGGTGTATTCAACATGATATGGCCGTAAGTGTAAAAAATATATACATTGTGTATATAACATGCTAAGATCTACTTTCCTCTACCATTAGCCGATAGCTTAGAGGTAGAATCTCCATCTGATGTCAAATCGGTCAGGTTCCGATCCTTGCTGGAAACAATCAGATGTCTAACCGTACTGATGAGCTGTGATACAGTGAAACAGAACTGTCTGTGGATGGTTTTATATATATATATATATATATATATATAACATCCCTGTAACCTCTCTGAAGATGGCTCACGCTAGCATAATTGTTGTGGAGTAGTTTTTGCACTGAAGGTTATAAGCATGCTCTCTTGGTTGCTAATCAAATTAAGGCACCTTAAATGTTAGGAACTTGGTAATCTTCCACTGAAAGCTGACTCCTTAGTATTCGGCTAATTGCCGACTAATATCAACTGCCTAGTAGTTCTACTGAACTCCAATAGAACTATTATGAACTTCTCCCGTTAACATCTTGTTAACTCTTATTAATATAGGAGGGAGAGTCCATTATCTGAGGAATAGGTGTGTTTCACCATAACAATAATAAAAAAATATCCAAGTGTTGGACAATTTTTCTCTTTATTTTCACCTGAAATTAAAGCCAAAATATGATGCTTAGAACAGCTCATGATTAAACATCATAAACATTGTCTGTTATATTTAACAATATACGTCTATTGAACAGGTGAAGAAGCTCATCCCTTGTTTCCTGTTTAGGATGTGGTTTCCGGTTTTTCTCTTTTCCAATCTTTTCACTCCTTTTTTTAAAATTTTATTTTATTTTTTTCAATTGGAGTAGATAGACTAAACTATCACCTGGTTCACACTCCACCCACGTCTATTGAACAGGTGAAGAGGCTCATCCCTTGTTTCCTGTTTAGGATGTGGTTTCCGGTTTTCTCTTTTCCAATCTTTTCACTCTTATGTAGCCCCCTGCACATCAGTGGCATTTTCGCCTTGCTTGGAGTGATATGATTAAAAAAAAAAAATGTTTAGAAAATTATTTGCTGCACTATACACTATACATATTTCTTTCACTGAATACAGCTATTCTTCAACATTATTTCATCCTTGTTCAAATACATAAACTAATTTTTTTTTTCTCAAGTATCTAATTTCATTTTTTTTATTTTCTATTTTTTTTTTTTTTACTAATCTTTTTTTTTTACTAATCTTTTTGCAATTCCCCATCTCTTGGGGACTGGCAAGACCAATCCTTGCATGTAACATTCTTCCACACAAGTTACCTCTAATTACTTCCACCAACCCTTGTCAGTCATATTCGAAAAAACTTTCAACCAATAAAAGTAGTTTGTCACCAGAGTTAACAATTTGTAGCTCCTTCCTTCCCAGTCTTACAATTTATATTCTTAACCTCCATTTTTTTTTCTCTAAAAGTTTGTTTCAACTGTCTCTTACAGCAATACAAACAGTCTTTAACCAATACTGACACCCACTGTAATGGACAGAGTACAGGAGCCTCCCTGTTCTTGAAATCCATTGCTAAATCCGCTGCTATGAAAGTCGGCTCTCTGTGCAGGGCCCGGAAACTCTTTCCATCTGAATCTATCCTGCACTTATATAAATCTACCATCCGCCCGTGTAGTGAGTACTGCTGCCACATCTGGTCGGGTGCCCCTGCTATTCTCTTCGGGGTTCTTGACAAAATACAGTGAAGAATCTGTAATGTGATTGATACCGACTTGGCTGACCGCCTGCAGTCACTCTCTCAACAGCGTGACATGGCTTCCCTGTGCCTCTTCTATAAATACTTTCATGGCTTCTGCTCCAATGAACTTAAATCACTGGTGCCCCCTAGATGTGAATTTGCACGAGATACTAGATTGGCAACTAGGTCCCACTCTTTTACAGTGAAACTGATGAAATGTAACCGCAATTTCTACTCCAACAGCTTCTTTCCTCGCACGACCCACCTGTGGAATTCCCTACCGCATGCCTGCATCCCTGATGGCTACAACCTCCAGGAGTTTAAATGTAGGGTCAATAGACACCTCCTAACACACTAACTCACACCCACTCTCTCCAACTCTCTCCCTATGTACATCCTAACTCATCTATCACCCTCCTTCTGACATTTCCTATACCCAATCGCTCTATGTAACCCCCTGCACTATAGTGGCAGTGGAATGCCTTGCTTGGGGTGACATGATTAAAAAAAATATATACTATTGCTATTAATAGAATAACATTTATTTGCAAATTCTTCTTGCTCCTGTTGTATAAGCCCCTCTTTGATTGACAATGCCTTTAAGGGTGTGGCTATAATCACTATGCTTGAGGTTATTTAACCCATAGTTGGGGTGGATGGCTGTTGATTCTGAGCTGTTTACCAACCCTTAAACCAACCCCCATTACTCCCTGTGGAGCCTCGACTATCATGTAACTTGTCCTTTTTACAAAACACTTTATCTTCCTGCTGAGACAAGTTAGCAACCCAAGGCTATAGAATCCAATCTATGTAACTTGACTCTCTAAGTTACTTGTTCACCACTGCTGTAGCCTGGTATTGAACTCACAACTCTAGAACTAACCAACACCTATATCCACTGAGTCATGTGTCCTTGATGGAAAATAGCCATTGAATTTCTGGGACTTATAAACCTAATGTTTCAATAACCTTTTCCGACCAGAGTTTAGCAGTGGCGAACAAGTAATGTCGAGAGTCAGGTTAAAGGAAGATAACTCATGACTACCAGAAGCAGCTCCCAAGGAATGAAAATGATATATCCCAATGATCATAACAAAGGGTTCGGTTCAAAATTCCTAGCATTTGAAGAAGGCTGGAGCGTACAGTGGCTAAAACATTGTGGAAATGGCAACAAAAATGAGGAAAATCATCCAAATAATGTAAATATTGTCACTAATACATTTTGAATTTCAGTACAAAAGATATATCCTACATATATATATATGTAGATATATCCTACATTAACTAAATTAGTACAACTTTCTACTTATTTATCGACTTTTTAACCCTAAATCTAAACTTATTTATAAATGGAACTTTGTGTGTGTCTGTGTGTCTGTGTATCCATTACCTATAGACTCCGAAACGGCTGAACTAATTTTCTTGAAAATTTACACAGTTGTACTATAAGTGTCTGCAAGTGTTCTTAGCTAGGTTTTGTGTCGAGGTACCCCCGATAAATATCGAAAATTCATAATCGAAAAAAATTGGGTTATAGAAGGAGTGGTCCGATTTTAATCAAATTTCATATACTCATAGACAAAGACATAAGAAACAATATTCAGAAGTTTCAAAGTTGCAGTTCTTACAATAGTGTAGAAAATTTGATATCACTATCAGGAAATCAAAATTTGATTTACATCCATTCATTTTTCTTTCAGTCTACGGTTTCGCTTTAACTGGAAACAACTATTGCTTTTTAGTCATTCGTGCCAACGTCCAAAGAGTCTGAGCTCCAGGACCGTGGACTAGTTTTAAAGCTTTCATTACACCCAAGCAATGCTGGGCTATACTGCTAGTAATATCAAAAATAAGAAGCAAAGGCTATGCCCTACTGAAGAAAAAATGAGGGCTGCGTATTGCACATTCAATGAAATATTGAAGAAACCACGAAGAAAAAAAAAACACCAGGCACAGGTTTCCGCACTTAATAAGTCAAGGAAATCGTTGAATAGAACCATCGAAATAAAGTAAGTTCATATTTATGCGTATATTTTAAAAAAATATATGGTTTATTTCATAACATTTAAATGTATATATTTTTTTAATTTTGCTAAGTGTGGCGTGATATTTTTATTTGCTCCTAGGGGCTCAAAAACAAAAAAAAACAACTAGAAAAACATTTTATAGAAAAAAAAAATCTATCACCATTAGTGTCTTACCATCAAGTGGGAGGTATTTCTGCCATAATCTGTGTAACGAAAAAAAATCTTCTTCTCTTATGTGCCATGTCCCTTCAGGATGTAGCTGATCATGGTCCTCCATGTCTCCCTATCCCTGGTGGATCTTAGCACACTTTCTCCTGTTACTCCATCGAACTCTGCACTGCCATCCCCTTGCTCAGGCTTGTCAAGTATGTTACCCGCTGCTTTCCCCTGTCTCTTTTCCCCTCTATTTGACCTGTGAGTATCAGATTCTCCAAGCCTTCCTTCCTCATTATATGTCTCAAGAAATTCAGTTCTCTCTTCTGGATGCTCAGTATTAATTTCCTTTTTGTTTCCATTCTTTTTAAAATCTCATCATTGCTCACATGCTTAATCTATGATATTCACAACATCCTTCTGTAGAACCACATTTCAGTTGCTTCAAGTTTTTCCTTCATCTTTAAGTAGATTCTCCAGCATTCATTGCCATATTGGAGAACAGACATCACATAGCAATCCAGTACTCTCTTCTTTGTTTCTGGTGAAATTTTCCTGTCTCTTAATACTCTACTCAGCTTCTGGAATGCATCCCTGTGCATTCGGATATCAGGAATATAAATGTATAGAAACTGTGACCACAAAGTGAGGGGTCAGTTTATATATTGATTGTAATATAGAATTGATCCCCCACTTTATATCCATATATCCATAGATCCACATTTTGGTTTCTTCAAGTCTTTCTTTCATCCTTAATGAGATTGTCCAGCATTCGCTGCCATATTGAAGAACCAACATCACATAGCAATCCAGTACTCTCCTCTTTGTTTCTAGTGAAATTGTCCTGTTTCTTAATACTTTACTCAACTTCTGGAATACTTCTTTCACCATGCCAATTCGCCTTCGGATCTCAGTGTCACACTTTCCGTCTCTGTTCGAACACTTCTCAGATATTTAAATTTTTGTGCTTGCATGATTTTAGTATCTCCCACCTGTAATTGGCATTTTCGGCTCCTGTATTTGCTGATGACCATGCATTCGGTTTTCTTGCAGTTTATTTGTAGTCCTTTCTTTCGATTTTCTTCAGCGATCTTCTTCAGGAAGTCTTGTAGTTTCCTTTCCAGGTTCTAAAAAGAAAATTAATTTTCTGTTTCTACTTGTTTAGTATACACGTTTGTGCTATTTTCTTGCCATTTCAGGGTTAA
Organism: Ascarosepion bandense; assembly: GCA_037127315.1. NCBI lineage: Eukaryota > Metazoa > Mollusca > Cephalopoda > Sepiida > Sepiidae > Ascarosepion > Ascarosepion bandense. The sequence goes on along the minus strand of JBBBDQ010001031.1, from coordinate 3,901,832 downwards.
ATTATTTTAATATTTAACTTGTCTTTCTTTGTTGTTCTCTACGCCAAATAATATTGATGTGTTTATCACAAAATTAACTCTTAATTATTATTATTATTATTAGTTAATGAACTTAGCTCACTGGTGCCCCCTATATATAAATTTACTCAAGCCACAAGATTAGCAGATAGGTCCCACCCTTTTATTGTGAAACCAATAAATTGTAAATACAAATTCTACTCAAGCAGCTTCTTTTCTCGCACTTCCCACCCGTGGAATTCCCTTCCATTTACTTGCTTTCCCGACAGCTACAATCTCCAAGAATTTAAATGTAAAGTCAATAGTCATCTCCTATCTCACTAACCTGCATCCTCTCTCTCTCATGCTCCTTTCTCCTTCCACTCCACTCTCATCAGTATTCTCATCCTTCTCTTACCCACTTCCTGACACCCTCCATAACCTGTCACTCTTCCTCATAACTTTCTCTCATGATCCTTTCTCCGTCCACTCCACTCTCATCAGTATTCTCATCCTTCTCTTATCCACTTCCTGACACCCCCTATACCTGTCACTCTTTCTCATAATTTTCCTCCTATGTAACCCCCTGCAAAACAGTGGCAATAAAATGCCTTGCTTGGGGCAATATGGATATAACAAAAAAAATTAAATTTTACCATCATCTATACTATTATAATGTAGATATAAAGTGGGGGATCAATTTTACATTACAATCAATATATAAACTGATCTCTCACTTTATGGCCACACTCATCCTTTTCTTACCCACTTCCTGATACCCCCTATAACCTGTCACTCTTTCTCATAACTTTCTTCCTATGTGACTCCCTGCAACACTGGCAGTAAAATGCCTTGCTTGGGGGCAATATGATTATAAAAAAAAAACAAAAAACTTATCACAATCCTGTTTCATTTCACTCTGTAACTTAAAGCAATGTGAGCATATTGTAACAAATGTAAACTTAAGTGAGATTAGAACTTTAAATCTAACACAAATTTAGGGACACAGAAGACAATTATCTCCCTTTTGACCAGAAGAATTTGTTGATGTCTTAAGAGGTCTTTAAGAGTTTTTTGTAACAGCCTATTAGTGAAAACAGTCAGTTATTTCTCACAGCAGAAAATACAAGTCCGATGCTTTCTTAAGAAAAAATGAACCTGTACCATTGGCCTTCTTGCAAGATGTTAAAAGTAAAATCTTTTTGTCTCCTTTCACTTATGCCTTGCATCACTCACTGGCTATTTCAGTTGACTAACCCAACCTCGCCTCAATATCCACTTGGTGTGACCAAAAAGTTAAAAATAATTTTTATCTTCCTGGTAGTACCCTCGTGTTGGGATGGGAATAAACTTTATTTTAAATATTGCTAAAAGTAAGTCATCTTTTATGCTTAATTTTAAACTTTTCATGTTTGTTTTTTGTTTTTTTTGTTTTTGTTTTCTTTTTTAAATTTAGCAGTAATCTCTTTGACTGGACTTTAACTAAGTTAAAATTTAGCAATCTACCACCCTATGTTTTTTTTTTGTTTGTTTTTTGTTTTTCTTAATTGGAGTCGATAGATCTAACTATCGCCCGGTTCACACTCCACCCATGTCTATTGTACAGGTGTAGAGGCTCATCCCTTGTTCCCTGTTTAGGATGTGGTTTCCGGCTTTCTCTTTTCCAATCTTCTCACTTTGTTTTTTTTTTTACAATTGGAGTAGATAGATCTAACTATCGCCCGGTTCACACTCCACCCATGTCTATTGTACAGGTGAAGAGGCTCATCCCTTGTTCCCTGTTTAGGATGTGGTTTCCGGCTTTCTCTTTTCCAATCATTTCATTCTTACGTAGCCTCCTGCACATCAGTGGCGTTACTGCCTTCGTAGCCCCCTGCACATCAGTGGCGTTACTGCCTTCGTAGCCCCCTGCACATCAGTGGCGTTACTGCCTTCGTAGCCCCCTGCACATCAGTGGCGTTGCCGCCTTGCTCAGGGTGATATGATTAAAAAAAAAATAATAAAAAAAGGTTAAGTTAAACTTTTTATAAGATTCATCTGTTTGTGTTATTCTAACTCTTTCTTCTGCCTCATGAAGGTGTCAGTATGCCATGAATGTACTAATGCCTATAATGAACCTGGGAGAGGGAAGATATTTCTTCTCCTTCCAATTACTCTAGACCATGCATAGAATACTGTTGTCTTATCTGGTCAGGCATCCCTGCTGTTCATCTCAGTGTTCTCAACAGGCTCCAAAGAAGAATCTGTAATGTGATCAGTCCTGACCTGGCAGCTTGATTCCAGCCACTTTCTCACTGGAGTGATGTGGCTTCCCTTTGTCTCTTCTACAAATATTTTCATGGCTTCTTTTCCAACAAACTTAGGTCACTGGTGCCCCCTTTCACAAGAATTTACTCGGGCAACCAGACTGGCAACAAGGTCCCATCCATTTACAGTTAGATCAACCAAATGCAGCCGACAATTCTATTCCATCAGCTTCTTTTCTTGCACTTCTTGCTTATGGAACTCCCTTCCATATACTTGCTTTCTTGACGGCTGCAACCTCCAGGAATTTAAATGCAATGTCAATTCTCATATCTTATCCACTTGACTCCAGTCCTTTCTACATCACCCCGTATATCTTGTTCTTTTCCTTTCTCTCTACCTTCGCATCTGTCTTCACACCTGTGTTCCCATCCTTCTCTTGCTCTTTCTCTGACATCCCCTGTAACTGGTTAGTCTTTCTATTCACTCTTCTTCTGCCTAAACTCTTACTCTTATGTGCCCTCTAGCACATCAGTGGCAGTACCGCCTTGCTTGAGGTGAAACAAATTTTTTTTTTTAATCATTTCACCCCAAGCAAGGCATTCCACTGCCACTATCGCGCAGGGGGTTACATAGGGGAAGGTGTTGAGAGAGCAATTGGATATAGGAAATGTCAGAAGGAGGGTGATAGACGAGTAAGGAGGTACATAGGAAGAGTGTTTGAGAGAATGGGTGCAAGTTAGTGTGTTAGAAGGTGGCTATTAACCTTACATTTAAACTCCTGAAGATTGTAGCTGTGGGGGAAGCAAGTATACAGAAGGGAATTCCACAGGCAGAAAGTGCGAGAAAAGAAGCTGTTGGAGTAGAAATTGCGGTCACATTTTAACGGTTTCACTGTAAAAGGGTGGGATCTAGTTGCTAATCTAGTATCTCATGCAAATTCGTACCTAGGGGGCACCAGTGATCTAAGTTCATCAGAGCAGAAGCCGTGAAACTATTTATAGAAGAGGCACAGGAAGCCATGTCCAGCCGGTGAGAGAGTGACTGCAGGCGGTTAAATGGATCTTCCATTTATATACCCTTTTTAAACCTAATGAATTTCGGTCTAGAGTCGTTATAAGAAATACTGTTGGGATAGACTAAGCTATCCCCCCTGGTTACAGTTCATTCAACTTGGATCAATCCAATATTAGTGAACTAGCCAATCAGTGTTCCTGATTGCAATGTAAGCAATCTCATTGGTTAAGACAGTTTGGTGCCTAAATCTAAGTGTGATTTTGAGCCGATTTTACTTCTGCGAGAAGTATATAAGACGGCCCTTTTGGACACTTTCTTCAGTGAACCTCAACTGCCTCGAGAATCCACATCACTGAAGCCCTTAAGCTTTGACCCCGCACTTCTAATATTTGCACGCTTAATTTTCCTCTCAGTATTACTATCTTCGTGCAAGGATTCTTGGATCACTCACGCATTCACTTCTTACAGTCACCTCAAATTCATACATATACACACACACATACTTTCAATCTCAGCTAACGACTTTCTACATTCCTGATCATTCTTCAAACTCATTTTTGTTCTATATTTCACTACGAACAAACTCTGGCTGAAACAGATATGTACATCTAAAAAGTTAATGTTCGGACGACTTCATATAACACTTGTTACGCTTTCCTACTTTAGGAAATAAATGCTGAACATTCTTATGTAAAGTTGTGATATTCAATTGTTTCATTATTCTCTAATTGAGACGTATGCAAACCTTGTTCTACCAACATTTTCATTTCGAACTCTTTCTGAAAATTCTTCTATGTGCCCTGTCCTTTCAGGACGTAGGTGATCATGGCCTTCCACATCTCCCTATCCCTGGTAGCTCTTAACAAGCTTTCTCCTGTTACCCCACCCAAACACCGCTCTGTCATCCGCTAGCTCAAGCCCATAAATCTAGAATATAAATGTATCAAAACTAGCATGGCCACAAAATGAGGGATCAGTTTATATGTTGATTATAATATAGAATTGATCCCCCACTTTATATCCTCATTACAATTTCTTATAAACAGTTGGCATTTATATTCTTCTTCTATGTGCCCTGTCCCTTCAGGACGTAGGTCATTATGGCCATCCACGTTTCCCTATCCCTGGTGTCTCTGAGCACGCCTTCTCCTGTTACACCACCCAAGCCCTGCTCTGTCATCCGCTAGCTCAAGCCCATAAATCTAGAATATAAATGTATCAAAACTAGCATGGCCACAAAATGAGGGATCAGTTTATATGTTGATTATAATATAGAATTGATCCCCCACTTTATATCCTCATTACAATTTCTTATAAACAGTTGGCATATATATTCTTCTTCTATGTGCTCTGTCCTTTCAGGACGTTTGTGATGCTACTTGATTGACTGTGTCTTAAACTTTGTATTTGATTATCCCTCAAATACAGTTTCATTTCTGAACTTTATCATCGGATAATTCGTAAAAATTAATCTTCTGATCATTTCGTCACATATTATCATCTACATTCTGTATCATTGTAAAAATTCACTGCTTGTTTCTTAATATAAATCTTATTATTGTTGTTTGAACCTTCAACAAGTCTTCAATTTTTATTTGCTTGATGTTGCTTGTTTAAATTTATTTTAAATATGGAGTGGATGAATGGTTTGGAGAGGAACATGCATTGCATCCCCAAAAAATATATAACCCCTTTTAAATTCTAACACATTATTCATCGACAAAATTCCAAACACCTCCTCAACAACACATCACCCCATATATCTTGTTCTTTTCCTTTCTCTCTACCTTCGCATCTGTCTTCACACCTGTGTTCCCATCCTTCTCTTGCTCTTTCTCTGACATCCCCTGTAACTGGTTAGTCTTTCTCTTCACTCTCCTTCTATCTAACCTTTTACTCATATGTGCCCTCTAGCACATCAGTGGCGGTACCACCTTGCTTGAGGTGAAATGATTAAAAAAAAATGGATATTCCATTTATATACCCTTTTTAAACATAATGAATTTTGGTCTAGCATCGTTATAAGAAATACTTTCTCTTTTGAGATTGAGAGTTGTGGTTGAGGAGCTGAAATAGAAAGCAAAAAAAATATTATGCTTTTCAAACCTGAAGATGGTTTGACTGACACTTTGTTGTTTTAGCTACCTCTCTTTGTTGTCTCATATTTCCTACATATTCTGTTTGCAGAACTCTCTAGTCATGGAGGCACATAAATGGGTTTCTTTCTGCTTCTTATTCTGCATATTAGAGATTAGATTCACTCAGTCTTTTCTTCCCAAATACCTATCATAGACTGTTTATTGTACCAATGTACCAACTACTGTGTTTTAATTGTGACATTCATTGCTTTGGGAAAATCATTTCCTCAGAAATTATTAATAATAATAAATTTCAAAATATACAAAAATGTAATGAACAAAAATTCACAGGTAAAAAGAATTTACAAAACCTTTATTTTTTTTTTTAGTCTATCATGTTCCCCTATATATATATATATATATATATATATATGTGAACATTATTTTTAATCGATACTCATATTTCAGTAGATATTCTGTTTTTAATTAAACAGTATATATATATTTCTATTTCTACCGTACTCATTATTTCTGAGAAATTCTGTTATGAAAATGTGTGTCATTCGGCAGGATTCGAACCCGTGACCCCTAACAACATAGGGGAAGTCACCAAGATGCCTCCTTGACCGCTCGACCACAACTGATTTCCCAGTCTAATCGAAGTTAAATCAATCCTTATACACACAACTTTCGATTTTTCATAAATAACCATCTCGGCTCTGAAATGTGCCAATGTAAACAAATATAAAATATTTAATTTGTTTTAACATTATTTTTAATTAATACTCATATTTGAGTTGAAATTTTGTTCTTAATTAAACAGTATATTTTAATATATATATATATAAATAATTCTACGAACCTGATTATTTATGAAAAATTTTGTTACGAAAATGTGTGTCATTCAGCAGGATTCGAACTTGGAATCCACTAATTAACCTGGTGCATCTTAGACTGCTCGACCATGAATGATTCCACAGTCTAATATATAATCAACACATATGTCCAGAACGTTTTGCTTGGTTTCTGGTAAAAATAATTAAAAAGCTATAAATTAATGAAAAGCAAGTTATTAATTTCTCAGGTTATCTAACAAAACATACCATTTATTTAAAATTGTTTTTAATCACAGTGGTTATTCAATTTTGATCAAAATTGAGTCCAACTACCTGGACATGTACACAGAAAATATTAATATTTAGGCAACTGGTTCCCTTTCAAGCATGCATCATTAAATGTAAAAAATTGGGATTTTTATTTTTCATATTCTTAGACAGCTCTCCAAAAAAAAAAAAAAAAAAAAGAAAAATTAATAAAGTAGTGAAAGTGTTTTCTGTTGAGGAAAGTCATTTACATTGCAGTGTAATTTGGAACAGCTATTGTCCATATTAGCACATGACATGACAGACTATTTTTTGGTCTTAGAGAGCTGTCCAAAGATATGAAAAAAAATTAGAAAGAATTGAAAGTAATGATTAGAAAAAAAGGATCTGATGCACATTTTGGTTTCCGTCATCACATTTTAAATACTTAAAAATAAAAAATTTCAAAGAATCTTGTGGAATTGGAAAAGTGATATTTGGACTGTACACTCATCAAAAAGATAAGCATTGCAGTGTTTCGGTAAATCTCTGCTTCTTAACCATTTCTGATTTTGATATAATTTAATGTAGGATACTATTTACCTCTTTCCTTGACCTTGTGCCAGACTAAGCTTTTTTTAGTAAATAATACATTTAAATATAATATGCTACTTTGTTTTTTAAAATATTACTGTCCTTTCACTGGTGACATCAGGTGGCAGTGTCTCATGACAATGGCAGATTGTTCCATGATATTTATGAGTATAAATAAATCCTGATGTCCTGAATAAACAAACTATTGTTTGTGTGTGCATGCAGGATATATATATATATATATATATATATATATATATAAAAACATGTTACGGAAATTAACAAAACTTGGTTATAAACAACCAACAATTTGAAATGATTTGTTTGAACATTATTTTTGATCGATACACATATTTAAGTAGATATTCTGTTTTTTAATTAAACAGTATTATATAAGTGTTTCCCCCTTCAAATTTATCCAAAATAGCATTATTTCTGTGCAAATGTATATGCTGAACTCAAATCAACAATTAGTTATTGAAGAAATTTACCTTTATTGATCTAAAAAATCGAACTACATCTTGCACTTTTTGTCTCCCCTAACTCTCACGAAGTCATGTAATTAACTGCTGAATGACTTTCGGTGTAGGCAACAAATTTTGGTCTATTTTCGGCTTATTTACTTCCTTTACTGAAACTTCCGCCTATTTACTTCCTGTAATGAAAGTAATACACGTAGAAAAAAAATCACGTATTACTTTCATTACAGGAAGTAAATAGGCCGAAATTTGTTACCTACACCGAAAGTCATTCAGCAGTTAATTACATGACTGCATTAGAGTTATGGGAGACAAAATGAGCGAGATGTAGTTCGTTTTTTTTTTTGTTTTCTGGACTTTCATATCAATAAAGGTAAGTTTCTTCAAGAACTAATTGTTCATTTGAGTTCAGCATATACATTTGCACAGAAATAATGCTGTTTTGGATAAATTTGAAAAGGGAAAAGCCTTTGAAATCTAAAATGAAAATTTACCACTTACAGTTGATAGTACTTCAAATTTAAAGCTTGTATCATTTAATAAAATTAATGAAAATAAATGAAAATATACACATTAGGGTTACAATAAAGTCATATCCTTATGTTTGTGTGTCATAAATCAATGGTCTTTTTTCAAAAGTAATGAAAAAGGCATTGATTCTTTTTAGTTCTTGGAAAGGGTCACTCCAAAACTGAAAATTCAATTTTACTATGTACGCAATCAGGGTTTTAAAAAAAATCCAGTTATTTCAAAAGCTTTATTCGTCAATTTACTAATGACGTTCATTGGATAGTAATTAAGTATTTTTAATACATATTAAACGGCGATAGCTATAAACTGTTAGATGTATTAAAAATACTTAATTACTATCCAAACAGTTTATAGCTATCGCAGTTTAATACGTATAAAAAATACTTAATTACTATCCAATGACATCATTGAAAAATAAAGCTTCTGAAATATTTGGATTTTTTTTTTTTTAAATTCTGATTGCGTATATAGTAAAATTGAATTTTCAGTTTTGGAGTGACCCTTTCCAAGAACTAAAAAGAATCAATGCTGTTTTCATTACTTTAGAAAAAAGACCATTGATTTATGACACAGGAACATAGGGATATGACTTTATTGTAACCCTAATGCGTATATTTTTTTTAATATAACATTAATTTTACTAAATTATGCAAGCTTTAAATTTGAAGTACTATCAACTGTAAGTCCTTATTAGTACAATTAGTAAGACAGTTTCTGTAAAAAGTTAGGCTTCCTCAAGTAAAAGTGATAAAAGTTCAGTTCTCAGCTGGAGTTCGTTTCTTATCCATGGTGTATCTACCTGCCTGCCATTGAGAGACGACACTGAGTATTTTTGATGAAAAGTAACTAGATTGGTTTGGTTTGTTTTACGACATATCAACCTCAATGGGTCATTTAATGCTGACAAGATTTTTAGGATATGTCTTTGTGGTGCATTGGATATCGGCTCGGAACGAGAAATCGGGGATCCGAGTTCGAATTCCAGCTGAATTCATTGCATTCACTTACGCGCAAATACCATTGGAAAAGGTATTAATCCTACTATTCCTTCCAGTTATGGGTTAAATAACAGGACAGATTGGGTTCTATAGCCTTGGTCGGCAACCAGTCTACCACAGAAAGCAATGGCAACCTACTGCGGGATAATATTCTGCCCAGTCAGTCTATTTCGAGACATGATCGCCCAAGCATGTATCATGTATGGCACTTAACTGACTGACTATAAGAAGTAACTAGAACCTTCTTGAACGTTATGCTATGACTATAAACTTAAATGTATTAAAAATATGTAAGTACTATGCAATTAGATAATCAGCTTTTTTTTATATATAAAGGCTTAGTCTGGCACAAGGTAAAGCTTCTGAGTGGGAAGGGCTGGAAAATTATTATACATCAAAACATTTTTACTGGGAAGTGCACAACTGTTTTAACCACTTATTCTTGAAATATTTAGTTAAATATTTATAATTAAATTTAATTTAGTTAAATATTTAGTTAAATATAATTTAATTTAGTTAAATATTTAGTTAAAGTTGGAATTTAGGGAATGCTTAATTCAGACTGGATATCTGCTTAGGGGAGATAACTCTTTCATTTTTAGAATGTTGTCATGTTGCTTCTCTTTCCACTGATATATCCAATAGGCCAGGTTTTAGTTTTGGAGTTTAAACCTAATAATTATTCTTTACAAATTACCTCCAATATCAAAAAAAAAAAAACCTGTAGTTGTTTTATTTTGCTCCAGTGTTGTCTATTACTTTGACTGTTTCACAAGGGCTTGTCACCATACTCCTCTCCACACATGATCAGCCATACCTGCTTTCATAGTGTCTCAGCAAACTATATTCTATTCCCTGCCACAACTGCATTGCTGGCTGTACATGCTGTTCTTAATCATGTTCTCATCTGATGGAGGTTTGGCTCTGGTCAGAGTTATGGCTATAACAACCAAGATGAAGATGACAGTTTGGATAAATCAGTGTAATGGAATCATTATCCCATGTAAAAAGAAATCATACTCCCCCAATTGTCTAAACTATTATCAATTGATTCCCATCCCATCAGAAAGAAGGGTACTTTGATATGATGTTATGGTTAGCAAGCTGATCTTGCTCGATGAGTTATACCTGAATAGTAAGCTCACTAGATCAATTACTCCTTACTAGTGATTTTGATTCTCACGGGGAAGCTTAATACTGGCAACCTTGTGCTACTTCTAAGCTATGCTTAAGAAAACACTACACCATCAGAGATCACCTCACAGAGACTTAATCTCCCAAGATAAGAGTCCAGTCCAAATCGACTTTCCAACAGCAGCCAAAACTCCAATACGAGAAATTTTGGTGTTGAAAAAACATCAAGAGAAAGAAAAAAATAAAAAAGCCACAGATTTTACAAGTGTAAAAAAAAAAAAAAAAAAAAATTGTTGGGTGGAACAGGGTTAGGTTTTAGTTGAAGGGTTAACAGAGTTTTTAGGGGGTGGATGTACAGTCTCCATGGCAGTTGCAGACGTAGAATTGTCAACTGCAGGCACCAACTGGATGTCGACAGGTGCCGGTTGCTGCTGCTGCCTTTCTCTCTGTTCACAACTCAATGCAAGTTTCATTGGGGGGCTAGTTTCGACAAACTTGAAAGAATTGAGAGTTGGAGATGGAGAGGCCAGCGAAAAAGTGAAAGAACTTGGATTTCTTTTGCTTTTTTCACTTGGACTCGAGGGAGGATCATCAGAGGATTTCCTGGAATCGGATGGTTTGCTGTTATTGTTATCAACATTACTGCCATTAATACTGTTGGCCAATTTTGTTTTGATGCAACCAAGGCCTGTTCGGATGTTTGAGGCAGAAAACTTGGAAGAAGGCGAAAAACTGCTGCTGCTCGGGTCAAAAATTGATTTGGGAGATCTGATCTCAAGTTTCCGCATCTTTGGGCAGGATTCATTTGTCTCCATCGGATCTTTTAGTTGGTCACAGGCTTGTTTCAATACTTTTGATTCTGGGAGGCTTCGTTTGGAACTGAGGGTGTTCAGATTCTTCAAGTCACCAAAGTCCCTGTAAGACAAAGAGGATTGACATCATTTTCTGTTTTTTAGTTTTTAAAGTGAGATAATTTACAAAACATCAAGAAAAAAAAAACAAAAAAAACTTGTGCCAGTGGAAGGAGCCCTGCACTCTTATATGTATCAATTTTCAGTCAGTCAGTTAAGTGCCATATGTGATACATGCTTTGGGCGATCATGTCTTGAAAGAGACATGACTGACTGGGCAGAAGATTATCCCTCAGTAGGTTGCCATTACTTTCTGCAGTAGACTAGTTGCCAGCCAAGGCTATAGAACCCAATTTGTCCTGCTATTTAACTCATAGCTGGAGGGAGAAGAGATAAATTATATTACATTATTATATTAAGTATAATTAGTGGGGGATCAGTTTATTACTTCATAACAATAGAAAACCGATCCCCAAGTTTATGCCCAGTAGAAGTTTTAATTATGTTTCCAACTATTTAGTCAGTTAAGTGCCATGTGTGATACATGCTTGGGTGATCATGTCTCAAAAGAGACATGACTGATTGGGCTGTAGGTTGCCATTACTTTCTGTGGTAGACTGGGTTCTATAGCCTTGGCTGGCAACCAATCTGTCTTGTTATTTAACCTATAACTGGAGGAAAGAGATGGATTAATAACTTTTCCAAGGGTATTTGTGTGTAAGTGAATGCAAATAATTCAACTGGAATTCGAACTCGGATCCCCGATTTGTTATTCCAAGTCAATAGCCATTGTACCACAACGCACATCAATAAGGTAGTATTCATATAAAACACAAATTTTGATTATAACCTAATTACATACAAAAATGGATCATAGGTCAACAATTCAACTAGAAAAATTTTAAATAAACGTTTAAATAAATACATTGTGTCTAAATACAAATTAGAGACCTGTCATAATAGATGTTGTCAACCAAGGCTATAGAACCCAGTCTACAACAGAAAGTAATGGCAAACTTTTGCGCAAAAATCTCCTATCCAATCAGTCATGTCTCTTTCGAGACATGATCGCCCAAGAGTGTATCATGTATGGCACATAACTGACTGACTGAATATAATAGTTGGAAACCTAATTAAAGCTACTGCTGGGCTTAAAGTGGGGGATCGGTTTTCTGTTGTCATGAAGTAACAAACTAATCCCCCACAAATTAGTACTTATTAATTACCAGCCCAATCATTACTGTTTCTTAAAAATTGGCACAAAACATTGTTGATTTAAGATCAACTTGACATTTGTTCTTGTTACAAAGTTGAAGAATTTTAACCAATTCCACATTATTTCAGTGGTAGACTGGTTGCCAGCCAAGGCTATAGAACCCAATATCTTCTGCCAAATTAGTCACGTGTCAAGTGTGCATAACATATGGTGCTTAACTTGCTTTTGCGTCCAATTCAGAGACAAAAAATGAATATAGATTTTTTTTGTTTTAAGAGTGAATTTTACCCAGTACAAGGCCTAAGTGCCACTCAAGGTAGAGGGTTACCAAATGAGGTTGCTTTACGAACATGAGAAACGGGAGTAAGTACAGATGACGCGGATATGGAGGGTAGATAACGGTTACCTCTCGACAGTTACCTTTTTATCCAGTGTTCTTCAAGGATTTAGCATGAGCAAAAAAAACATCCACAGATTTGGTACAAATAAGATAAAGATTTTTCCTCCTTCAATCCCCCACAAATTAGTACTTATTAATTATCTGCCCAGTCATTAATGTTTCTTTTGAGACATGATTGCCCAAGAATGCATCATAACTGACTGACTTATGTATATAAATGCAGATAGAAAAAAAAAAGCGAATGTTAAGATAATACGAATCACAAAACATTGCTCAGTGACCTCCAAATCAAGCTTCCTCTTCCCCGGTTGTGTAGGAGGGGGTATGCACTGGCCCCGCCACTGACTAGATGGCTGTTTGCCTGTGATCTCTGGACTATTCTTGCCAAATCCACACTTTCCAGCCTTGACAAAGTTCAAAAACATTTACATGGCCTTATGGGTAATGAATTATATTCAACCTCAAAGTCCTACTTAACAGATAAAACATTGCAAGCCATGATTCCTTGGAAAATGTTCAGATGACCTGCATTCCTTAGCTGTGAAGGTCTGAACTGGTGAAATGACTCATACACACAGTCAATTCATCCTCATTTACACTTCATGCTCCATTAATAATCAGTAATTTCCACTCAAACAGCTTCTTTCTAAAAAGAAAAAAATCTTATTTTGTGAAACACACTCCAGATAACAATCTTGACTTTTTCATGTCGAGAAGTAATTGTTATCTATCTTCTATATCCGCATCATCTGTACTTACTTCCACCTCTTACGTTTATAAAACAACCTCACTACCTTACTTTGGTAACCCCACCTACCTTGAGTGGCACTTAGGCCTTGTACTGGGTAAAATTCACTCTACAAACAAAAAAATCTATATACATTTTTTGTATCTGAATTGGACACAAAAGCAAGTTTTTTTTATTTATTTATTTATTTTTGTTTTTAATCATTTAACCCCAAGCAAGGCATTCCACTGCCACTATTGTGCAGGGGGTTACATAAGGGAAGGTGATGAGAAAGAGTGGTTAGAAATGTCAGAAGGAGGGTGATAGACGGGTAAGGATGTAGATGGGAAGAGTGTTTGAGAGAATGGGTGCGAGTTAGTGTGTTAGGAGGTGTCTATTGACCTTACATTTAAACTCCTGGAGATTGTAGCTGTCGAGGAAGCAAGTATGTGGAAGGGAATTCCACAGGCGGGAAGTGCGAGAAAAGAAGCTATTAAGTGCCATATGTGATGCACACTTGAGACATGACTGATTTGGCAGAAGATTTTCTCGCAGTAGGTTGCCATTACTGTAGTATAAAAAAAGAAAGATAAATGATGATGGGGGGGGGGGTCAGTGTGATGTTCGCTCACCAGCAGGCCAGCTGTTTTTATTTCCTTCTTTTGTAGCCTCAAGGAAATGGATTTCAAGTTTCCTTTGCTGCCCCCCACCCCCACTGTTACATAGTTGGTGTCTGTTTCCCAGCTGCCCAAAGTCGCTTCTCCTTCTTCTTTTGTCAGTTGGTTGCAAATTTGGCACACATAATCCATCGAGAAAATCTCGTTTTTACAGCACCACTGGCATCCACTTTTTATGCCATTCCAAAACGGCCAAAATTTGCATGTCATCTCGTTTTGGATGAGATAGGCACACATAAATTGTGTCTTCAATAGTGGCCATCTTTCCTTTTCGTTATTATCTTGCTGGCAAGACATATTCGCGCTCGTTTTGAATTCCGAGGTAACTCATGTCTTTCGTCACAATTAGTTTCTGCAGTAGACTGGGTTCTATAGCCTTGGTTGGCAACCAATCTGTCCTGCTATTCAGATGGAGGAAAAAGTGACAGATAAATACTTTTTTTAATCATATCACCCCAAGCAAGGCAGCAATGCCACTGATGTGCAGGGGGCTATGTAAGAGTGAAAAGATTGGAAAAGAGAAAGCCAGAAACCACATCCTAAACAGGGAACACCTGTTCAATAGATGTGGGTGGAGTGTGAACCGGGCGATAGGTTAGTCTATCTACTCCAATTGGAAAAAAAAAAAAAAAAAGGAAAAGTGAAAAGATTGTAAAAGAGAAAGCCAGAAACCACATCCTAAACAGGGAACAAGGGATGAGCCTCTTAACCTGTACAATAGATGTGGGTGGAGTGTGAACTGGTGAGGCAAGGTTGGATTAGTAAACTGAAATAGCCAGTGAGTGACCCCAAGAGGGTAGCAAGACAACCAAATTACAGCCCTCCAAGAAGAGAAAAGGAGAGACAAACTAACATAGGGCCAGCAAATACTCTTGGGAATGAGTATTTGCATGAAAGGAAATGCAACGAATTCACCTGGAATTTGAACTTGGCTCTCCGACTTCTTATTGCGATCCGATATTCACTGCACCATGATGCAGAACTGTTTTTTCGTATTGTTTGAAAAATGGCTGCCAAGAAAAGCACTTACGACAGATTAGGAAAAAATACTTTTACGGCTTCTGCTCCAATGAACTTAGCTCACTGGAGCCCCCCAATTTATCAATTTACTCGAGCTACTAGACTAGCAACTAGGTCCCACCCTTTTACAGTGAAACCGATATACTCTAACAGCTTATGGAATTCCCTTCTGTAAACTTGCTTCCCCGACAGCTACAATCTCCAAGAATTTAAATGTAAAGTCAATAGTCATCTTCTGTCTCACATCCTTTCTCTCAAGCTCTTTTCTACATCCACCCCACCCCCCATCACACCAGCATTCTCATCCTTCTATTACCATCCTCCTGACACCCCCTATAACCTGACCCTCTTTCACATCACTTTTCCTCTATGTAACGCCCCTGCGCGGATGTGCATTGTGGCGCAGTGGATATCGGCTAGGAATGAGAAATCAGGGAACCGAGTTCAAATTCCAGCTGAATTCATTGCCTTCACTTACACGCAAATACCCTTGGGAAAGGTATTAATCCGTCTCTTCCCTCCAGTTATGGGTTAAATAATAGGACAGATTGGGTTCTATAGCCTTGGTCGGCAACCAGTTTACTGCAGAAAGCAATGGCAACCTACTACGGGATAATCTTCTGCTCGGTCAGTCATGTCTCTTTTGAGACATGATCGCTCAAGTGTGTATCACGCATGGCACTTAACTGACTGAACCCCCCCCCCCCGTGCAACAGTCGCAGTGAATGCTTCACTATTCTAGCCTTGATCCAGGCTAAGCTGGTTTGTTACTGTGGTGATACAAAGCAAAGCAAGGGACCAGATGTTTGCCCTCAGAGATCCAGAAAGCAAATGACCAAAACTGGTCTTTGCACACCCGGCTCCACATAGATGTCTGGCAGAAAACCAAAAATTAATAAATAACAAATTCCTGTTTACAAGCCTATGTAAATTTTATTTATCATCCAATGGAAAGCCCAGAATTAAATACGGGTATGAATTCCCAAATGACTTGCTGGGACCAACAAAGACGAAAAAAAAAAAGCCGACACAGAAAGCATCGCCAGTTGAGAAAGTACGAGCATAATGAGCACGTCCCTTGACCTTGTCAAGCGATCCACTATGCTTGCCTCGCCTTTCCCTCTCACCTTCTTCGCTGTCCCGAGCTACTTACCTGACCAACTGAGCGGACACATCAGACATTCCTAACTGACAAATGCTCTCACATACATACACACAAACTCTCTTTTCAGTGTTTACTGCTAAAAACATTTTAACGTCCTTTGAACCCATCCTAAAGACATGACTTTTTTGAAAAAACCTTAATTGATATCTGTGTATATATAAATGTTGTTTATATACTCAATTTGATTTTCTTGTTTTATAACCCCTTTTGTAACTTATAGTGGGCTATCTATTAACGAAACCAAATTCAGTTAATCTGTTTCAACACACAACTACATTTCACTAGAATGGATAACCCACTATATTACTCAGTAGGTGACCTGGCACATTTTGTGTCAGTTGGGGACCAAAAATCATCTCTCAGTTGCATCTCTGTCCTCAAAGACAGAATGTGGCTTAGTTGTGTCTCCGTCAGTGAGGACAGAGGTGCATCTGAGAAAAATTATACTGTACAGATGCCCAGTCCTGGGGAACAGTGTCCCATGGCCGTGCCACCCCATTGCAGCAGAGGGGTGGACCAAGTACTCATCACCAGGGCCAGCACAACTGGCAGTGGAGAGGGGACTGGGGAATTTTTCTTCCTTCACCCGTGGTCGGTTCCCCACATTAAAAAAAGACCTTGTGTCACATCTTGCTCCAGTGGGGGAGTAGGGTAAATATACTCAATAGGTGACTTACTCCAATGAATTTAGAAAAAAATATTGTGGGTTGCTTTTGACTAATTTTCCATTTTAGTCATTAAAAATGTAAACTTCTTTACTTACTTTTCTTTGTTTGTATTTCCATTGCAGGCAGAAGTTGAGAAAGTGGCATTTGGCAAGCATGGCGACAAAGGAGAAGTGCTTGAAGCTGTAGTTGTTGTTGTAGTCACACAATCAGGTGTGATGTGGGATGTGTGACAAAATGGATGTTCCTGCTGATTTGAAGAGGCAGGGAATTGTTGCTCTGGTTGATAAGTCTTCATAAATCCCTCAGAATTGTGATAGCCATTAAATTCCTTCAGGTAAGAAGTTTTCTCTATAACAAAAAAAAAAAAAAAAAAAAAAAAATTAGTCCTGGGTATGATGATAAACTATGTCTGGCAGCAATGCCTCTGATAAGGAGAATGGAGGTTTTCGGGGGCATGGAACCACCTCTTGAACTGCTGTTCCCATCTCAGCTCTGATCTGAGGTAGTGGCATCTGTTAGGGTCTCAGCTATGGGTAAAGTGAACCCCCAAACAAAATACTATGAATGGATAAAAATATCAGCAATACATCTAAATCAAAACTTATTTATAAATGGAACTTTGTGTGTGTCTGTTCGTTAGCGATAGACTCTGAAATGGCTGAACTGATTTTCTTGAAAATTTACACAGTTATACTATAAGCGTCTGTGAGTGTTCATAGATAGGTTTTGTGTCAAGGTACCCCCAATAAATATCGATAATCGAAAAAATCAGGTTATAGAAGGAGTGGTCCGATTTTAATCAAATTTCATACACTCATAGACAAAAACAAAAGAAACGATATTCAGAAGTTTCAAGGTTGCAGTTCTTACAATAGTGCAGAAAATCAATAATATATATATATATAAAGGCAAGATGCTTGTGTGTGTGTCTGTTTATCTGCCTGTATGTCTATTTTTTTCAGCCCTTTTATTTTAGTTTTGGCTTAGAGTTTGGCTCTAAGTTGGTATAATTGTAGTTCTTAGTCTCAGCCATGATATCATTTACTCAGAGGACTTATTTAGCCTTCAAAATTCAGTTTACTACGAAAAACTTATTTGATATCGATACCAGGAAATCAAAATTTGACTTACATCCATCCATTTTTCTTTCAGTCTACAGTTTCGCTTTAACTGGAAACAACTATTGCTTTTTAATCTTTTGTGCCAACGTCCAAAGAGTCTGAGCTCCAGGACCATGGATTAGTTTTAAAGCTTTCATTACACCTGAGCAACACTGGGTTATACTGCCAGTTCCAGTCATGATAAGCACATAGTTGATATTATTGAGCATTATTAATAAAAAAAATCCCAACTCTCAATATCAACTATATTGACAATCTACTTACCATGTTCAGTACATAACATACAGGCTTATGGCCATATCACGTTGAATACACCGGTTCTCGCTCGATCACCGAAGTTAAGCAACATTGAGCCTGGTCAGTACTTAGATGGGTGACAACTTGGAAATACCAGGTGCTGTAAGCGTTTAGTGATGGATGTGCATTGTGGTGCAGTGGATATCGGCTTGGAAAGAGAAATCGGTGAGCTGAGTTCAAATTCCAGTTCATTACCATGCATTCACTTAAGCACTGGTACCCTTGGGAATACGTCAAAGTCTCTATGTACAGTTTTTCTGGAGTGGGGTGAAGTTTCAAAATTAAATTTTAAAAATTAATTTTAATCAATGATTACAATTTCATATAGATAGAAGAAAGTTCATCAAAAGAATCACCATGACAGCTTCCCTGTGCCTTTTCTGAAAATATTATGTTACATTAGTGGGAAAGGAAAGTGAAGCCAAGATGCCAGGTCAGCACCAATAACAGAATCTTCTTTGGATTTTATCAAGAATCTTCATATTTTTGTATTTGCTTCATGTATTTTCCATTTTTGGTTTAACTTCAATTCTTTTGAGGATTAAACAGCATAATCGGTAGAGAAACCCATTAAAACTACATACACTTAAGGAAATGAATACAATATGGGAACCAGTAATACAGAATGATTACAGATAGAGAACACCAGTGGATACTATATAAACTTAAGGAATCAGTGCATATGCTAGGCCACAAAAATCTCCTAAGCCGGCCAAGCAGGAAAATGAATACAATATAGGAACCAGTAATACAGAGTGCTAGAGAAAATTATTAGCTTTGGCAAAAAATGGATCCTGTGACATTAAGTTTCTAAGTCCCAGAAATTCACATACTGATGTCATCAAGGACACATGGCTCAGTGGATATAGGTGTTGGTTAGTTCAAAGTTAACTTAAAGGGAGATAACTACATGGCTACCAGAAGTGGCAACATGCAGGGAATGAGAATGATATACCTCAATGATTGTAATAAAAGGTTTGGTTTGAAATTCTTAGCAAAATACCAGAGAGCACGATGGCCACATTGGCAATAAAGATGAGGACAATAGTAGAAACAGTGTACATACTACCTCATCTCAAAAGCATAAACAAATCCGTAAGGGAATTCTAATCAGATTTTGGTGGTAAAAATTTTCATTAAAATTAAAAAGTATCATAGTGAATTTTTTTTTGTAATTTTTAATGTGATCTTATGATTTTTTTTTCTTTTGGGGATATGTAAACTTATCTATAAATGGAATTTTGTCTGTGTGTGTGTGTCTGTCCGTTACCTACAGACTCCAAAACGACTAAACCAATTTTCTTGAAAATTTACACAGTTGTACTATAAGCATCTGCGAGTGTTCGTAGCTAGGTTTGGTGTCGAGGTACCCCCGATAAATATCGAAAATCGATAATCGAAAAAATCAGGTGATAGAAGGAGGGGTCTGATTTTAATCAAATTCGATACACTCATAGACAAAGACATAAATGATATTGAGAAATTTCAAGGTTGCAGTTCTTACAATAGTGCAGAAAATTGATTATATATATATATATATATATATATATATATAAAAGGCAAGATGTTTGTGTATGTGTCTGTTTATCTACCTGTATGTCTATATTTTTTCAGCCCTTTTATTTTAGTTTTTGCTTCGGGTTTGGCTCTAAGTAGGTATAATTATAGTTCTTAGTCTCAGCCATGATACCATTTACTCAGAGGACTTATTTAGCCTTCAAAATTCAGTTCACGATGAAAAAAACTTATTTGATATCGATACCAGGAAATCAAAATTTGACTTACATCCATCCATTTTTCTTTCAGTCTACGGTTTTGCTTTAACTGGAAACAACTATTGCTTTTTAGTTTTTTGGGCCAACGTCCAAAGAGTGTGAGCTCCAGGACCATGGATTAGTTTTAAAGCTTTCATTACACCCGAGCAACGCCGGGCTATACTGCTAGTATTATTATATAAATGTTCTGTTTATTCACTTTTGGCTATACTTTTAGCCATCATCAAAGATGGATGTTATTTTATGTGTAACAAAATGTATGTATGTTTGTAGAGTAATGCATATGTTATGTTGCTGGTTGTTTTTGTTTTATGGCATATCAACACCTCGGCGGGTCATCTACTGCCAACTAAATTTTATTTATTTATTGCTGGTAATACCTTTTTCTTTAAACAATTTATTGTTTTTTTTTTGTTTTTTTTTAATAAATTTTGTGTCTAGTAATACTTTTTTCTTTTCGAGTATCATGACTCATTAGGATTTATTTTTAAGGACAGGGTCCTTAAGTCCTACCCTGCTATTTAACCCATAACTGTAGGGAAGGGATGGATTAATATCTTTCCCAAGGGTAATAGTACTTAGTGAATGCAGGGTATTCAACTGGAATTATTTCTCTTTCCAAGACAATATCCACTGCACCACAATGCACATCCGTCACTAAATGCTTATAGCACGTGGTATTCCCAAGTGGTCACCCATCTAAGTACTGACCAGGCTCAATGTTGCTTAACTTTGGTGATCGAGTGAGAACCGGTGTATTCAACGTGATATGGCCATAAGCCTGTATGTTATGTACTGAACATGGTAAGCTGATTGTTAGCATGTACATAGTTGATATTATTGAGTATTGGGATTTTTTTTTATTAATAATGCTCAATAATATCAACTACATGCTTACCAAGACTGGAACATAAAACATACTCACTACAAACATAAATAATACATTCTGTGAGATGTAAAATAAAATCTATCCTTAATAATAGCTGAAAGTACTCGGATAAACCAAAAATTTGGACAATTTTTACATAATTTATATCCCCATGGTTTTTTTTTATTACCTTACTATTGATTATTCTGCCATTCTTTTGTAAACTACAGAAATTCTTTAAGGATGCTTGATCTATAACATTTTTTTAATTCTAACCTCGATTCTTATAGTGTCAAAATCCATTTCTCTAACAAAGTTCCAAATTATAACTGTTCTAGCAAATTTTTATTAGTAATCTGATATCCTTTGTACAATTACAAAAAGATTGTATTTCTAAATTAGCTTTCTGCACATTAACATTTCAAAGTCTTTACAGCACATCAACATCTTGGTGGTCCTGGGTATGATGGTAAACTGTATCTGGCAGCAAGGCCTCTGATTGGGAGGTTGTGAGGAGCATGGAACCATCTCTTAATTGCTGTTGTTCTCAGGTCCACCCTGACCCTGAGTGGTAGCACCTGCTAGAGTCCCAGATATGGGCAAATAGTTAACCCCCAAACTGGGGTCAAAGCACTATGAAAGTATAGACTTTTATAGAAAAATATACATTTTTGAAGAAAAAAAAATTATTTTCAGCAAAACATTTTTGAATACAAAACTAGAAGACATCTTCAGTTTTCTAAAATAAAAAAGAATAAAAACAAAAAAATTTTCATTAAAATCTGACTAAATCAAACTTCTCACTATAAATCAACATTAAAAAAATACCTTAAAACCACACCTTTTTAGCATTAAACAACTCACAGATAGATAGATAGATAGAAAATGAAAAGACTAAAATAGATAGATAGATAGATAGATATGGCAATGCATGCAGGTAGATGTGGACCTGATTAGAATATCACAGATGTGCTGTTAAACAAACCTCAAACTCAACACCTTGCTAAATCAAAGACACCTCTATTTCATTTGACGTTTTCCGTTTTACAGCACATCCCCCTTCACCATCACCATTACCATACTTCTCTCCAAACGTTATCAAATAAAGAAATTAAGAAATAATTTTAACCCTTTATTTATCTGCCATTTAAAAAAAAAAAAAAAAAAACGTATCAAACTATTTAAACAAACTCACCTTGACCAGTCAGAGGGCAACCTGACGAGACAGATCTTTGCAACAAAATATACAATGCCTTGTGAGCCACTTTCTCGAAATGACTGACAGGAATGTTTTCTTTCATCACAGAATGGTTAGCAATGGTTATTTGGTAAATTGCAGGTGAAATTTCTTCGTTCCAAATTCCTTTCAACCAACTGAAAATAAAAAAAGAGTAAATTTTACTGCCACTGTTGTGCATGGGGTCACATAGGAGGAAAGTTATGAGAAAGAATGGCACGTTATAGGGAGTGTCAGGAAGTGGGTAAGAGAAGGATGACTGTGGCCATAAAGGGAAGGATCAGTTTATATATTGATTGTAATATAAAATTGATCCCCCACTTTATATCCACATTATAATAGTATAGAAATCTTTTTTTAATTTTTATAATCATATCGCCCCAAGCAAGGCATTTTACTCCTACTGTTGTGCAGGGGGTTACATAGAAGGAAAGTTATGAGAAAGAATAGCATGTTATAGGGTGTGTCAGAAAGTGGGTAAGAGAAACCCAATTTGTTCTGTTATTTAACTCATAGCTGGAGGGAGAAGTGATAGATTATATTACATTATTATATTAAGTATAATTAGTGGGGGATCAATTTATTGCTGCATAACAATAAAAAAACCGATCCCCCACTTTATGTCCAGTATAAATTTTAATTATGTTTTCAACTATTATATTCAGTCTGTCAGTTAAGTGCCATACGTGATACACACTTTGGGCGATCATGTCTTAAAAGAGACTTGACCTACTGGGCAGATGATTATCCCACAGTAGGTTGCCATTGCTTTCTGCGGAATATTTAAATTTTTTAATCTTGTTATCAAAAAAGTAATAACTTAATTCCCACGAACATAGAGTGAACTTAAATTCAAATCTGTTAAACTGTCAGTTTGAAATATGCACCTGAAGAGTGCATAATGCATGAAACTTCGAGTCATTTTTTTTTTTAATCATATCACCCCAAGCAAGGCAGTAATGCCACTAATGTGCAGGGGGGGTACATAAGTGTAAAAAGATTAAGTAGAAGAGAGTGAAGAGGAAGACGAACCAGTTAGAAAGGAGCAAGAGAGGGATGGGAATACAGGTGTGATGACAGTCGCAAAGGTGGAGAGAAAGGAAAGGATATACAGGGTGGTGAAAGAACTAGAGTCAAGTGGTTAATAGATGAGTATTGACATTGCATTTAAATTCCTGGAGGTTGTAGCCGTCAGGAAAGCAAGAATATGGGAGTGAGTTCCACAGGCGGGAAGTGTGAGAGAAGAAGCTGCATGAGTAGAATTGTCATCTGCATTTGGTTAATCTAACTGTGAATGGGTGAGACCCAGTTGCCATTCTGGTTGCATGAGTAAACACCTGTTGTGGAGGCACCAGTGACTTAAGTTCATCCGAGCAGAAGCCATGAAAGTATTTATAGAACAGACCAAAGGAGGCCACATCTTGTCGGTGGGGAAGTGGCTGTAGTCGAGCCTCGGTACCTGTCACATTACTGATTCTCCTTTGGAGTCTGCCATGACATAAACGTAGGATAATATGTATATTTATTAATATATATATATATGATACAACTCCATTCATACATTGAGTTCTTTTTTATTAACACCTGAATAATAATAAGTATACATATATATATATATATATATGTATATCATTAATTTATGTCTATATATATATATATATTTATTATAAATTATGTTTTAGAACATGTACATAATTTTTTAATATATGTCCTCGACAATCATGTTTGTTTTAACGTTGGGTGTCCAACGTTTCTTCAGGAGGGAAAAGCAAAACTGAATTCGTCTGCTGCCTATATTTGGTTCATTGTTGTTGCAGGAGGTTGGTTGGGGTTATTGATAATGAAGGGAATGTGTCTTGTGTTGCCTACACACCAGGCTCTTCAAAACTCTGACAACCCAACATTGAAGCAAACATATGATTGTCGAGGACATATATTAAAAAATTATGTACATGTTCTAAAACATAATTTATAATAAATATTCACAGTTCTATACATCATATATCGAGCGCTGTTTTAAATTTATGTTTTAGACAGAAAAAATTCTTTCTTCGATCTGTACCCACTCGGATATATATCTATATCTATATATATATATATAGAGAGAGAGAGAGAGAGAGAAAGATAGTTTATAAAGGAAAACTCAACATGTCATATCAGTTATAAACTATAGTTCATTTCAATCAGCTTAACTAGCTCATATCATCAGACTCTTTTACAATATTTCCTCCGTCTGGCATAAAATTTCTGCCAGAATGAACATTTTCTTAAAAACGTACACAAATGTGCTGGGTCGTTTATACAGGGTCCTTACATGGGGACATAGTAGACTACCTGTGCACTTGTATAAGTTATAAGTTATGTATATAGGTGTGTGCATGCATATGTGGTCTTGTTTGTGCACATATGCACATACATATATATGTGTGTGTTTGGATATATGGGCTTAAATATGTACCTAATTATCTCATATTTATATACACGAGATATATATATGTGAGATTGAGAATACGACAATTTAATTAGCGTGATATGTGAGTGCATATATACACCGCACTACGTGGTTGCATGGAAGCCCTACACCTATGAAGCATATATATGTGTGAGTATGAAAACACTAAGACCTAAAAAGATTAAAAAAGGAAATCAGTGGATGTGTAAACATAAACAAAATCACAGGGTAAGTATATGTGGGAATGTATACATAGGTATATGTGGATAAAAGTTAGTATAAGTAAGTGGGCTGACCTGATGGGGTCAAATAGATGCCTAAAGTCAGGGGAATTGGTTTTTTTTCAGAGCTCATGCAATCTAAGACAGTCAAAATAACTTCAAACAGATACTACCCATATGTGGAACTGGACTCTATCTCTTTCTCCTCTTTCCCTCCTGTTCCTTCCTTTCCTTCTTTCTTCCTTTCCTCCCTCCCCTCACATTTATTGTCATTTATTTATTTGTTTGTAATCTTATTGTTTATTATTATTATTTCTATTATGTTCCCTCTTCATTTTAAGAAAATGTTCATTCTGGCAGAAATTTTATACCAGATGGAGGAAATATTGTAAAAGAGTCTGATGATATGAGCTAGTTAAGCTCATTGAAATGAACTATAGTTTATAACTAATATGACGTGTTGAGTTTTCCTTTATAAACTTCATATCACTCTGGTTAACGCCCATTGAGCTCTCTATATGGATTTACCTATTAATAATTTATATTAAGGAAATCTTGTTGGATTATCCTCACCGTTTATGGACTGACAACTATATATATATATATATAATGTATATTTTGGCAGCATCTTTTCTTTTAAACACGTTTTATTAAACGATAGAGACAACTTAGTCTTGCAGGTTTTCTTTTGTATTTTCTCATATTTTCTAATGAGGCTTTTTATTTCTGAATTATATTTATGTAAATATTGTCCATAAGTTAACTGAGTACTTTTGAATGTCATCGTTTATCATAAGAGTCAAATTTAAAGATTTTACAGTTTTATACATCAACAATTGTCTTGTAGCAGAAAATACAAAAGAAAATCTGCAGGACTAAGTTCTCTCTATCATTTAATATGTGTTTAAATATATATATATATATATATATTTTTTTTTTTTTGCATATTTAAGCAGCAAATATGTAATTTTTGAGACATCAGATTAAATAAATTGCAAACATTATCTGCTTATTTTTAATAAAATCCACTCATGGTCATGGATAACTGAAAGATGTCAGAAATGACATCAGTTATGAATACTGCTGTACTGTTCTAAAATGTTTGTAAAAAGAACAGTTTTTCATGCTTTAACACATGCATGACCATGATATTACAACATATAAAAAAAATTCCATTTTGGATAATTTTCACGTTTTAATGAACGCTAAACCATTTATCTAGTGTTATATTTGAAGCAGAAAAATAAATTTCCAGTAATTTTTTGCAACACAGTTTTGCGGTTATTTTTGTTACCATAACTCACATGCCTTAAGATGATCTTGGAAGAAGATTGAAAGTTCCAGTAATTTTTATCAACACAGTTTTGCGGTTATTTTTGTTACCATAACTCACACGCCTTAAGATGATCTTGGAAGAAGATTGAAAGTTCCAGTAATTTTTTGCAACACAGTTTTGCGGTTATTTTTGTTACCATAACTCACACGCCTTAAGATGATCTTGGAAGAAGATTGAAAGTTCCAGTAATTTTTTGCAACACAGTTTTGCGGTTATTTTTGTTACCATAACTCACATGCCTTAAGATGATCTTGGAAGAAGATTGAAAGTTCCAGTAATTTTTTGCAACACAATTTTGCGGTTATTTTTGTTACCATAACTCACACGCCTTAAGATGATCTTGGAAGAAGATTGAAAGTTCCAGTAATTTTTTGCAACACAATTTTGCGGTTATTTTTGTTACCATAACTCACATGCCTTAAGATGATCTTGGAAGAAGATTGAAAGTTCCAGTAATTTTTTGCAACACAGTTTTGCGGTTATTTTTGTTACCATAACTCACACGCCTTAAGATGATCTTGGAAGAAGATTGAAAGTTCCAGTAATTTTTTGCAACACAGTTTTGCGGTTATTTTTGTTACCATAACTCACATGCCTTAAGATGAGCTTGGAAGAAGATTGAAAGTTCCAGTAATTTTTTGCAACACAGTTTTGCGGTTATTTTTGTTACCATAACTCACATGCCTTAAGATGATCTTGGAAGAAGATTGAAAGTTCCAGTAATTTTTTGCAACACAGTTTTGCGGTTATTTTTGTTACCATAACTCACATGCCTTAAGATGATCTTGGAAGAAGATTGAAAGTTCCAGTAATTTTTTGCAACACAATTTTGCGGTTATTTTTGTTACCATAACTCACACGCCTTAAGATGATCTTGGAAGAAGATTGAAAGTTCCAGTAATTTTTTGCAACACAGCTTTGCGGTTATTTTTGTTACCATAACTCACATGCCTTAAGATGATCTTGGAAGAAGATTGAAAGTTCCAGTAATTTTTTGCAACACAGTTTTGCGGTTATTTTTGTTACCATAACTCACACGCCTTAAGATGATCTTGGAAGAAGATTGAAAGTACTTGAGAAATGAATGATAATAACATCTGTCAATGTTACAGCTCATTTCTGACATCTTTCAGTTGTAATATGCGAAAGATTATTAGTGAGTATGAACGGATTTTATTAAAACTAAGCAGACACAGTTTGCAATTTATTTAATCTGACACACACATACACACACATATATATATATATATATATATATATATATTATGATCTGAAGAGATGAGCACTTACTCACTTGTCAAAATAAATCAGAATTTTTAATCACTTTAGATATATGTTTATTTATATTTTATGGGCTTCTTGGTCAGGCACAGAACTTTTCAGCACTTACCAAATAAGAGTTCTTAAACAAAACCACTTGTTAAAGTCATGAGAATGGTTTTGATTTAATAACTTTTCAGTATCCCCATATGTGTTATATATTAGGATTTGTCACAACATAATGCAGACGAGGACCATTTTAATTCCATCATCAAACTCACCGATAAATTGCTTCTGGTTTTCCAGTCTGAACAGGACAAGACATGAAGAGACTTGGACCCATAATGGCATCAGGCAAGCCTAATTTTGAAAGAGAGTCATTCAGTTTCTGCCATACGCTAATGACCCATTCAACAGCTCGGTAAACTGGATCAGCTGGGGCAGGCAATGTTCCATGGTTACACTGTAAGACACGGACAAGAAGGTGCCGAGCCAAAAGGCCAAGAATTGGTTCCATATTAACACGAAATTGGACCCAGCGAAAACGTTGTTGGACAGATACCTTCAACCCTGACAATCTGAGAAAAGAAAAAAAACAAAAAAAAACATTCATTTGTAAATGATACCAGCAAGGCCACATTTGAGACTGCACTTAACACCATTTCCAGACACTAGAAACTCTCTCTCTATATATATCTGAGTGAATAAGGAACGAAGAAAAAAAATTTTTTTACAACGTCCAAAACATTAATTAAAAACAGTGCTCGATATATAATATATAGAGCTGTGAATATTTATTATAAATTATATTTTAGAACATGTACAAATGTTTTATATATCCACTACAAATTGTACATTTGTTTCGACATTGAAACTACAATTCAACACCACCTGATGAGACATTGTAGTTTCAATGTACGATTTGTAGTGGATATATAAAACATTTGTACATGTTCTAAAATATAATTTATAATATATATATATATATATATATATATAAATTATATTTTAGAACATGTACAATTTTTTTTTTATCCACTACAAATTGTACATTTTGTTTTGACATTGGACTTACAATGTCTCATCAGGTTGGGTGGAAAGAAATGGAAAGCCTCTTTTCTTATATTTGGTGAGTTGTGTGTGGGATGTTGGTGAGGGTTAATGATAAGGGAATAAGTCTTGTAAATTGTCCTTAGAATCTTGAAGAGAGTGGGGTGGGCAGTGAATATAGTTGATTAATGAAAGTGTCTGGAATTTTGTGGACAGATTTAACATTAGATAGGATGTAAGTTTTACTGGTCTCATGACTCGACTTTATTCTTTGGATTTATTAGAGGAGGAGAGTAGGGAAGTGTAAGAGGGTGGGGAGCGATGGGATTGGACCTATCTTTAATGGTTATTTGTACAACTATAGAATATTTTTGTATTTATATAGCAAGCACTGTTTTAAATTAATGTTAGATTGTAAAATTGTTCTTAGTTCCTTATTCACTGGGGGATATATATATATATATATATATATATATATATATATATATATATATATATAACTATAGCAACAACTATACCAATAGTAAAACTAGTATTAATCAAGCTATAATTTAAATCGTCTTGTATAACCCACCAAGAACAAACTCGGTGGGAAAATAAGGGGAAGCAAAAAAAGAAACAAATGAAGTACATGAACAAAAAGTCAAGCACTTGTAAGAAAGAAAAAAAACCCAAGATGAAAACCCTAACACCAAAGTGCTCAATACAAAAGTAGAGCAAACAATTTTGCTTAGATTTTCTGTCTTTATATATATATATATATATACATATATATATATATATATATATATGGTAATTATTATGACAAACTGCAACTTGATAGCTATAAATTTTCAGTACTAAAACACCATCTTTATAGCTATCAAGTCGCAGTATGACATTATTATTTTACTAATAGTAATTACCATATAATTATGCTCTACTTTAGTATTGAGCACTTTTTAAAGTAAATATCTATCTGTGGAATATACTTCCATTAGTAAAGATTACACATATTGTTATTATATATATATATATATATATATATATATATATATATAATGTGCTATGGATAGCACACATTTTCGTAATAAAATTTATCGTAAAATAATCAGGCCGGTAGATATAAATATAAAATACTGTTTAATTAAAATCAGAATATCTACTTAAATATGAGTATCGGTAAAAATAATGTTCAAAATAATTCATTACAAAATATCGGTTGCTTATGGCCAGGTTTCGTTAAAATTCGTTGATTTCCGTAACATGTTTACATTTGTTTGACATTACGATACGTTTCAGAGCAGATATGGTTTGTTTACGATGGATCGAAAATTGTGTTATATAAGCATGATAAAAACCTCATCTGATCAAGAGGCTATTCATGGTCGAGTGGTTAAGACAGTACCATATATATATATATATATTTAAATATGAATAATCTTTCCTAATGGAAGTATATTCCATTAATAAAGATTACTCATATATATATGGAAAAACCCAAAGATTAACAAAATGGTTTAACAACCGACATATTGAAATTATTTGTTTGAATATTATTTTTAATCGATATTCATATTTGAGTAAATATTCTGTTTTAGAATATAACTATTACAGAATATAATTTTATAATTTTTCATGTTATCTTATAATTTTTTTCTCTTCAGAACATAAATTATAAAAATATACTGTTTGATTAAAAACAGAATATCTACTCAAATACAAGTATCGATAAAAAATAATGTTCAAACAAATAATTTCATATATATATATATATATATATATACTTGCGTATTTAGACAGTAATCCCACTTTTATACAAGTTTCATTGAAAATGATAGAGAAGGTGCTCTGATTAAGATTTTTTTTATTATTTTCTTTTTTTTATTTTCAGAACATAAATTATATAAAAAATGTCTAAACGTTTTATTTATCCAAACACTTTGGCTATACTTACAGCCATTATCAAGGATTAATTTTATTTTTAACTGAATATAGAGATTGTTTGATGTACACTACCGGCCATAATTATTAGACCCCACCCACTCCCAGTGTTTTAAAAGAAATTATGTATTTTTTAGTATTTATTGCCAAGTGAATAATTGTAAATGAAAATAGAATGGTTCTTTTGTTATTATTACTTTGCAAAACTTTACAAGGTAAATAGCGACAATTTACTCATCGCACCCTGTAGATTTGAATAATAGTTCAAAATATTTTTAAAAAATGATGTATTTCATACTATTTTTTAGTATTTATTGCCAAGTAAATAACTGTAAATGAAAATAGAATGGGTCATTTGTTAATACTGCACAATATCTTTTTTTTTTTTTTTTTTTAATCATTTCACCCCGTAAATGCCACTGATGTGCGGGGGGGGGGGCTACATAACTGAAAGAAAATTAATTAGAAGAGAGAGAAGAGGAGTACAAACCAATTAGAAAGGAGCAATAGAAAGATGAAAATGCAGGTGTGATGACAGTTGCAAGGGGGGAGAGAAAGGGAAGGATATACGGGGTGGGGGAAGGGCTAGAGTCAAGTAGTTAATAGATGAATATTGACATTGCATTTAAATTTCTGGAGGTTGTAGCCGTCAGGAAAGAAGAATATGGGAGCAAGTTCCACAGGCAGGAAGTGCGAGAGAAGAAACTGCAGGAGTAGAATTGTCGTTATCATTTGGTTAATCTAACTGTGAATGGGTGGGACCCAGTTGCCAGTCTGGTTGCACGAGTAAACACCTGTTGCGGAGGCACCAGTGACTTAAGTTCGTCCGAGCAGAAGCCATGAAAGTACTTATAGAACAGACAAAGGGAGGCCACATCTCGTCGGTGGGGAAGTGGCTATAGTTGAGCTGCCAAGTCAGCATCTATCACGTTACTAACTCTCCTTTGGAGCCTGTCGAGAACACTGAGTTGAGCGGCAGAGGCGCCTGACCATAAATGGCAGCAGTACTCCATGCATGGTCAAATGGTAGACTTGTATATATGCAGGATAGATTCAGGCGGAAAAAACATCCTGGATTGACACAGTGACCCAACCTTCTTAGCAGTGGATTTAGCTATGGATTCAATGTAGCAGTTCTATTTGAAATCAGAAGAGAGGGTAAGGCCGAGGAGGCGCAGTGTATTGGGAGAATCACTTGGTCCATGCTTATGGGAGGCAGGAGAGGTTGCTTGTGATGGTTGACAGACAACAGCTTGGTCTTGGACGCATTGAAATTGACAAGCCACTTCTTGCCCCAATTCACCACAGAGTGTAGATCCCGTTCAAGGTCAGCAGCGAGATTATGTCTGTCCGCCATGCCAGGTTTCTTACTGGTGCGGGAGTATATTGTGGTATCATCTGCGTAGATGCCTACTTGGGACTTGATCTCATCTGGAAGGTCTTTGATAAAAATAAGGAAGAGCGTCGGGCCCAGGATAGAGCCCTGGGGGACACCGGTATTCATGCTTTAGGATGAAGAGGCATGCCCATTCAAAACAACCTTCATTTTGCAGTTGTTTAAAAAAGATTGGATTAGGTCAAGCAGGCGTCTGGTAATACCGTAACCCTGTAGCTTGCAAAGGAGGCCAGAGTGCCAGACCCTGTCAAAAGCCTTGGAGATGTCCAGAGCAACCGCACAAGCCTCGCCTGACTCATCGAGGGTCTGGAGCATGTACTCCGTAATGGTTGTTAGCATATCGGCAATGGACCTGGCAATGCGGAAGCCATATTGCCTGTCAGAGAAGAGTTTGTGGGCAGTAAGATGTTGAACTATTTCAGCATTGATCATGGCCTCGAACACTTTCCCGAATATCAGTAGAAGACTGATATAGCGATAGTTGGATGGGTCCGAGGGTTCACCACAATTCTTAAAAACAGGAACGACTGAAGAGAACTTTCAGCATACAGGAAGCAGAATGGCAGTAGTTAAACAGTTTAGAGAGGACAGGTGAGAGTTCAGGGGTACACTTCTTAAGGACTATCACCAGGATTCCATCATCATTGCTCGCCTTATGGGGGTCAAGTTTTGAAATTACTCGGGATACTGCCGTCGGGGTAATATGTACGCCGTGCAGTTTGGCCTCAGTTCTAACATGGAAGTCGGGTGAGCATACTCCAGATGAGTCAAACGTGGAGTTGGATGAGAATCTGTGGGCAAAGCACTCAGCTTTGTCAGCAGATGATGTGAGAACCTCAAATTCATGGATTAAAGGAGGTATAGAGGATTTGCAGTTGTTAAGCACCCATTTGCATATCCACCAGTAGTCCTTGGAGCTGAACTTGCGAACAACCATTTGGCATCATTCAGGATTCTCTTGCACTTATTGCGAGCAGACGTGAATAGGCGCCTATTGTGATCAGATGACTGGCTCCTGAATAGTCGGAAGTAATGGTTCCTGTGGGCAATGGCAGCTGAACAGGCAGGAGAGAACCATGGTGAGGAATGAGGTTTTAGACAATACTTCCTGGTGGGTATGAAGGCATCAATGCCAGCTTTCACCCATGACGAGACCTCAGAGGCACAGTCATCAACTGGGAGATCAAACACTTTTTCCCAAAGGATATTGCAGAGGAAATTGTGAAATGCATCCCAGTCAGCTTTTTGGTAGCGGTAGGAGGCTCCTGAGGGGAGTGAGAGTGGAAAGAAATACTGAGAGAGACAACAGCATGGTTGGAGTTGCCGAGCAGGCAAAGCTGCGAGACTTGACAGGCAGAGGTAAAACATATATCTAGTAGTGAGGAGTGTCCAGAGGGAGTGCTTGCGAAGCGAGTGGGGAAGTCCACCACTTGCGTAAGGGATTGGGAAATAGCGAAGTTCATGGTGTGGACACCCGCTAGATCAGTCACAGTCTTTAAGCCACTCAGAGTGATGGGCGTTGAGATCTTCGAATACAAGTATGTGAGTGAATGGCTGGTAGGAAATAGCCTTATCAATGTTGTCAGCAATACTATCTAGAAGGGAGCAGTCAGGAGAGGAGGGAGAATGGTACAGAAAGAATAGGTAGCTAACCGAACTGAGGAGAGACAGACAGAGACATACATATTGGTGGGTAGCAGATTCAAGTGAAGTCACCCTAGCTATGGGGAGGTGTTCGCTGACGTAGATCCCCAGCTATGCATGTGGACAGTGGAATCCTTCCTTAAGAGGGGGAGATAGCCAGGGATGGAGAGATCAGAGGAGGGTGCATCAAATGAATTTATAAATATTTACTTATACTGCAGTTTAATCAACTAAAGAATGAAAAAAAGTTAGGGTGATTCAGACAAGGTCATCTTTGCCTTGTAAAATTTTGCAAAGTAATAATAACAAAAGAACCATTCTATTTTCATTCAGAATTATCCACTTGGCAATAAATACTAAAAATAGTATGAAATACATAACTTTTAAAAAACTGGGGTGGCCTAATAATTATGGCCAGTAGTGTATGCATCTAGAGTTACAGAAATGTTTTATTTTCTAAACATGGTCAACATATTGTAGCCATGTTCACAGTTGATATTGTTGGGTATTGGTTGTTTTTTTCTATTAATAATGCTTGAATTATTTTATCCTTTTCTTTTCATATAGATGATGCTGTTATATTTGTATTGTCCATGAGTATGTTACTGATAAAGTTTGGTTGGTTTCCATGTGTATTTAAATGTGACCTAATAGAGCTATGGTCAGAGAGATGTAATGTGAGTCTTCTTGTTAGGTATGTTGTAGTAAATCCAGTGTAATTATTTACAAATTTCTTTCAAGGATAATTTTTATATAATTTATGTCCTGAAAAGAAAAAAAAATGCTAATTTTTCATTATAGATCCCGAAGGCTTTTCCCTCTTCAAATTTATCCAAAATAGCATTATTTCTGTGCAAATGTATATGCTAAGCTCAAATCAACAATTAGTTATTGAAGAAACCTACCTTTTTTGATCTGAAGGTTCATAAAAAAATCGAACTACATTTTGTCTCCCGTAACTTTAATGTAGTCATGTAATTAACTGCTGAATGACTTTCTGTGTAGGACAACAAATTTTGGCCTTTACTGAAATTTCTGCCTATTTACTTCCTGTAAAGGAAAGTAATACGCAATTTTTTCTACATGTATTACTTTCATTACAGGAAGTAAATAGGCCGAAATTTGTTGCCTATGCCAAATACTGTTAATTCATTTCTGTGGTTTAGTAGTACTTTATTTTAAGGAAACTTTATAATATGCAGTTTTTCATTTAGGCACATAATTATTTCTAAATAGCTAGGAATTTTTCTATTTTCCAAAATAAATCATTTTCATCATACATTTTAAAATACCACCTGAAGAAGACTTTATAATCATTTCACCCCAAGCAAGTCTGGACTGCGACTGACAAAGAGAGATACCAAAGAAAAGATGGGAGGTGGATGAGGTTTAGAAAACTAAAAGATGTCAATTGATGTTGCATTTAAACTAGAAATTGTTGCTATCAGGGAAGCAAGAATATGGAAGGAAGTTCCACAGACAGGAAGTGAGAGAAAAGTAACTATTAGAATAGAAGAGACTGTTACATTTAATTATTTCAACAGTAAAACCTAGATGCTAACCTAGTCCATTGTTTTGAAAGAGACATACCTAACTGGGCAGATGATTATCCCGCAGTAGATTGCCATTACTTTCTGCGGTAGACTGGTTGCCAGCCAAGGCTATAGAACCCAATCTGTCCTGCCATTTAACTCATAGAGGAAGAACAGACAGAATATATTACATTATTATATTAAGTATAATTAATGGGGGATCAGTTTATTACTTCATAACAATAGAAAACAAATCCCCCCCCACTTTATGCCCAGTAGAAGTTTTATGTTTCCAACTATTATATTCAGTCAGTTAAGTGCCATATGTGATACATGCTTTGGGCGATCATGTCCTGAAAAAGTAGGTTGCCATTGCTTTCTGCAGTAGACTGGTTGCCAACCAAGGCTATAGAACCCAATCTGTCTTATTATTTAATCCATAACTGGAGGGAAGAGATGGATTAATACCTTTCCCAAGGGTATTTGTGTGCAAGTGAATGCAAGGAATTCAACTGGAATTTGAACTTGGCTCCCCAATTTGTTGTTCTGAGTCGATATCTACTGCACCACCCACACACATTCTAATCTAGGACTGAACATAAATTCATAAAGTCTGGATATAATATAGGTAAGGCAATCAGAACAATTACAATGAAAGTATTTTTGGAAACAGGCAGACAGAAGCTACACTACAATAATAGGAAAGTGTCTGGTTCCATTTAGCCAATTAAACTGTAAAATAATGAGACCTTGCCACCAATCAAGTACTGTGCTTAAAGTCTAGATACGATAGACATTGACTGTAGGGTGAAAGAAAAGAAATTGAAGCAATTTTTTTCTATATTTCTGAACCGAGGTAGTATTTACATTATTCGGACTATTGTCCTCATCTTTGTTGCCATTTGTACGACGTTTAATAATAGATTATTCTATTTGTCTATATTTATGAGCTGAGGTAGTATTTACAGTATTTACATCATTCAGCCTATTGTCCTCATCTTTGTTGCCATTTGTACGACATTTAATAATAGATAATTCTATTTGTCTATATTTCTGAGATGAGGTAGTATTTACACTATTTACATTATTCAGACTATTGTCCTTATCTTTGTGGCCATTTGTACGATGTTTAATAATAGATCATTTTATTTGTCTATATTTCTGAAATGAGGTAGTATTTACAGTATTTACATTATTCGGCCTATTGTCCTCATCTTTGTTGCCATTTGTACGACGTTTAATAATAGATCATTCTATTTGTCTATATTTATGAGCTGAGGTAGTATTTACAGTATTTACATCATTCGGCCTATTCTCCTCATCTTTGTTGCCATTTGGACAATGTTTAATAATATATATATATATATATATATATATTAAGAATTCGTATTGCTGAATGTTGAATATTGCTCAATGTTGAAAGAATGAACACTTGACAACACTTGACAAAATAATGTTGAAGAATAACGAAGAATTCAAATGTGGAATCAGAAGCATGAAATGTTTGAAACAATCCTTGCTTAGCTGAATACTTACCTCAATTTATTCATGGTACCAATCACATAAAATCGGTCAACCAAAAAACAAGTGAGGTTAGTGTCATCATCTATGAAACACAAAAAGGAAGAAAGTCTAAATAATAGAAGTTAGGAATCATACGCAATTTATAATACATAAGTTTGGGACCACTTATTTATTTCTCTTAGAGAATAAATCAAACAAATTTTATATCTTAGAAGAATAAATATATATATATATTTTATTGTTGCTCACAATTGTACAATAATTAAAACCAAAATTAACAGAGTAATTTCATATTTAATTAAAGTTAATTCATATTTTCTTTTCATCAAAGAAACCACCACGAGCCTTTATTACTGTAGAGCAAATCCTTAGCATTCTTCCTAATAACTTATAAAAATAAGTTAGTGAAAGTGATTTCCAAGCATCCTGCAAGCATTTAAACCACATTTATTCATTTTTAATAAGTTCATTTTGAACTGTACGATCAATTTCATCCCTTATTCTCGTTCTTTAATAGTGGTTTCTTAACTGCTACACAGTTTTTAAGCCCAGCAGAATGAAGTCGTCTCTTAACAGTAGTAACAGATACTGGATGTTGCCAAGTAGAATTCATTGCTGCTGTGGTGGTGTGTCCTGGGTATTAACCAATTAACTGTGGTAAACATTTATCATTATAAGAAACTGTGTGCTCCACAATGGTGACCTTGTACCAAATTTATCTCAGACTGTGAGAAGCATTTAATGATCAAATTTTCAATAAAAAATAAGAGTGGACAAAATGAACTGACCTGAGGTCACTTTGAAGGTGTACCTTTGTCCTCGGTGTTCAATAGCCTCAAGCAAATTGTGCAGGACATCTGGAATACTAATCCTGTCTAAGCCATCAAGAATGAGAATCCGAGCAAGACGATGAGTGTTTTCAGTTTTTACTGGGACCATGCAACCTGGCAAAGAAAGTTTAACAATCCATAAAAAAGACAAGCTAATTTACTAAAGAACAAATTCGTATTTTAAGCATTATTTAAATTAACTAATCTAAGCCTGCATCTACTGCTAGAAAGATTGGGTCTCTGTGTCGGGCAAGAAAATCTTTCTTGTCAGAATTCATTTTACACATTTATAAATCTACCATTTGTCTGTGCATTGAATACTGTTGCCATATCTGGTTAGGTGCTCTTGCTATTCATCTCTAGCTTCTTGACAAGATCCAAAGAAGGATCTGCTATATAATTTAGTTCTGACTTGGCATCTCAAGTTTTTTCCCTGGTGCTTCGACCACAAGAATTTTGGGAAGTGTTTTAACAGAAGACGGAAAGTGCAACACAGAGATCTGAAGGCGAATTGGTATGGTGAAGGAAGCATTTCAGAAGTTGAGTAAAGTATTAAGAAACAGGACAATTTCACTAGAAACAAAGAGGAGAGTACTGGATTGCTATGTGATGTTGGTTCTTCAGTATGGCAATATCATCGAAGATAAAGGAAGAATTTGAAGCAGCTGAAATGTGATTCTACAGAAGGATGCTGGATTGAGCACGATAAGATTTTAGAAAGGCTGGAAACGAAAAAGAAATTAATACTGAGCATCAGGAAGAGACAGCTAAAGTTCCTGGAACATGCAATGAGGAAAGAGGGCTTGAAGAACCTGATACTAACAGGCCAGATTGAGGGGGAAAAGAGACAGGGTAAAGCAGCAGATAACATATTTGAAGAACCTGATCAGGTAAATGACGAAACAAGGGTTGCATGGTGTAACAGGAGAAAGTGTGCTAAGAGCCACCAGGGATAGGCAGATGTGGAAAGCCATGATCGCCTATGTCCTGAAGGGACAGGTCACATAGAATAATAATATATATGCTGTTTATAAGAAATTATGTGGATATAAAGTGGGGGATCAAATATATATTATAATCAATATAGAAACTGATCCCTCATTTTGTGGCCATGTTTTTTTCTACACATTTATATTCTAGATTTATGGCCTTGAGCAGGTGGATGAAAAAACGGGGATTGCGTGGTGTAACAGAAGAAAGCGTGCTAAGAGCCTCCGGGGATGGGGAGATGTGAAAGGCCATGATCGCCTACGTCCAGAAGGGACAGGTCACATAGAAGAAGATATATGCCAACTGTTTATAAAAAAAATTATAATGTAGCTATAAAATGGGGGATCAATTCTACATTATAATCAATAAATAAACTGATCCCTCATTTTGTGTCCATGCTAGTTTCTATTCATTTATGTTCTAGATTTATGGGCTTGAGCAGGTGGTTGACGGAACTGGGGTTGCATGGTGTAACAGAAGAAAACGTGCTAAGAGCCACCGGGGATAGGGAGATGTGGAGAACCATGATCACCTACGTCCTGAAAGGACAGAGCACATAGAAGAAGAAGACTAGATTGGCAACTTGGTTTACTGTTAAAATAGCTAAATGTAACCACCTCTATAAGTTTCTTTGATTCCCTGATAGCTACAATCTCCAAAAATTTAAATGCAACGTCAATTGCCATCTTCTATCTTTTGAATCTTTTATCTTTCCTTCAATACCCACTGTACCCAGTCTTTTCTCTCACTATAACCCCCTGTGCACTCGTGGTGGTCTTGCCTTGTTTAGCGCAAAATGATTACAAAAAAAAAAATTATTAACAAAGTAAAAAACAGGTATGAGTTTTGCTTAACAGCATATCAACCTCTGTGGGTCATTTAATGCCAAAAAGGTGGGGTTTTAAGATTTTTTTTTTAATGTCTGGTTTTAGTGAAAAAGTTAATTTAGTCAGATTTTAATGAAAATTTTGTTTTTATTCTTTCTTATTTTAGAAAACTGAAAATGTATTCTAGTTTTGTATTCAAAAAATATTTTGCTGAGAATTTCTTTCCTCCAAAAATGTGTTATTGTAACCAATATATATTTCTATAAAAGCATTTTTATACTTTTATAGTGTTTTGACCCCAGTTTGGGGGTTAACTATTTGCCCATAGCTGGAACCCTAACAGGTGCTACCACTCCGGGTCAGGGTGAACCTGGGAACAACAGTAATTAAGAGGTGGTTCCATGCTCCTCACGACCTCCTAATGAGAGGCCTTGCTGCTGGATGCAGTTTACCATCATGCCCAGGACCGAAAAAAACAGGAAAAATTCTTTGAGAAAGAATTTTTGCAAATTAATATTCATTACATATTTCTCAAGACAAGGTTCTTGTCAGAATTTAAAACTATTGACTTTCTTTTATCATTTTAGAAGTCAGGTTTTGCTTATAATATGAATACAGTATCAAATTGATCTATGACTTTATAAAGTTATCCATATTTACAAATATCAAGTTTGAAACCATGCTTATGTCATTGTTGTAGAGTAGTTTTTGCACTGAAGGTTATAATCGTGCTATGTCGGTTGCTAATCAACTTAACGTACCCAAAATGTTAGAAACTTGGTAATCTTCCACTGTAAGCTGATTCCTTAGTATTCGGCTAACTGCTGACTAATATCAACTGCCTAGTAGTTCTACTGAACTCTAATAGAACTTCTATGAACTTCCAAGAACTCCAATAGAACTCTCTAGAATTTCCCAAGAACTTCTTGAGTTAACTTCCTGTTAACTCTTATTAATATAGGAGGGAGAGTCCTTTATCTGAGGAACAGGTGTGTTTCACCATAACAGTTGAGCACCTCGGCATGGTGTAATGGTTAGCAAGCTCATCTCGCTAGAATCGTTGTGAGTAGTGAGTTTGATCCTCACTGGGTACCTCCTACTTTTGGTTGTGTGTCACGTCTAAGCTATGCTTAGAAAATCACTTTCCTCCAGGTTTGGGGGTTGGGTGCAGAGCTAACAACCCTGCCCCATAAAAAAAACAGTTTGTTATGGAAACAGAAAAAAGGCTGCCCTAAACACCATTGGGTGTAATGAAAACGTTTACCATAACTGTTATCAACCCACCCAATTCATAATAGTACGTAATTATCAATGATGTATGCTCAGTTTTAAACATGACATTTGTAAATAAATTAAAATAAATAAATATAATTTTGAATAGGGAAAACATTTATTCTTTTTATTTTACAAAAAATCCCCTTACAAAAGGATCATTTCAGCCAACACTTCATTGGAAGGTACCGTTGGCATGGGTAACTGAAAGGAGAACAATACATAATTTATGAGGGCAAACTGAAGAAAACAGGGGCCCCAGTTGAAACGTGACTAAAAAAAATAATAGTTATTCTTTTTTTTTTAAAAATCGTCTCACCCCCAAGCAAGGCAGAACTGCCACTGGTGCACAGAGGGTTGCAGAAGAGGTGAGTGATGAGAAACAGGTCACAGTAGGTATCGGAGAATGGGCAAATTGATATGAAGAGAGTCGCAGAAGAGGAAAATGTAAACTGTAAGGACAAATGGGAGTCAAGATGAGTGATGATAGTTGACGTTGCATTTAAACTCTTGAAGACTGTAGCTATCAGGGAAGCACGAATATGGAAGGGAGTTTCACAGGCAGGGAGTGCAAGAAAAGAAGCTGATAGAGTAAATGTTATGGTTACACTTGATTGTTTTCACAGTAAATACGTGGGATCTTGTTACTAGTCTAGTAGCTTGAGTGAATTTATGCAAGGGGGGAGCACTAAAGAGCTAGGCTCGTCAGAGCAGAATCCGTGAAGGTATTTGTAGGAGAGACAGAGGGACAGCCACATTTTGTCAGTGAGAGAGAGAGACTAGGGTCAGGTTGCCATGTCAAGATCAATGATATTGCAGATTCTTTAAATTTTATCAGGAACCCTAAAAATGAACAGCAGGGGTGCCTGACCAGATATGACAGCAGTAATCAATGCATGGCAGATGGTAGGTTTTATTTGTAAAGAACAATTTGTTTTTTTAATCATATCACCCCAAGTAAGGCAGTTTTACTGCCACTGGTGTGCAGGGGGTTGCATAGGAGGAAAGTGATGAGAAAGAGGGGCAGGTTATAAGGGGTATCAGGAAGAAGGTAATAAAAAAATTAGAATACTGGTGTGATGGGGGTAGGGTGGATGGAGAAAAGAGCTTAAGAGAAAGGATGCGAGTTAGTGAGATAAGAGATGACTATTGACCTTACATTTAAACTTCTGGAGATTGTAGCTGTCGGCAAAGCAAGTATACGGAAGGGAATTCCACAGGCAGGAAGTGCAAGAAAAGAAGCTGTTAGAGTAGGAATTGCAGTTACATCTTATCGGTTTCACTGTAAAAGGGTGGAACCTAGTAGCTTGAGTAAATTCGCACCTAGGGGGCACCAGTGAGCTAAGTTCATCGGATCAGAAGCCGTGAAAGTATTTATAGAAGAGACACAGGGAAGCCATATCACGCCGGTGAGAGAGTGACTGCAGCCGAGCTGCCGAGTTGGGATCGATCACATTACAGAGTCTTTGTTGGATTTAGTCCATAACTCTAAGGTGAATAGCAGAGGCACCCGACCAGATGTGGCACCAGTATTCAATATACAGGTGGATTATAGATTTATATATGTGCAAGACGGATTCAGATGGAAAAACTTCCTGGCCCTGCATAGTCAATCGACCTTCTTAGCAGTGAATTTAGCTATGGATTCGATATAGTAATTCCACTTGAGGTCCGCTGAGAGTGTGAGGCCAAGGAGGCGTAGTGTTTTACTCTCAGGGAGGCTAGCCTGTTCCATACTAATGCGGAGGTAGAAGCAATTGTTTATGAGTAAAATGAAATTTTCATTTTATTTGTAAATTGGGCTTCAAATTTTTCATTTTTGAGTTACAAAGTTCAAAAAATGTTTATAAAAGATAGTGCTGTCTTGCCATGGTGGTGTGGTGATACTGACTGAGCAAAAGCAAGAGACCGAATGTTTGCACTCTCACAACAAAAAAGCAAATGACCAAAACTCGTCGGTGCGCATCCGGATTCGTGCAGATGTTCCGGTTGAAAACTGAAAATTAATTAAATATTTAATTCCAGTTCGCGAGCCTACACAAATTTTATTTATCGGGAAGCCCAGAATCAAATACAAGTGTGAAATCCCAAATGATCTGCTGCAATCCAAAAAGAAGATATAAAATGCCGATACAGAAAGCATTGCCAGACAGACGCGGGCAGAGAGAGACGAGAGTAATTAGTATCTCCCTTGACCAAGTCAAGCGACTTACTATGCTCGCCCTTACCTCTCCTTTCCTCCTTCGCTGTCTTAAAACTACTTACTGACCTAAGGAGCGGATACATCAAACACATTCCTTACTCACAACACTCCCACATACCTAAGTATTAATTCTCTTTTCAGCATTTTATTGCCATGAACATTTTATCGTCCCGTTGGACCCATATTCAAAGGATTATTTTAATTGTGAAAATCTTAATTGATATGTGTATATATAAAATGTTATTTTTCAACTCAATTTGCTTTTCTTGATTTATGATCATTTTATGACTTACAGTGGGCTATCTACAGCAAGGCCAAATTCCGTTAATCTGCAACAATATACAACTACTCTCCTAAAGAACGTCCCACACTATAGAGGCTAGCGTACATTTGTGACCAATTTAATTCCTGGTTTTAGTAATAAGAACAAAGTGAAAGAAATATAGATTACTTACCATTTTCAATTAACATCTTGTTGATGTCTTGTTTTGTATAATTCGGATGAAGTTTGACGTAAATAATGGATGTGTAACAACCACCTTTCGCTTCTTTAGCCTTTGAAATGAAACAGATAAAAAAAAAACCTTATTTTTTTGGCTTTCTTATGTTTGATTTAAAAATAAAAAAAAATATTTTGAAAAGTCAAATATTACAAAGAGTCATCAGCTACATTTTATATCTACGAATAGCGAGACTATTCTGAGAACCCTAGAAGTTATGCCAGGATTCATCATCAGAGGCCACAATTTAAACAATATAGGGTATGCAGATGATACAGTGCTGATAGCAGACACAGAAAGGAAACTACAAGACATCCTACAGAAGGTAGCTGAAGAGAGTGACAAGAAAAGACTACAAATAAACTGCAAGAAAACCAAATGCATGGTCATCAGCAAAAAGGGCAGCCCAAAATGCCAATTACAGGTGAGAGACTCTAAAATCAAGCAGGTACAGAAATTTAAATACCTAGCAAGTGTTCTAACAGAAGACGGAAAGTGCTACACTGACATCCGAAGTTGAATTGGCATGGTGAAAGAAGCATTCCAGAAGTTGAGTAAAGTATTAAGAAACAGGACAGTTTCACTAGAAACAAAGAGGAAAGCACTGAATTGCTATGCAATGTCGGTTCTTCAATATGGCAGTGAATGCTGGACAATATCTTCAAAGATGAAGGAAAATCTTGAAGCAGCTGAAATGTGTTTCTACAGAAGGATGCTGCGGATATCATGGACTGAGCATGTGAGCAATGACGAGGTTTTAGAAAGAATGGAGACATAAAAGAAATTAATACTGAGTATCAGGAAGAGACA
Source organism: Ascarosepion bandense (assembly GCA_037127315.1). NCBI lineage: Eukaryota > Metazoa > Mollusca > Cephalopoda > Sepiida > Sepiidae > Ascarosepion > Ascarosepion bandense. The sequence continues at coordinate 3,857,886 of JBBBDQ010001031.1, read as the reverse complement.
ACTGAAGTTCCTGGGATATGCAATGAGGAAGGAGGGCTTGGAGAACCTGTTACTAACAGGCCAGATAGAGGGGAAAAGAGACAGGGGAAAGCAGCGGATAACATATTTGAAGGACCTGATCAGGTGGATGACGGAACGAGGGTTGCATGGTGCAACAGGAGAAGGCGTGCTAAGAGCCACTAGGGATAGGGAGATGTGGAAAGCCAAGATTGCCAATGTCCTGAAAGGACATGGCACATAAAAGAAGAAAGAATGTATGGGACGTGTAGATATAAATCAGTTTGCTGCGTATAAAGGTCTTTGATTTGAAAGATCGTTATTTATCCTCCACATCTTCATAATGTTCCCTTCCACACCCCCCCCCACCAACCCAGGAGATGTTCATGTCACGCACATCATTCAGTCTTTGGCCATTTTGTTTTGAGAGTCAAATAAAGGCTTGTCCATTTTTGGGACATGATATTCTGTTTTTCAAACCCCCTTTTAGACATTGTCTTTTCTTTTTTCGAACCCCGTCAGAGCTTATTAGAACATAGAACAATACTGTTTACGGAATTAAAAGAAATCAACTCAATATTGTGGTGAGAAATTGTTGCACTTTAGACTTTCTTTTAACAAAATATTTTTATTGATTTGTTTAAATTGTAAACTCACTTTTAATCATTTCCCGATTACCCTGTTTATTGAACACTCTGCTTTCCAATTGAAGTCAATTCATTGCATTCACTTACACACAAATAGCCTTGGAGAAAGGTTTTAATCCATCACTTCTTCTAGCAACGGATTGAATAACAGGACAGATTGGGTTCTAAAGCCCTGGCAACCTACTGCGATGTCTTGAAAGAGGGACATGATCACCCAAACACGTATAACATATGGCACTTACTTTCTAATAAATATTTATTTTTGAGATGAGAATTTTTCAATATCGTGGTAGTATTTCGAACTATTGATTGATATAGATGTTATTATAGACACAACGTTTCGACCAAGTACCCTCTGGTCATCATCAGGTGTCCATTGATTGGCTGATATGGATTATCTTGTTGATTATTGTGATATATCCTGTGAAATCAGTTATTGTTCTTTCATGTTGGAATTTGGTACACTCATTACCAAGTCCAAGGATTGAACTCACTAGATGATACCAACATGTATTATAACTACTATATCCACTAGGCCACTGTCCCGAAGGTGCATTTTTGGAGCCTTGTGTATTTAGTTTCAGATGGATTTTGACAACTGGATTATCTTAGTGGGTTTGTGCCACTTGTCGTAATTTCTGAGATTAACAGTTTTCTATATCTTGGTATTATTTCGAACTATTATGTAACTTATTTCACAGGACTAGCAGTATAGCCTGGCGTTGCTTGGGCGTAATGAAAGCTTTAAAACTAATCCATGGCCCTGGAGATCTGATTCTTTGAACATTGGCATGAAAGATTAAAAAGCAATAGTTGTTTCCAGTGAAAGTGAAATCGTAGACTGAAAGAAAAATGAATGGATGTAAGTCAAATTTTGATTTCCTGGTATCGATATCAAATAAGTTTTTTTCTTTGTAAACTGAATTTTGAAGGCTAAATAATTCCTTTGAATAAATGGTATCATGGTTGAGACTAAGAACTACAATTATATCTACTTAAAGCCAAACCCGAAGCAAAAACTAAAATAAAAGGGCTGAAAAACTAATTTTGATCAGACCCGGTAGGATATCAGGGTATCGATTTCCAATATCAGAGTCAAATAAGTTATCCAAGGATATATGTGTATATATTATCGATTTTCTGCACTATTGTAAGAACTGCAACCTTGAAACTTCTGAATATTGTTTCTTATGTCTTTGTCTATGAGTGTAAAATCGAACCACTCCTTCTATAACCTGATTTTTCAATTATCGATTTTCGATATTTATCGGGGGTACCTCAACACAAAACCTAGCTAAGAGCACTCGCAGATGCTTATAGTACAACTGTGTAAATTTTCAAGAAAATCAGTTCAGCCATTTCGAAGTCTATAGGTTAAGGGACACACAGACAAAGTTCCATTTATAAATTAGTTTAGATATATCAAGATAATCAATATTATCAAATCAATGTACACCTGATGATGACCAGAGGGTACTTGGTCGAAACAGTGTCTATAATAACATCTATATCAACAAAGATAAGAATAATAGTTCAAAATATTTTTAAAAAATGATGAATTTCATACTATTTTTTAATATTTATTGCCAAGTGAATAATTGTAAATGAAAATAGAATGGTTCGTTTGTTAATACTGCACAATAACATGTGCATCAAATGAATTTATAAATATTTAATAATTACCTATATTGCAGTTTCATTAATGAAAGAATGAAGAAAATTTAGGGTGAGTCGGACGAGTTCATCTTTGCTTCGCCGCCTTGTAAAATTTCACAAAGTAATAATAACAAAAGAACCATTCTATTTTCACATGTAATAAAACAATCAATGAACATTTTTAAATGTAGAAAAAGTTTATCTTACAAATGAAATCAGATGAATTTTTTCTACATTTAAAAATGTTCATTTGTTATTTAAATGCATGAAACCAAATTGCATATATTTCTATCCCCTCTTAAAACACTTCCCGGATATTTAAATTGTTGTACTTGTTTGATTTTGGTATCTCCAATTTGCAATTTGGGTTCATGCCTTTTGTAAGTTGTTAATCAAAACTAGATTTCCACTTAATACATAAGTGGAAATCTAGTTTTGATTAGCAAATTACAAAAGTGGAAATCTAGTTTTGATTAGCAAATTACAAAAGTGGAAATCTAGTTTTGATTAGCAAATTACAAAAGTGGAAATCTAGTTTTGATTAGCAAATTACAAAAGTGGAAATCTAGTTTTGATTAGCAAATTAGTAAACAAAAGGTTTTGCAAATTACTGAACCCAAATTGCAAATTGGAGATACCAAAATCAAACAAGTACAACAATTTAAATATCCGGGAAGTGTTTTAAGAGGGGATAGAAATATATGCAATTTGGTTTCATGCCTTTTGCTAACAACAATTTAAATATCTGGAAAGCAAAGAAAGGTCGTTTTACAGAAGGCTACTGAGGATATCATAGACTGTTCATGTGAGAAACGTCAAAGTTTTAGAAAAAATAGAAACAAAAATGAAACTAATACTTAACACCAGGAAGAGACAGTTGAGGTTTCTGGGGCATAAAATGAGGAAAGAGGGCTTGAAAAATCTGATACACACAGGACAAAGAGCAAGAAGAACACAACATATAACATAATTGATGAGCTTGAATAAATGGCTATCAGAAGAGGGCTTGGGAGAAATAGCAGATTGACAAAGAGAGGGAAAGTTGTTGAGAGCCATGATCGCCTACATACTGAGGAGACATGGTATTAAAATCAGGTAGCCATATATAACACATAGGGCCACACAAGTAAGTCAATTGCCGACTTTACTCGTAACCTTTTCTTCCAACTTTTTTTCTCTTACATACATAACACACACTTAGTTGGAGTTATGGAATGGAGTGCCTCTTGAGCCTTATAGAGTGAATGTCAGTATAAAAAAAAACAAGTCTATGAAGGTGGGTTGAAAAGTTAATAGTCTGATTATGAAGTAATGATGCTAGAACTGTGAAACTTTGCAAGTATTAATTACAACTCTTCTTATTAATAACAGCATTGTTTTTGTTTTTTTTCAGGTAAACTGACATTTAACTGTTAAAAGAAATCTTTAAATGTAGCAACTTCTTTTGAAATTGAACAAAAATTTGGTAAAAATTCTAAAAGTATGTACGATTGTTTTATTTGATGTTTTATAAAGTTTTATATAACAATTATAATTTGTGTGTTGAATTTAACAAAATGTTTTTTTAAAAGGGATAACCTATAAAACTTATTTCTTTATGAAATGAAAGATTTTATTGGATTTTAGGAACATTTTTCAGTGAACCTGAAGCAGAGTACCACCAAGTTTAATTTCGTTGTTTTTCATTTTTTTTTTTTTACTTTTTTCAGCGCAGTCCTATCGATTGTTACTTAAACTTTTCGATTATAAAAATTTTTTAGAAAAATTACAATATTTAAACAAATTTTTTTGGGGGGATGGGGGTCAGTTTCTCATACAATGTTAAAGTAAATCAATCCTCCATTTTTAATCCACTCGCATTGGGGGTCCCTTTGTTTATGTTTATTTCGTCATTTTTCCTTTTTTTTTTTTACTTTTTTCGGCACAGTTCTATCAATTGTTACTTAAACTTTCCAATTATCAAAAAACATTTTGAAAAATTACAATATTTAAACAAATTTGTGGCAGGGGGATTCACTTTCTCATACAACGTTATAGTAAATCAATCCTCCATTTTCAATCCACTATAAGGTTGTATGAGAAACTGGTCCCCATCCACTAAAATTGTTTAAATATTGAAATTTCTTTTGTCATTCGTAAAGTTTAAGGTGTAAAAGATAATATTGCACTGAAAAAAGTCCAAAAATTTGATAATGAACACATTTACAGGTGGCAGTAATATCGTACCGGCGACTGGTTTCAAAATGGAGGCTCAATTTACTATAATGTTGTATGAGAAACTAATCCCTTCCCAGAAAATGTTTAAATATTAAAATTTTTCAAAATTTTTTTTGTCAGTTGTAAAGCTAAGCGGGGTAATCAATAGGACTGCACTGAAAAAAGTAAAAAAATAAAAATAAAAAAAAATTAAAAAGAAATAAAAATGAAAATTAAACGTGGTGGTAGTCTGCCCATTTTTCTATTAATTCTCAGCAAATATTAAAGCTACTTGAGATTTTTAATCATTTTTTTGCTAAATTAGGTTTATAAAAATCGTTTAAATTTACTTACCGCAATGTACCTGGCAATTTGTTGTGATAATTTCTTCTTCTGTGTGTAACGAGGGCCATAAAACACAACGTTTTTGTATTGTTCCAGCTAAAAAAAAAATTTTATATGAGCAAAAAAAAAAAAAAAAAAAAAAATTGAAAAATAAAACACAGGCAGAAAGTATGAGAAAAGAAGCTGTTAAAGTAGAAGTGGAGGCTACATGTGACTGTATTATATCTGAGTAAGACAAATGGCGTTAAGATCCACAGTTTGTAGCTTTTACTTTTTAAAAGTGCTCAATAAAAAGTAGAACAATATTATTGTAATCTTTTTACAATTGTTTGACCTAATCCAATCATTCCTTTCAAATTACACAATGAAGGTAGTATTGAACAGACATGCCTCCCAATGCTATCATACGAACACGAGTATCCCTCAAGGTTATATTCTTATGGTTTTTCTGTCTATGCTATTCACCTTGGGGTTCTTGACAAAATCCAACAGAGAATCTGCAATGGTAGCTCAGCTGCAGTCACTTTCTCACCAGCCCAATGTGGCTTCCCAATGTCTTTTCTACAAATACTTTCACGGCTTCTGCTCTGATGAGCTTAGCTTACTGGTGCTACCTCTGCATGAATTTAGTTGAGATACTAGACTAGCAAGTAGGTCCCACTCTTTTACAGTGAAACCGATAAAATGTAACAGCAACTTCTACTCTAACAGCTTCTTTTCTTGCACTTGCCACCTGTAGAATTCTCTTCCATATACTTGCTTCCCAGATAGCTGCAATCTCCAAGAATTTAAATGTAAGGTCAACACTCATCTCCTATCACACCGACTCACATCCTTTCTCTCATGCTTTTTTCTTCATCCACTCCACTCTCATCACACCAGTAGTCTCATCCTTCTCTTACCCACTTCTTGACACCCCCTATAACCTACCCTCTCTTTCTCATCACTTTCGTCCTATGTAACCCCCTGCACACCAGTAGCAGTAAAACTGCCTTGCTTGATGTGAAATGATTTAAAAAAAAAAAAAGTTATATTAAAAACATTTTACATTTCTACACAAAAGCTATCGTGTTTCAGTATTATTAATTGTACTTCATCAGGCAATGGTTGGTCACTGGTGATAGATTTCCTTAAAAATCATTCCCAACACCAGTGAGCAACCATCACCTTACAAAATATAGTTAATAATACTGAAACACAATAGCTTTTGTGTAATGATGTAAAATGTTTTTAATATAACTACTTATAATAAAAAATATATTTACCATGGTCCACCCTAACCCAGGGTGATAGCACATGTTAGTGTTATAGCTATGGGCAAATAGCAATACCCACTTTGCAACAAAACTATTAAAGTATAAAATTACCAACAATACATTTTTAAAACAGAGTTAGCAACAATATATTTTGTTGTTAGTTGAAGTCATAAAACTGTGTTCAAAACGGCATTAAATGACCAACAGAGATGTCGCTATGCCACTAAACAAAATCAACCAACTAACACAAAAGAATTCTTTCATGGCATTAATCCATATAATATCCCACAATTTCTGAACGAAATCAAACTGTATTCCAAAATACAGCTTCACCAAAAATCACCTCTTCTAGTGATTATTCCCACACAAACATGTATATGCACAAAAGCTGAGTATCATCTACCATGTATTCAACTGTGAAAGCAGAACAACATATTTGAAGACCCATATGGAGTTGATATGCCATTAAACAAATCAAATCCTAAATATTTAAGTAGTTTTCTGAACACTTGTCATCACAAAAAAAAGTTATGGCTTTTAGTTCCAAAATTTGTTAGCAATACAAGCAAACTAAAAATAAAATAAAACCTATTTTTGCATATTTGAATTTCTGAAACTTATTGGAACAAAAGACATCAGAGGAAAGTGTCATTAACAAAACTTACATAAAAGAGGATTTACTATCATATATATATATATATATATATATATATACATACACTACTGGCCATAACTATTAGGCCACCCCAGTATTTAAAAAAAATGATGAATTTCATACTATTTTTTAATATTTATTGCCAAGTGAATAATTGTAAATGAAAATAGAATGGTTCATTTGCTATTATTACTTTACAAAATTTTACAAGGCAAATAGCGACAATTTACCCATCGCACCCTGTAGATTTGCTACACACACACACGCACACATACTACCAGCCATAATTATTAGCCCCCACCCGCTCCCAGTGTTTTAAAAGAAATGATGTATTTCGTACTATTTTTTAGTATTTATTGCCAAGTGAATAATTGTAAATGAAAATAGAATGGTTTGTTTGTTAATACTGCACAATAACATGTGCATCAAAAGAATTTATAAATATTTAATAATTACCGATGTTGCAGTTTCATCAATGAAAGAATGAAGAAAATTTAGGGTAATTCGGACGAGTTCATCTTTGCTTCGTCGCCTTGTAAAATTTCACAAAGTAATAATAACAAAAGAACCATTCTATTTGCACATGTAATAAAACAATCAATGAACATTTTTAAATGTAGAAAAAGTTCATCTTACAAATGAAATCAGATGAATTTTTTCTACATTTAAAAATGTTCATTTGTTATTTTATTGCATGTGACACGTATCTGACCAATGAAATCAAACTTCAATCAACATACTGTCTCTTTGGATATTTAAAAAATTAAAAAATAAAACATTTTTAAATCATTCATCTATAAAAATCTCTGAAGAAGCTTGTTAAAGTGAAGCATCTTAGATTGAAGACACTTTTTCTCTGTTCTTTACTTACTCTGTGTGTGTGTGTGTGTGTCTCTCTCTCTCTCTCTATATATATATATATATATATATATATGCATGTAATGTGTGTGTTTAGGGAATATAATCTAGCCAATTTCCTTTAGGCTTTTCTTCCTATTACTTTTGTTATTAAATATTCCACATTGTGATAATAGAAGTTAGGCCAGAAATTATGAAATGTTGTAAGAGCCAGGGTACAAATTTATTGTAGATGACCTTGCAATCAAGGTAGCAAAAACAAATGACTTACCAATCGGAAATAACTTTGTATTGTTTGGTGTGGTATAAGAAGGGAAAAAGCCAACGACATGCTAGAAAGATCTGTATCTAGAAAAACAAAAACAAAAAAATTAAATCTATAAAATAGGCAATCGATAAAAGTATAAGATTAAAAAGTCATTGATCAAAAAATGATTATAATGAGAATTTAATTTCTTATGAGTTACGTCCCCTTTGCTTTAATCGAAAAATAATGGCTGACAATGCTTCATCTAATAAAATTCAAAATATTACTGCTAATGGCTGTAAAATGATGGCCTGAGTAGTTGTGATGAAAAGCAATTGAAATTAAGATGAAAGAAATACTAGTCAAAAATTAATAATGGCTGACAATGCTTTATTTAATAAGAAAATTTAGGATAATATTACTACTAACGGCTGTAGAATGATGGCCTGAGTAATTGCAATGAAAAGCATTTTTTTTTTTGTTTTTTTTTTCATAATCGTGTCGCCCCAAGTAAGGCATTTTACTGCCACTATTGTGGAGGGGGTTACATAAAAGGAATGTTATGAGGAGTGAGAGGTTGCAGGGGGTGTCAGGAAGAGAGTAGGAGAAGGAAGAGAATACTGATGAGAGTGGGGTAGACAAAAAAAAAAGCATGAGGGAAAGGATGTAAGTTAGTGAGACAAGAAATGACTATTGACTTTACATTTAAATTCTTGGAGATTATAACTGTCAGGAAAGCACGTATACAGAAGAAAATTCCACAGGTGGGAAGTGTGAGAAAAGAACCTGATGGAGTAGAATTTGCATTTACAGTATATTGGTTTCACAGTAAAAGGGTGGGACCTAGTTGCTAATCTTGTGGCTTGAGTAAATTTATATATAGGAGGTACCATTGAGCTAAGTTCATTGGAGCAGAAGCCATGAAAGTATTTGTAGAAGAGACACAGGGAAGCCACAATGTGTCGGTGAAAAAGTGACTGTATCCTGGCTGCCAAGTCAGGATCGATCACATTACAGATTCTCCATTGGATTTGGTCAAGGACACCTAAGTGGATAGCAGGATCACCCGACCAGATATGGCAGCAATACTTAATGCACGGGCAGATGGTAGACTTGTATATGTGCAGGATTGTTTCGGATGGGAAAAACTTTCTGGCCCTACACAGAGAACCGACTTTCTTAGCAGCGGATTTAGCTATGGATTCTATATAGTTATTCCACTTGAGATCTGATGTGAGAGTTAATCCGAGGAGACGCAGTGTTATACTTTGAGGGAGAGAAGCCTGATCCATGTTAATGGGCGAGAGGAACGATTGTCTGTGGTGGTTATTAGATAGCAGCTTCATTTTAGAAGCATTAAAATTTACAAGCCATTTCTTACCCCAGTCCACCATGGATTGGAGGTTCTTTTCAAGCTCGGCAGTGAAGTTTGCCTTTTCAGCCTCATTAGATTTTTGATCGAAACGAGAGTAAATCATAAAGATGAAAGAAATACTAGGCAAAAATTAATAATGGCTGACAATGCTTCAAGTAATAATAAAATTCAAGATAATATTACAACTAATGGCTCTAGAATGATGGCCTGAGTAATTGTGATGAAGCAATTGAAATTAAAATGAAAGAAATACTAGTCAAAAATTAATAATGGCTGTCAATGCTTCATCTAATAATAAAATTCAAGATAATATTACAACTAATGGCTCTAGAATGATGGTCTGAGTAATTGTGATAAAAAGCAAGTGAAATTAAGAAGAAAAAAATATTAGTCAAAAATTAATTATGTCTCTGACAATGCTTTATCTGATAATAAAATTCAAGAAGAAACAGATTGATACCTTTCCCAAAGGTATTTGCGCATAAGTGAATGCAATGAATTCAACTGAAATTTAAACTGGGATTTCTGATTGTCGGTTCTAAGCCACACACAAAAACGCCTTATGAGTAATATTTGATAACAGCCAATGTTTATTTTGTTTTTATCGTCATATTTGAAGTCAGCTTACCTTCAATTGTGACAGACACCGAAGCATTGTCATCTTCACAATTTTCGATAATCAATTCATATGGGGTCACAGAAGGAAATTCTTCAGTAGCACGCAATTCAAAAGATCCTACAAGAAAAAGGAGACATTTGAAAATTTGTCTTCGTCATTGTGAAAAAAAAATGTGTACAGGTAAGCAAAAGTTATAAAATTATGAAAAACATTTTTAATCAAATACCACTTACATTCAACCAATAAAATGACTGATTAATTTTGTCTTAGTTTTAGTATTAAATTGACCATACAGCTTAACTTTGCTTGATAGTGTGATAGTAGGGAAGATTTGAAAATATTTTAGTGACAAAATATTTCAGCTGATGTGTTTTGAACAAGCCTTAATTCTGAACAAAAACTTCCACTACGTAAGCGAGGGATTGAACTCATGGTACAAGAGTTAACAGCTTTATTCACAACTTATTTTTCTGTTTGACAGCCGATTAGCTGGAAATTAGAAGTGCTATTTCTAATGGATACATATGTTTGAGTTGAAAGTCAGTTTTATATTTTTATTTTTTTAAACAGTAAAACTAATATCAACTGGCCTATACCAATGACTAGCAGTATAGGCTGGCATTGCTTGAGTGTAATGAAAGCTTTAAAACTAATCCATGGTCCTGGAGATCAGACTCTTTGGACGTTAGCACGAAAGACTTAAAAGCAATAGTTGTTTCCAGTTAAAGCGAAACCGTAGACTGAAAGAAAAATGAATGGATGTAAGTCAAATTTTGATTTCCTGGTATTGATATCAAATAAGTTTTTTTCATCATAAACTGAATTTTGAAGGCTAAATAAGTCCTCTGAGTAAATGGTATCATGGCTGAGACTAAGAACTACAATTATACCTACTTAGAGCCAAACCCGAAGCAAAAACTAAAATAAAAGGGCTGAAAAAACACTACAGGCAGATAAACACACACACAAACATCTTGCCTTTTATATATGTATATATATATATATATAGTATTGATTTTCTGCACTATTGTAAGAACTGCAACCTTGAAACTTCTGAATATCGTTTCTTATGTCTTTGTCTATGAGTGTATCAAATTTGATTAAAATTGGACCACTCCTTCTATAACCTGATGTTTTCAATTATCGATATTTATCTGTGGTACCTCGACACAAAACCTAGCTAAGAACACTCGCAGACGCTTATAGTACAACTGTGTAAATTTTCAAGAAAATCGGTTCAGCCATTTCAGAGTCTATAGGTAACGGACAGACACACACAGAGAGACAAAGTTTCATTTATAAATAAGATTAGATTTAGATGTGTGTTATGGTGCAGTGGATATTGGCTGAGAACAAGAAATTGGAGAGCCGAGTTCAAATTCAAGTCAGTCATTGCATTCACTTACATGCAAAAATACCCTTGGGAAAAGTATCAATGCATCTCTTTTCTCCAGTTATGGGTTAAATAACAGGACAGATTGTGTTCTATAGACTTGGCTGGCAACCAGTCTACCACAGAAAGTAATGGCAACCTACTGCAGGATAATCTTCTGCCCAGTCAGTCATGTCTCAAAAGAGACGTGATCGCCCAAAGTGTGTATCACATATGGCACTTAACTGACTGACTGAATATAATAGTTGGAAACATAATTAAAACTTCTGCTGGGCATAAAGTGGGGGATCGATTTTCTATTGCTATGAAGTAATAAACTGACCCCCCACTAATTATACTTAATATAATAATGTAATATAATCTATCACTTCTCCCTCCAGCTATGAGTTAAATGGCAGGACAAATTGGGTTCTATAGCCTTGGCTGGCAACCAGTCTACTGCAAAAAGCAATGGCAACCTACTGCGGGATAATCTTCTGCCCAGTCAGTCATGACTCTTTCAGGACATGATCGCCTAAGATTTAGATACATTATATTTGTTTTCAATTTCAATTGTTCACCTATATTGCATATGATTCCTTATTATTCACAATTCTTCTATGGGCCATGTCACTTCAGGACGTAAGTGATCAGGGTCTTCCACATTTCACTATCCTTTGTAGATCTCAACACCTCTTCTCCTGTTACCTCTCCCAAACCTTGCTCCACCATCCATCTGCTCAAGCCCATTAAATATGTCCCGCATTGATTTTGCTTGTCTCTCCTCTCTATCAGTTCTGTGAGTATCAGATTCTCCAAGCCCTCTTTCCTCATTGCATGTCCCAGAAACTTCATCAGTTTTTCCTGATGTTAAGTATCAGTTTCCTTTTCATTTCCATTATTTATCTTACCTGTGAGTATCAAGTTCTCCAAGCCCTCCTTCCTCATTACATGTCCCAGAAACCTCATCCATTTTTTCCTGATGTTAAGTGTCAGTTTCCTTTTTGTTTCCATTATTTATCTTACCTGTGAGTATCAGGTTCTCCAAGCCCTCCTTCCTCATTACATGTCCCAGAAACCTCATCCGTTTTTTCCTGATATTAAGTATCTCACCAAAACTTCATCATTGCTCACATGTTCGGTCGATGAAATCCTTCTGAGGATACCATCTATATGATTACGTTGCAATAAAATTTGTATTTTATATGAAAACAGATTTTGTGATTTTTTTTTTTTCACAGAAAGGTTCATCCTGTACAAGGCCCAAGGTTCACTCAAGGTAGAGAGTTACATTAAGAAGCAGATTGCAGTGATCAAGGAAGCATCCTCTTGGGATTCTGTTCTACAGAGCAGTGGTTCACAGAAAGCTATTTGAGTGGAACTTGAATACAGAGGGAATGTGGGTGGCTTGTAAAGGATACAAAGTTTTCAATTCGGCAAGATAGTCAGATGTGTCACCATTTTTGGAAAATCTGAAAGAGGCCAATTATTTTTTGTTTTAATGATGCTTCTTTGATCTAACACGCAATAATGACTTCATAACTGACTTTAAGAACTGAGAAGTCAAGCATTTTCTTCTTTCTTTTTTTTAAACCAAGCAATATAAAAAAACAACTGACTGAGGCACTTATAAGATACAATTCCTATATATCCATCAAACAACTGAAACACACAAAATAAATTGCACACACACAAAAAATGATTCAAACAGCAAAAAAACTCTCTTTTTTCACAAGTCAGTGTGAAAAGCATATTCTGGATCCTGATTGGTCATCAAATCACAAAATTCAAAATATGTCAGAGAAACGTTTTTTTTCTACAGCTAAAGAAAAAATTTCCTCGCCGGAGCCACCCCATGAGACTGGATTCAATATTTAAGAATGGCCTCTAACTGGTCACAGCAGTCAGTCAGGGGAAGCAGTTAGCTGACACCTCGCCATGATGTAAGGAAGAAACCTCAAACTGACTCAGTCACGCCAACCTGGTCATGTCACATATCCATTCTACCTCTTTGTCCAATTTTCTCTCTACATTTTCACACCATGCCGCTAAAAAGGACAGCATACAACCAAATGACAACACCTGTTAAAGACCACTCCTTTGTTTTGCTTTTTCTCTCTCTCTCAACCTGTTGCGACCTTCTAAAAAGAGGAAGGAACAAAGCTTTTACAATCCGCTGCTACAGAAACATAAACCCTAAACTTCTGTGGACATTTCAAATGCATACAATACTACTACGAAAAATTTCAACTACAAAACAGCATGCATTTTCTCAATGAACGTTTTTCTTTCAGTTAACAAATTTCACTTTGGACATGTTTGACACAAGGCCAATTAACCAAGCATGACCGAGGACCCAACACTTGCTACTATGTAGGTAGCATGGTGGGTACTAGCCATGTAGGTTAGACCTGGTGAAACCAAGGATTTTAGTTTGTCTCAGAACTTTCTGTGGAAATAGCAGTAGAGGAGTGCAAGACTTGCCACATCCTAACTGTGAGAGAGGTTGGAGGGCAGAAAATAATTTGTCACCCACAAGGACTTGAAGACACTTTTGATTCTACGAGATGCAGTAGAATAAGTAGAAAGTACATGATCCTTCCACTAGCCCTGAGTTGGCACATACAGATTCAAAGAAGTTTCAGCACAAGATGTGTCTTCCTCAAGCAGATAACTGAGCCTTGCTTTATCACGGTCTCCCATGCCCAAATTGGTAACACCATCCCTTCAGCTATAAAAGTATTACCGCGAGGTTGTAAAAAATACCAGGTTGGGAAAACTGGCGCGGGATATCCTTCTCTCAATGAGGGTGAATGAGCCTCTCTTAAGCCGTGGTAGGCAACCCATCTAGTGATGGTGTCACAATAAAAACACCCTTGGTAGCTCTAGTGAAGCATCAAGTATTCAGCTTCTGACAAGATCTTGAATCTCGGCTGAGGCCGCAAAATGATGATGATAATAAAAGTATTTTTTGTTTTGTCTTTGAGGGAGAAAAGGGGATATAGATTAAATTTTTATGGAGAAGCACACGCTTCTTTAATAGAACGTATCAATCTGGTTAATATTTGGAAAACGAATTACCAATGGAATATTTCTGAATATTGTTGAGAGAAAACCCAAGTGTAAAAGGGGTTTGTTCAGGGTCTGCAGCAGAATCCATCCGAGTAGTCTTGTTGGTGTGGAAGCCACGATCAAGAAGTTGATAGTATGTGTGCACAGTATTATGAAGCAAATCTTGAAATTGAGTCCATGACGTAATTGGCTGAACATTGATGGATCCAACATGAAACAGTGAAATTTGAGCAGGAATTTCTTCTGATGATATTTTATTATCTCTAGACTCTTGGGCAGGATTTGAAATATCCAGAAATTGTTTGACTTGCAGAATGACTGAGCAGTTGCGATTGGGAACTTTGGCTGAAAAAACAAAAATGAGTAAAAAATTAAAATTTTCAAGAAATCCAAACAAATCATTTGAATATATGCAATAGTTTTTTTTTATAATTTGCATTTAATTTTTTGAAGATCAAAGTTGATTGAAAAGCAGGATAAGAATTCCACAAGCGAGAGAAGAAACTGTTAGCATAGGACTTATAATAATATGAGAAGAAGAAAACATAATTAAGGAGAGAGAACAATAAAAGAACAGGAATTAAGAAGACAGAAGATAACGATTGACATTGCATTTAAATATTTGAAGATCAAAGTTGACTGGAAAGCAAGAAGCCAGAAGAGAGTGCTACAATAATGATTAGGAGAAAAAATAATTGAGGGGAGAGAACAATAAAAGAACAGGAATTAAGAAGACAGAAGATAATGAATGACATTGCATTTAAATTTTCAAAGATCAAAGTTCCACAATTGAGAAGAAACTGTTAGCAAAGAATTTGAAACCAATTCAACTATAAATTCTAGAATTCCCTCCCAATTTCTTGTTTTCCCTAATAATTAAATTTTTTAAAAAATCGTTTCACCCCAAGCAAGGCATTCTACTGCCACTATTGCGCAGGGGGTTATATAGGGGAAGGTGGTGAGAAAGAGTGGTTAGATAGATGTTTATTGGAGTAGATAGACTAAACTATTGCCCGGTTCACACTCCACTCACATCTATTGAACAGGTGAAGAGGCTCATCCCTTGTTCCCTGTTTAGGATGTGATTTCCAGCTTTCTCTTTTCCAATCTTTTCACTCTTATGTAGCCCCCTGTGCATCAGTGGCATTACCGCCTTGCTCGGGGTGATATGATTAAAAAAAAATATGTCAGAAGGAGGGTGATAGACGGGTAAGGATACCGAGGATGAGGGTTGGGTAGATGGGAAGAGTGTTTGAGAGAACGGATGCAAGTTAGTGTGTTAGGAGGTGTCTATTGACCTTACATTTAAACTCCTGGAGATTGTAGCTGTCGGGAAAGCAAGTATGTGGAAGGGAATTCCAAAGGCGGGAAGTGTAAGAAAAAAAGCTGTTCGAGTTAAAATTGCAGTTACATTTTATCGGTTTCACTGTAAAAGGGTGGGACCTAGTTGCCAATCTAGTATCTCATGCAAATGCAACTTCAATCATCATCATCTCCACTTTTGAACCCTCCCTCTACTCTCAGTTTTCTTAATCTCTTTCCCTTTCATCCTGTGTTCTCAAGACATTGTTGCCTTGCTTGGGGTGAAATGATTAAAAATAATTATCTTGAAGGGAAGTACAGGTGGATCTGATCTAAACATCTGAAAATCAAATACTTTTAGTGTAGAGTTTGGCATGCTAAAAGCTTACCTATTTCACCCAGGCCCTGCTTAGGTATGATGTGGCAACAGGTGATTGGTCCAACCCTGCCCACCACTTCCCCAGCTTGGCTGAGCAACCTGAGTCCACCAAACATAGCTTGCCTTGGGTAGACATGAGTGTGCTGTTCACTGATTTTCTTTCTTTTCATAATTTTTGTGATTTGATAAAGTGAAAATATAAAAAAAAAACAAAAAAAACACAGATGCCCCTCTCACATGTATCGGGAATAAAAAACAAATTGAGCTTTTGTAGAAGCTTGATTGTGGTGTTTGTAGTTGTCTAATCTTGAACTTGAGAATGCAAAATAGTTCTTCACAAAAAGAGTCGTGATTAGTTATCTCAAACTTGAAAAACGCAACAAGAGTCCTTCCAAAAGAGAGCATGGGTAAGTAGTCTAACACACAAGAAACACCCTGAATTCTACTTAGCAGCCAAATTTATATCTCCTCAAGTCTCGTGGTAGCCATTTGTTTTCATAAAAGCAATATGGCTTCCCAATGAGATTCTTTTGTGTGCAGATGTCCATGAGGTAATTTTTTTTTTTCCAAACTACATTGTTGTGTGCAGTGTCTGACTGAGGAATATGGTGTCAGAATAACCTGAGTGTATGATTTAAAGAAACTGAAAAACAAGTTACTTAAATTTTATACTGAAAATTATGACCAAAAACTGATGAACAATAGGAAAATACTCGATGGAGCAAAAAATGAAGATCTTGACTATGTGCAGAACTCAGGGTGTTTCTTGTGAGTTAAATAAATTGCAGTAATAATTAGTCTTTTTATGTTTCTCATTGTGTGAGTATTCATCCATTTTTGCTTCAATATTGTTTGAATTTTGAAAAACCAAAACATGACCGGCCCTCAGAAATTTAGATCTCGGTTTATGTATTGATTTCATTTGATTTTTTTTATTATTATAATCATTTTACCCCAAGCAAGACAGGACGGCCATTGATACAGCCAGGGTTACAAAGAAACAGGAAAACTGTACAGGGGTTGCCGAAGAAATGGGAGGTGGATGAGATTTAGGGGGTAGAAGATGGCAATTGACGTTGCATTGAAACTTTTAGAGATTGTAGCTGTCAGGGAAGCAGTACCACCACTGGTGAGCAAGGGTTTACAGTGAGAGAAAAAAACAAGGTAGAGGGGTTGCCAAAGAAATGGGAGGTGGATGAGATTTAGGGGGTAGAAGATGGCAATTGATGTTGCATTGAAACTTTTGGAGATTGTAGCTGTCAGGGAAGCAGTACCACCACTGGTGAGCAAGGGTTTACAGTGAGAGAAAAAAACAAGTTAGAGGGGTTGCCAAAGAAATGGGAGGTGGATGAGATTTAGGGGGTAGAAGATGGCAATTGACGTTGCATTGAAACTTTTAGAGATTGTAGCTGTCAGGGAAGCAGTACCACCACTGGTGAGCAAGGGTTTACAGTGAGAGAAAAAACAAGGTAGAGGGGATGTCGAAGAAATAATAAGAAATGGATGGGAATCAAGGAGATAGAAGATGGCAATTGATGTTGCATTTAAAGTTTTGGAGATTGTAGCTGTCAGGGAAGCAGGACTGCCACTGGTGAGCAAGGGTTTACAGTGAGAAAAAAAAACAAGGTAGAGGGGATGTCAAAGAAATGATAAGAAATGGATGGGAATCAAGAAGATGGCAATTGACGTTGCATTTAAACTTTTGGAGAGTGTAGCTGTCAGAAATGCAAGTTTATGGAAGGGAGTTCCATGAACAAGACGTATGAGAGAAGAAACTCTTCAAACTCCTCAAAACCTCTCAATCAGAGACCTTGTTACAGCATGTAGTTTGTCATAACCATGACACCTAACATGTGATAATGATCTTCTAATCAATACTTCAAAAATGGAAAAAAGGGTGATCAGTTTAGAACTACAATAATAACAAAATTATTCCCTCATTTACTCCCAGAATAATTAATAACCATAAAACTGAGAGAACCATTTCATCCCCCTATGCATTAAATACTGCTGCCACATTTGATTGGATGCCCCCTGGTATTCACCTCGGGGTTCTTGACAAAATCTAACAAAGAATCTGTAATATGATCGATCCTGACTTGGCAGCTCGGCTGCAGTCACTCTCTCACTGGCGTGTCGTGGCTTCCCTGTGCCTCTTCTACAAATACTTTCACAGCTTCTGCTCCAATGAACTTAGCTCACTGGCGCCTCCTAGGTATGAATTTACATGAGCTACTAGATTAGCAACTAGGTCCCACTCTTTTACAGTGAAAGAGATAAAATGTAACAGCAATTTTTATTCTAACAGCTTCTTTTCTCGGAATTCCCTGCTTCCCCGACAACTACAATCACCAGGAATTTAAATGTAAGGTCAATAGTCATCTCCTATCTCACTAACTCGCATTGTTTCTCTCAAGCTCTTTCCATCCACTCCACCCCCATTACACCAGTATTCTCATCCGTCTATTACCCTCCTTTTGATATGCCCGATGACTAACCCCACTTTCTCATCACTTTCCCCAATGTAACCCCCTGTGCAACAGTGTCAGTAAAGCTGCCTTGCTTGGGGCAAAATGATTATAAAAAAAAAACTTTTCTATACTATTATAATATGAATATAAAGTGGAGGATCAATTCTACATTACAATCAATATTTAAACTGATTCCTCACTTTATGGCCACATTCACCCTTCTCTTATTTATTTCCTGACACCCCCTATAACCAGTCACACTTTCTCATCACTTTCCCTTATGTAACCCCCTGCACACCAGTGTCAGTAAAGCTGCCTTGCTTGGAGTGAAATGATTATAAAAAAAAAAAAGGAATGAAATTAAAACAGTTTATAAAAACTTACTCTTATGAGAAAGGAAATAATGACAGGCAGGTGAGGCTACATCATACACAGACTGTTCGTGCTTGTCTGTAAGTAGGAGATCAGCATCAGACAATTTCAGAACCATTTCCAGACAATCCTGAAAAGAAATTTCATGATCACAATTAGAATATTCTCATAAAAAAAACGAAATTCTTCATTTTAACTCTTCTCCAAGGAAATTATAAAAAGTAAAACATATTTTTAGGTTATTTAGATTTTAATATTAACAAATGCAAACGAAAAGTGAAATGAAACTAAATTTGACTTCCCGATGACAAGATGGCCTCTATAATGTATTTTACCTAAGAAAATAGTCTTTCCAATATATTTCCACAATAAAATGGCCTTTTTAAATCATTCCCATCAGAAAATGGCTTCTCCACTATATTTCAGTATTAAAATACCCTGTCCAATGCGTCCCTATAATCAAATGGTCTCAGAATAAAGTTTCTAGTGACAAATGCTTATTTATATACTAGCAGTATAGCCTGGCGTTGCTCGGGTGAAATGAAAGCTTTAAAACTAATCCATGGTCCTGGAGCTCAGACACTTTGGATGTTGACACGAAAGACTAAAAAGCAATAGTTGTTTCCAGTTAAAGCGAAACCATAGACTGAAAGAAAAATGAATGGATGTCAGTCAAATTTTCATTTCCTGGTATCAATCGATATCAAATAAGTTTTTTTCGTCGTAAACTGAATTTTGAAGGTTATATAAGTCCTCTGAGTAAATGGTATCATGGCTGAGACTAAGAACTACAATTATACCTACTTAGAGCTAAACCTGAAGCAAAAACTAAAAAGGGCTGAAAAAAAAAATACAGACATACAGGCAGATAAACAGACACACACACACACAAACATCTTGCCTTTTATATATATATATAGTACTGATTTTCTGCACTATTGTAAGAACTGCAACCTTGAAACTTCTGAATATCATTTCTTATGTCTTTGTCTAGGAGTGTATCATATTTGATTATAATCGGACCACTCCAACCTGATTTTTTCAATTATTGATATTTATTGAGGGTACCTTGACACAAAATCTAGCTAAGAACACTTGCAGACGCTTTTTCTTTCTTTTTTTTTTTTTTTTTAATCATTTCACCCTGAGCAAGGCGGAAACGCCACTGATGTGCAAGGGGCTACATAAATGTAAAAAGATTAATTAGAAAAAAAGTGAGGAGTACAAACTAGTTAGAAAGGAGCAATAGAAAGCTGAGAATGCAGGTGCGATGACAGATACATAGGTGGAGAGTAAGGGAAGGTTATACAGGGGAGGGGAGAGAGCTAGAGGCCAGTAGTTAGTAGATGAGTATTGACTTTGCATTTAAATTTCTGGAGGTTATAGCCATCAGGAAAGCAAGAATACGGGAGCGAGTTCCACAGGCAGGAAGTGTGAGAGAAGAAGCTGCAGGATTTTCAAGAAAATCGGTTCAGCCATTTCGGAGACTATAGGTAACAGACAAACACACACACACACACAGACACAGTTCCATTTATAAATAAGTTTAGATACTGCTATTGCAAAATTCACATCAAATGTATTTCTATAGGCTATTTCTTTCTTTCAATATAACATACTGAATTAATTCCCCATTGAATACAAAAAAAAACTTGGATTCATCACGTACCTCAGATTTGTTCATTGCAGCCAAATGACAGACAGATTGTCCATCTTCATTTTGGCGATTGACAAATTCAGTTAATGTTTCTCGGTTTGGAATATTTTCCTCACAAGCTTTTTTACCATTTAAATTCAGCAATAGGATCTCAAGACATTTTGTATTTCCACTGCGAGCTGTGTGGTGGAAAATGGTCGACATATTTTCCTGCAAAAGAAAATTAAATAACCTCAATTAAATAAAACTTCATCATCTTGAAAGATGACTGTAAAAATTTGTGAAGAAATACTTATCATAACAAGCATGAGTTTATTTGGTAATTTTTATTCTATACACGTTAAATGTAACTTTGGGTGCACAAAAACTTGACACAATTCCAATCAAATGATTGCAGTAAACATTTCTACCAGCATTTGTCCGTGCATTAAATATTTTTTTTTTTTTAAATCATATCACCCCAAGCAAGGCGGTAACACCACTGATGTGCAGGGGGCTATGTAAGAGTGAAAAGATTGGAAAAGAGAAAGTTGGAAATCACATCCTAAACAGGGAACAAGGGATGAGCCTCTTCACCTGTTCAATAGACGTGGGTGGAGTGTGAACCAGGCGTTAGTTTAGTCTATCTAATCCAATTGAAAAAAAAAAAAAAAAAAAGAAAAAGAGTGAGAAGATTGGCAAAGAGAAAGCCGGAAACCACATCCTAAACAGGGAACAAGGGATGAGCCTCTTCACCTGTTCAATAGACGATACTGCTGTTATATCTGGTCGGGGGTTCCTGCTATTCATTTAAAGATTCTCGATAAAATCTAAAAAAGGGTCTGCAATCCTGACTTAAGTCACTTTCTCAGTTATTTTTTCAAATACTTTCATGGAACATGGATGTGTGTTGTGGTGCAGTGGATATCGGCTCGGAACAAGAAATCAGGGAGCCGAGTTAAAATTCCAGTTGAATTCATTGCATTCACTTAAGCACAAATACCCTTGGGAAAGGTATTAATCCGTCTCTTCCCTCCAGTTATGGGTTAAATAACAGGACAGATTGGGTTATATAGGCTTGGCTGGCAACCAGTCTACCACAGAAAGCAATGGCAACCTACTGCGGGATAATCTTCTGCCCAGTCAGTCATGTCTCTTTCGAGACATGATCGCCCAAGCGTGTTTCAGGTATGGCACTTAACTGATTGACTGACTTTCATGGAAATTGCGCTGACATGCTTCTATTTCTGATGCCTTGTCTTCATATATTCAAGTCTGCTTCTAGATTACTAGGCCTCACGCTTCCTTTTTTTTTTTTTTTTTTTTAAATATATAAGGCATTTTACTGCCACTGTTGTGCAGGGGGTTACATAGGAGGAATGTTGAGAAGTGAGAGGTTGCAGGGGTGTCAAGAAGAGAGCAGGAGAGGGAAGAGAGTACTGATGAGAGTGGGGTGGACGAGGAGGAATGTTATGAGGAGTGAGAGGTTACAGGGGGTGACAGGAAGAGAGGAGGAGAGGGAAGAGAGTACTGATGAAAGTGGGGTGGACGAGAAGGAATGCTATGAGGAGTGAGAGGTTGCATAGGGTGTCAGGAAGAGAGGAGGAGAGGGAAGAGAGTACTGAGGAAAGAGAATTCCACAGGTGGGAAGTGCGAGAAAAGAACCTGATGGAGTAGAATTTGCATTTACAATTTATTGGTTTCACAGTAAAAGGGCAGGACCTAGTTGCTAATCTTGTGGCTCAAGGAAATTTGTATATAGGGGGTACCAGTGAGCGAAGTTAATCGGAGCAGAAGCCGTGAAAGTATTTGTAGAAGAGACACAGGGAAGCCACACTGCATTGGTGAGAAAGCAACTGTATTGTAATTGCAAACTAGTTAAATGTAACTGCCACTTCTACTCCAACAGTCTCTTTTCTTGCAATTCCCACCTGTGGAACTCCCTTCTGTTTACTTGCTTCCCTGATGGCTACAATCTTCAAAAATTTAAATGTCACGTCAACTGTCATCTTCTGTATCCTTGAATTCCATTCATCTTTTATTCTTTCTTAAATACCCCCCCTGCACCCAGTTTTTCTTTTCTTTGACTGTAACCCTCTGCAAATTAGTGGCTGTCCTGATTTCCTTAGGGTGAAATAAAATAAAAATAAAAAATACAAGAACCTGTAATTTTTTTTTTCTTGAGATTGTGATTTTACAGTAAAGTTCACCCTTTACAAGGCCTGGGAGCCACTCAAGTTAGTTATGTTAAGGGTCAGTTAATATGATTACGAGAAGATAACTGTTAAGTCTAGACTTGAAGAGGTTAAGATTGTAGTGATCAAGGAAGCATCCTCTTGGGAGTCTGTTCGACAAAGTAATGATTCTTGGAAGAACTTATTTGAGTAGAATAATAATTGCTTATATAGTTGAAGTTTATAGAATAACAGGCCCTTCATGAGGATAGGAGAAGAAGATAACAGTTAACCCTAGACTTGAAGAAGTTAAGATTGTAGTGAACAAAGAAGCATCCTCTTGGGAGTCTGTTTGACAATGTAATCATTTCCAGAAGAAGCTATTAGAGTAAGAACAATAATTGCTTATGTAGCTGATGTTTACAGAGTAAGAAACTCTTTATGAGGATAGGAGGGGATTATAAACTTTAACCCTAGACTTGAACGGGTTAAGATAGTAGTGATCAGAGAAGCATCCTCTTGGGAGTCTGTACTACAAACTGTTAGAAGTAGAACTTACTTCTTGCCAATGGGATATGGAAGAAATGTGGATAGTTTGCTGCTGTGTAAATGGCATAGCTGGTCCTAGCCATGAAGGTTAGACCTGGTGGAATTAAAGAATGCAGTTTGAGTACTTTCCGTGGTAGTGGCAATAGAGTAAGGAGAGGCTCACCGCATCCCACCTGTGAGAGAGAGAGAGGAGTTGGAAACAATTCTACCCCAACAAGAACTCCGAGATGTTTTTAAACTTCAACAAAACTGGAAATTAAGCTTGATATCTAAACTTATTTATAAATGGAACTTTGTGTGTATGTGTGTGTCCATTACCTATAGACTCCGAAACAGCTGAACAGATTTTCTTGAAAATTTACACAGTTTTACTATAAGCATCTGTGAGTGTTCTTAGCTAGGTTTCGTGTAGAGGTACCCTCGATAAATATCAAAAATCGATAATCGAAAACATCGGGTTATAGATAGAGTGGTCCGATTTTAATCAAATTTGATACACTCATAGACAAAGACAAAAGAAATGATATTCAGAACTTTCAAGGTTGCAGTTCTTTCAATAGTGCAGAAAATCGATAATATATATATAAAAGGCAAGATGTTTGTGTGTTGTGTCTGTTTATCTGCCTGCATGTCTGTATTTTTTTCGGCCCTTTTATTTTAGTTTTTGCTTCTGGTTTGGCTCTAAGTAGGTATAATTGTAGTTCTTAGTCTCAGCCATGATACCATTTACTCAGAGGACTTATTTAGCCTTCAAAATTCAGTTTACGACAAAAAAAACTTATTTGATATTGATCGAAACCAGGAAATCAAAATTTGACTTACATCCATTCATTTTTCTTTCAGTCTACGATTTCGCATTAACTGGAAACAACTATTGCTTTTTAGTCTTTCGTGCCAACGACCAAGGAGTCTGATCTTCAGGACCATGGATTAGTTTTAAAGCTTTCATTTCACCCGAGCAATGCCGGGCTATACTGCTAGTTCATTATAAAAAGAAATGATAAATTTTATGTTAATGTCTTTCCATAGATTAATTCTTTATTCTTTACAGTTTTTGGAAGTCAACTTTTGCCATTTCAAAAGCATATTAAGCTTTCAGTGGCTCATTTTCTGATATTCTTGATAATACTTTTCACTTGGAAGAATTAAGAAACAGGACAATTTCACTAGAAACAAGGAAGAGAGTACTTGATTGCTACGTGCTGTCTGTCCTTCAATATGGCAGTGAATGCTGGACAATATCATCAAAGATGAAGGAAAAATTTGAAGCAACTGAAATGTGGTTCTACAGAAGGATGCTGTGAACATCATGAATCGAGCATGTGAGCAATGATGAGGTCTTGGAAATGATGGAAACAAAAAGGAAATTAATACTGAGCATCAGGAAGAGACAGCTGAAGTTCCTGGGACACACAATGAGGAAGGAGGGCTTGGAGAATCTGAGGGAAAAAGAGACAGGTGAAAGCAACAGATAACATATTTGAAGGACCTAATCAGGTGGATGACGGAACGAGGATTGCATGGTGTAACAGGAGAAGACGTGCTCAGAGCCACCAGGGATAGGGAAACGTGGAAAGCCATGATCGAAACCAAAGAAGAACACCACAAAAGAATAATCCCCGATAAACTTTGTAGTAAATAAACATTCAGAACGTTTGTTGCTGTTAAAACTTTGCTCATGGCTTGAAAAATGAATAAACTTGAAAAAAATTGTCCACAAAATATAGAGTGTCAAAAGGATGGTTCTTTTCCCTTGACACCGCTATTATTTTAACTACCTTCACTCCTTGGTAATGTTTATTGTTTTAAAATGCAATGATTAGAACTGTAATAAAACATAGGACAAAAGTGAATTTTATATATATATATATATATATATATATATATATATATATATATATATATTTTTTTTTTTTTATTGATCATGAGAATTTTTTAACAAAAATAGGGAACAGTGTTTATTGTATTATTCATGAGAATGGTTGGCTACAATCAGCTTATTTTCTCTTTTCTCTTTTATAAAATGGAAAAAATAATAACGATTTTCTTTTAGTTGGTTCACATATTTTAATAATTTAATAAATGTTTATAAATTTAAGAATAAAAAATGTTCATGTTTCTTTTTAATTTGGTGAATGATAAATATTGCATTGAATTCATTTTAATTGTATTAGTTTTTAGAATGTTGTAAATATAAAATTATTCTTGTAAATAAACAATCTAATAAATAGTGTTTAATATTTCCTTATAAATTGGTGAATGATAAATATTGCATTGAATTTGTTTTAACTGTATTAGTTTTTAGAATGTTGTAAATATAAAATTATTCTTGTAAATAAACAATCTAATAAATAGTGTTTAATATTTCCTTATAAATTGGTGAATGATAAATATTGCATTGAATTCGTTTTAATTGTATTAGTTTTTAGAATGTTGTAAATATAAAATTATTCTTGTAAATAAACAATCTAATAAATAGTGTTTAATATTTCCTTATAAATTGGTGAATGATAAATATTGCATTGAATTTGTTTTAACTGTATTAGTTTTTAGAATGTTGTAAATATAAAATTATTCTTGTAAATAAACAATCTAATAAATAGTGTTTAATATTTCCTTATAAATTGGTGAATGATAAATATTGCATTGAATTTGTTTTAACTGTATTAGTTTTTAGAATGTTGTAAATATAAAATTATTCTTGTAAATAAACAATCTAATAAATAGTGTTTAATATTTCCTTATAAATTGGTGAATGATAAATATTGCATTGAATTCGTTTTAATTGTATTAGTTTTTAGAATGTTGTTAATATAAAATTATTCTTGGAAATAAACAATCTAATAAATAGTGTTTAATATTTCCTTATAAATTGGTGAATGATAAATATTGCATTGAATTCATTTTAATTGTATTAGTTTTTAGAATGTTGTAAATATAAAATTATTCTTGTAAATAAACAATCTAATCAATAAGCAGTGTTTAATATTTTTGTTGTAAATTTTTAAGAAGCAAGAAAATGGGTAAATTCACTTTCATCATATTTTGGTTTCATTACAATTTTAATTATTGCTTTTTAAAACAAACATTGCCAAGGAGTGAAGGCAATTAAAATATTAGCAGTGAGAAAAATCATCCTTTTGAAACTGCTTTTTTTTTTTTTTTGTTCAAAAGAAACTTCAAGGTTGTTATAAAATGTTCCACGGAAGACAATACCTTGTTAGCAAGATTCAAGATGGATCCTTTGTTCAGCAGAAGCAAACAACAATCTTCGTAACCACTAGCTGCCGACCATTCGAGAGGGATCCATCCAGAAGGATCCGCAGAATTCACATTGGCCCCAGAATCCAGCAAAACTTCAAGGCAACTGAAAATAATACATTTTTATTAACCAAATATATATATATATATATATTTTATAAATTATAGTCTAGAACATGTACAAATTATCATCTACTCAAAAGTGTACATTTTGTTTCGACATTAAAAGGACAATGTCTCATCAGGTAGTGTAAAAAGAAATGGAAATTCTTTTTTTTTTATATTTGGCGAATTGCGTGAAAGATGTAACTGGGGTGGGAGATGGGGAATAAGGGTGGTAAGTTGTCAGAATTTGAATGGAAAGGGGGAAGGGGTATTTCCCACCCCACCTACATCTCACACACAATTTGACAAATATGGGAAAAAGAATTTCCACCTCATTTTCAGACTATCTGATGAGACATTGTCCTTTCAATGTCGAAACAAAATGTACACTATGTAGTAGATGATAATATGTGTTCTAAACTATAATTTATAATAAATATTCACAGCTCTATTTTATATTGAGCAATGTTTTAAATTAATGTTTTGAACGTTGTCAATTTTTTCTTCATTCCTTATTCACCTGGATATATATATATATATATATCATACTTAATGTATCATACAAAAAGCAAGTAATATAAATAATAATAATAGCAACAATAAATCTACACTTTAAACAGCTTACGGCCATATCGTTGAATACACCGGTTCTCGCTCGATCACCAAAGTTAAGCAACGTTGAGCCTGGTCAGTACTTAGATGAGTGACCGCTTGGGAATACCAGGTATTAATCCGTCTCTTCCCTCCAGTTATGGGTTAAATAACAAAGGACCCTGCCCTTAAAAACAAATCCCAATGAATCTTGATACTCAGAAAAAGAAAAAAAAGTATTACTAGACAGAAAACTTATATAAAAACAACAATAAATTGTTGAAAAAAAAAAAAAGGTATTACCAGCAATAAATAAATAAAAATTTAGTTGGCAATAAATGACCCACCGAGGTGTTAATATGCCACAGAAATAAAACAACCAACCAACCAACCAACACTATAAACAAAACGTTGATGGCTTCTCGCACTTTTTATTCTATACCAATTTCTTTAATTGGAACAACCCTATTTCTGTTTTTAATATATATATATATATATATATATATATATGCACACACACACATATATATATATATACACACACACACACACACACATCAGGTTAAGTCATTCTCAATTATACGCCATTTTTTAAAAAAAATATGAAATTAAAATCAACTTTAAGTCATTTTATTAAACATTATTGAAGGATGTGCGTTGTGGTGCAGTGGATATTGGCTCGGAACGAGAAATTGGGGAGCTGAGTTTGAATTCCAGTTGAATTCATTGCATTCACTTACATGCAAATATCCTTGGGAAAGGTATTTATCTGTCTCTTCCTTCCAGCTATGGGTTATATAACAGGACAGATTGGGTTCTATAGCCTTGGCTGGCAACCAGTCTACTGCAGAAAGCAATGGCAACCCACTGCAGGATAATCTTCTGCCCAGTCAGTCATGTCTCTTTCGAGACATGATTGCCCAAGCGTGTTTCACATATGGCACTTAACTGACTGACTGATTCAACTTTACCACAAACATTGAAGTTGTAATGTCACTAGAAAAGCGTTAAAAGCACATAAAATCATGTTAGTTACTGTACAATAAATAAGAATAAAGTTCATAAAATCAGATTAAAACGTACATTAAAATCATAAATTCTAGAGAAAGAAATATGAAAACATCTGTGGCTGTGTTGTCATCTTATTTGATGCTGATGATCCACAGCCATCTACTATGTAAATAAACAAAATGAACATAAATATTTGTAAATTTAACATAAATTAATTTATTTTCTAACATTGTAAAATAATTTTAATAACTGTATTTGTTATTCAACCTTACAAAATCATTTTATTTTATAATGTCTTAAAGCAAACCACTTTCACAAATAAAAAGTCTGCAATGTACTGTAAAGATCGCCGAATTATAAACATCTACATTTACAAGTATGGTTAACTAAAGACAAGAGGAAAACTGTATTTTAAATCGCCTATGTGTTTCATCCTGTGATGGACTTTATCAAGGCAAAAAGACGAAATGAACTTTATTCTAAATTTACGTATCTATAAACAAACAGTGTTGGCAACCACAAAGACGCTTACAAATCATTTCAAAAGATTAACTGAATAGTTTAGTTTTTAGAATTTCTTCATGTGTACGTACATATATTCATAAATTTAGATAACTTTTTTTTCTGTATTATATTAAAAACTAAAATTTATTTGTAAGCTTAAAATAGATTCTTACTGATCATTTATTATAAAAAAAATTTTTTTTTTTTAATCATTTCACCCCGAGCAAGGCAGAAACGCCACTGATGTGCAGGGGGCTACATAAATGTAAAAAGATTAATTAGAAAGAGTGAGGAGTACAAACTAGTTAGAAAGGAACAATAGAAAGCTGAGAAAGCAGGTGCGATGACAGATACATAGGTGGAGAGAAAGGGAAGGTTATACGGGGGTGGGGAGAGAGCTAGAGTCCAGTGGTTAGTAGATGAGTATTGACTTTGCATTTAAATTTCTGGAGGTTGTAGCCGTCAGGAAAGCAAGAATACGGGAGCGAGTTCCACAGGTGGGAAGTGTGAGAGAGGAAGCTGCAGGAGTAGAATTATCGTCTGCATTTGGCTAACCTGACTGTGAATGGGTGGGACCCAGTTGCCAGTCTGGTTGCACGAGTAAACACCTGTTGAGGAGGCATCAGTGACTTAAGCTCATCCGAGCAGAAGCCATGAAAGTATTTATAGAAGAAACAAAGGGAGGCCACATTTCGACGATGGGGAAGTGGCTGCAGACGAGTCGCCAGATCAGTACCTAAATGCATTTATAAATAAAATACAGAACTAGGAATGGTTATTTGTAGCTTAAACTGGAGACAAGTAAATTCGACTTTAGTTCTTTTTCGACTTTAGTCACCTCTCCTGGAATGACTTACCAACCTAAGGTGAGTTTTACCCGTATAGTTTTCAGGTATATCATGTTTACAGGTAAAAGTGCTAAATATAAACGTCAGGGTGCACGTAAATATAATGTATGTATATAAAAATAAAGGTGGACACAGTGGTCTACACCACTGTCATGGTGGATTTCTAAGCATAGCTTAGATATTTTTTTTTTAATCATTTCACCCCAAGCAAGGCAGTTTTATTGCCACTGGTGTGCAGGGGGTTACCTAAAAGGAAAGTGATGAGAAAGAGAGGCAGGTTATAGGGGATGTCAGGAAGAGGGTAATAGAAGGATGAGAATACTGGTGTGATGGGGGTGGAGTGGATGGAGAAAAGAGCATGAGAGAAAGGATTTGAGACAGAAAATGACTATTGACCTTACATTTAAATTCCTGGAGATTGTAGCTGTCAGGGAAGCAAGAATATGGAAGGGAATTCTACAGGCAGGAATTGCAAGAAAAGAAGCTGTTAGAGTAGAAATTGTGGTTTTATTTTATCGGTTTTCACTGTAGAAAACTGTAAGTATGTGCTACCCAGTGACGATTAAACTTGCTATTCAGTTTTAACTGATTTAACTAGAC
Source organism: Ascarosepion bandense (assembly GCA_037127315.1). NCBI lineage: Eukaryota > Metazoa > Mollusca > Cephalopoda > Sepiida > Sepiidae > Ascarosepion > Ascarosepion bandense. Next base: position 3,827,788 of record JBBBDQ010001031.1, on the reverse strand, counting down.
AAGCTCCCTAACCATTACACTATGTCGAAATGTCCAACATCACTGCCATGTCACCTAAGTTAAAATTTGATAACCTCTCAAGTCTGGAAAAGCACTCCTACCTAAAATTGTTTAAATGTTGTAATTTGTACAAAATTTTTTTGTCAATCGGAAAGTTTAGGGTTTAATTGATAAGATTACACTGAAAAAAGTAAAAAAAAAAAAATGAAAAACAACAAATTTAAAGGGAGGTGGTAGTCTCCTTCAGTCAGTCAGTTAAGTGCGATACGTGAAACATGCTTGGGCGATCATGTCTCGAAAGAGACATAACTAACTGGGCAGAAGATTATCCCTCAGTAGGCTGCCATTGCTTTCTGTAGTAGACTGGTTGCCAGCCAAGCCTATAGAACTCAATCTGTCCTTCCATTTAACTCATAGCTGGAGGGAGAAGAAATAGATTATATAACATTATTATATTAAAAGAATTAGTGGGGGATCATTTTATTACTTCATAATAATATAAAACCGATCCCCCACTTTATATCCAGTAGAAGTTTTAATTATGTTTCCAACTATTATATTCAGTCTTTGGGCGATCATGTCTCGAAAGAGACATGACTGACTAGGCAGAAGATTATCCTGCAGTAGGTTGCCATTGTTTTCTGTGGTAGACTGGTTGCCAGCCAAGCCTATAGAACCCAATCTGTCCTGTTATTTAACCCATAACTGGAAGGAAGAGATGAATTAATTCCTTTCCCAAGGGTATTTGCGCATAAGTGAATGCAATGAATCCAACTGGAATTCGAACTTGGCTCCCTGATTTCTCGTTCCGAGCCGATATCCATTGCACCACAACGCACATCCTTCAGGTCTGCCAAAAAAAGTATAGCATTCTGAAAAAGTTTTATCGAAATGTTTATTATTAGTAGGAAAAATGTAAGTATTATTTATTCATTTTTTTTTTTTAATCCTTTCGAGCACGTTAAAAATTTTGGTTAAATTTACTGGTGGGATATAGTGGCATTAAGTTTTTGCATGAATCTCAAAAACAGAGTTGAGTTAAAGGGAAATAACAGATGTTGGATGAGGCATGACTTGTGGAACTAGAACAATCTACCTTGGTCAACAAAATAAAGACTTCAGTTCAAAATTTCAATCACCTGAAGAAGGTCAGATCATACAATGGTTGAAATGTTAGGAATATTGCAACAAAGATTAGGACAACAGTCTGAACAATGTAAATAATTAAAAAAAAATTTTTTTTTTATTTGTTAAATTAACTTAAATCTTAGGCATCACAATTTTTGTAGTGATACCTACTCTTAAGGGTCAGTAGGGTTGGATCGAGCATGTGAGCAATGATGTAGGAAATTAATACTGAGCGTCAGGAAGAGACAGCTGAAGTTCCTGGGACACGCAATGAGGAAAGAGGGCTTGGAGAATCTGATACTAACAGGACAGACAGAGGGAAAAAGAGACAGGGGAAAGTAGCAGATAACATATTTGAAGGACCTAATCAGGTGGATGACAGAACGAGAGTTGCATGATGTAACAGAAGGCGTGCTAAGAGCCACCAGGGATAGGGATAGGGAGACATGGAAGGCCATGATCGCCTACGTCCTGAAGGGACAGGATACATAGAAGAAGAAGATATATGCCAACTGTTTATAAGAAATTACAATGTGGATATAATGTGGGGGATCAAATCTGTATTATAATCAATATAGAAACTGATCCCTCATTTTGTGGCCGTGTTTTTTTCTACACATTTATATTCTAGATTTATAGGCTTGAGCAGGTGGATGACGGAACTGGGGTTGCATGGTGTAACAGAAGAAAGCGTGCTAAGAGCCACCAGAGATAGGGAGACGTGGAAGGCCATGATCACCTACATCCTGAAGGGACAGGATACATAGAAGAAGAAGAAGAGGGTTAAACTAAAAGGCGAAATTAATTTCCGACTAATAAAGAAGGGGTGTTTACTGAACAAACCTTTTGTGTCCATTTTTTGCAGCAGCATGGAGAGGATAGAATCCCATTTCAGTGGCGCAATCAGAGGAGACATATTTTAGAAGCAATCTCAGACATTCTGAAAATAAAAAATAAAAAAAAAAGAAACTATTATTAGAATTTTGCCTCTGGTACTTCGATACTGATTGCCTTAAGTACTAACAGTTTCACACAACCCCTGATATCTATCTAATCTAAATCTAATCTAAACTTATTTATAAATGGAACTTTGTGTGTGTGTGTGTGTGTGTGTGTGTGTGTGTGTGTATGTGTGTATATGCGTGTGTGTGTGTGTGTGTGTGTGTGTGTGTGTGTGTATGTGTGTGTGTTCATTACCTATAGACTCCGAAACGGCTGAACCGATTTTCTTGAAAATTTACACAGTTGTACGATAAGCATCTGTGAGTGTTCTTAGATAGGTTTTGTGTCAAGGTACCCCCGATAAATATCGAAAATCGATAATCGAAAAAATCGGGTTATAGAAAGAGTGATCCGATTTTAACCAAATTTGATACACTCATAGACAAAGACATAAGAAATGATATTCAGAAGTTTCAAGGATGCAGTTCTTACAATAGTGCAGAAAATTGATAATATATATATATATATATATATATAAAAGGCAAGTTGTTTGTGTGTGTGTCTGTTTATCTGCCTGTATGTCTATTTTTTTCAGCCCTTTTATTTTAGTTTTTGCTTCGAGTTTGGCTCTAAGTAGATATAATTGTAGTTCTTAGTCTCAGCCATGATACCATTTACTCAGAGGACTTATTTAGCCTTCAAAATTCAGTTTACGACGAAAAAAAATTATTTGATATTGATACCAGGAAATTAAAATTTGACTTACATCCATTCATTTTTCTTTCAGTCTACAGTTTCACTTTAACTGGAAACAACTATTGCTTTTTAGTCTTTCGTGCCAACGTCCAAAGAGTCTGAGCTCCAGGACCATGGATTAGTTTTAAAGCTTTCATTACACCCGAGCAACGCCAGGCTATCCTGGTAGTCACACATAAAACAAAGAAAACTCTGGTTACTCATGACTATGTGTATTTGAAAGAATGGATAGCTAATCCTGTTGCAGAAGCCGGCTTAGGCACATTTGTGTTTTTTTAATACCCACAAACTCAAACTGGTTTATATTGCAAGTTTCTCAGAAAGAGATCACAATCTGGCATGATGAACAGTTTGAACAAGGCTAGTTTGTTCATATCCTCAACGAGTACTATTATAAAAAAAATTCTTACGATCTAAAAATATTTTCTGGCTTTAAATAACCTTCAAAAGGTTTATAAGACAAGCAAAATGAATGAATGAATCAATGAAATACCAATTAGCTACACAGGCTTTTGTCATTAAGATTTATTTACAGTCTCTAGAATATAAATGTGTAGAAACCACCATGGCCATAAAGTGAGGGATCAGTTTGTATATTGGTTGTAATAGAGAATTGATCCCCCACATTATATACACATGATTTCTTTAAGCCATCAAAATTCAAATACTGATTAGCTACACAGGCATGTCTTAGATTTATTTAGTCTCTGGAATATAAATGTATATAAATTACTGTGGCCACAAAGTGAGGGATCAGTTTTTATAATGATTGTAATATAGAATTGATCCTTCATTTTATATAAATATTTCTCGCTGGTTGATAAGCCGTAGAAAACTAATCAATCAATCAATGAAATACTGATTAGCTACATAGGCATGTCTTTTAGATTTATTTACAGTCTCTGGAATATAGACATATATAAATTTATGTGGCCAAAAAGTGAGGGATCAGTTTATATACTGATTGTAATATATAATTGATCCTCCACTTTATATACATATTACAATATACTTTGATAGTGTTTTGACCCCAATTTAGGGGGTAACTATTTGCCCATTGCTGAGACCCTAATAGGGGCTACCACTCCGGGTCAGAGTGGACCTGAGAACAACAGGAATTAAGAGGTGGCTCCATGCTCCTCACAACCTCCCAATCAGAGGCCTTGCTGCCAGATGCAGTTTACTGTCATGCCCAGGACCCTTATTGTTGAGCAAAGTGAAAGATATTCGGTAAAGAGGCAAAACACTGCAAATCTTTTTCTCCACTGTAGCAGGCCAAATTCTCCTGCTTTAATTGATAAACGGGTTTTTATATAAAATCATCCAGCATGAAGGGGTGCGGTTTATCTTTTTCATCCATTACCAAAACAATACGTCACTAAGACAAGTGCCGCATACCTTCCAGTTAACAATGTTTTACTTTCCGCATGCTTTGCATGGCTTCAAAGTCAAATTTAATAATTCAGGTCAGCTGGTTCTTACTTCAGTTTGGCTTATTTTACAACTCAGGGCTATTTTTAGAAATTCTCGGATTTCTTATGTCGTTCAAGTAAGAAAAATTATACTCACTAAATCAGGGAATTATACTTTCACTAGCCAGCTCACCATTAGACTGTTTACAGATTGTTATTTGTCTATAAATTTCTCTTTAATCTCTATTATTTTCCTCGTCCAAAATAAAAATGATTTGTTTTAACAAAAAACAAAAAAATTCCCCTTCTTAAATTCAATTGTAAAATCTATATGCCTGTGTTTCAAGTCTGACTCAAAGTCATTTTAAACGAAGCACTCCATAGTGTTATAGATCTATTTACAGTGAGAATTGAACCAGTGTCTCTTGGTTGGAAACTTAATTTTCAAACAATTCAACCACATGCCCATTATTGATATATGGATAATTACATAATTTAATGTTTGTCAAGATGAGTAGAATTTTGTTTAATGGTGGTAATAAGTATTGCCAAAGTTCATAAATGTTACTCATCAAAATGACTAAAAGTTTTCTGAATTTCTCACCAGTCGGTATCCAGAGAAGAATATTACATTCTTATCTTTACCATGTTGAGGGTTAACATCACAGAACTTTTATTCAGTCTTAGGAATTTTTTATTTAATGATGGTGATAATAATAATATTAATAATAATATTAATAATAATATCAATAACAATATAAAGAAGAAAGGGGTTCTTAAACTACATGAAATCCTTAAATTTAAAGACTCAAGATCTTAATCTGAGACCATTCCAAGAGCTGGAATCTTTGAGACAGTTCCAAGGGCTAAGACCTTTACTTGAGATCATTGCCCCAGACCATTCCAAGAGCAGGAATCTTTGAGACAGTTCCAAGGGCTAAGACCTTTACTTGAGATCATTGCCCCAGACCATTCCAAGAGCAGGAATCTTTGAGACAGTTCCAAGGGCTAAGACCTTTACTTGAGATCATTGCCCCAGACCATTCCAAGAGCAGGAATCTTTGAGACAGTTCCAAGGGCTAAGACCTTTACTTGAGATCATTGCCCCAGACAATTCCAAGAGCAGGAATCTTTGAGACAGTTCCAAGGGCTAAGACCTTTCCCCGAGATCATTGCCCCTGATCATTCCAAGAGCTGGAATTTTTTTAGACAGTTCCAAGGGCTAAGATCTTTACTTGAGATCATTGCCCCAGACGATTCCAAGAGCAGGAATCTTTGAGACAGTTCCAAGGGCTATTCTGGACATATACAAATCTACCATCCGCCCGTGTATTGAATACTGCTGCCATATCTGGTCGGTTGCCCCTGCTGCTCTCCTTGGGCTTCTTGACAAAATACAAAGGAGGATCTGTAACGTGGTTGATACTGACTTGGCAGACCAGCTGCAACCACTCTCTTTCCGGCATGATGTGGCTTTCCTGTGCCTCTTCTACAAGTACTTTCATGGCTTCTGCTCCGATGAGCTTAGATCACTGGTGCCGCCTAAGCACAAATTTACATGTGATACTAGATTAGCAACTAGGTCCCACCCTTTTACAGTTAAACAGATAAGATGTAACCGTAAATTCTACTCCAACAGCTTCTTTTCTCGCGCTTCCCGCCTGTGGAACTCCCTTCCACAAGTCTGCTTTCCCGACAGTTACAATCTCCAGGTGTTTAAATGTAGGGTCAATAGACACCTCCTATCACACTAACTCCCAATTATTCTCAGAACACTCTCATCTACCCAACCCTCATTCTCGGTATACTTACCCGCCCATCACCCACCATCTGACGTTTCCTGTATTTAATCATCCTTTCTCCACTCTATGTAGCCCCCTGCGCAGTAGTGGCAGTGACATGCCTTGCTCGGGGTGAAACGCTTATATAAAAAAAAAAAAAAAAAAAGAAAAGATCTTTACTCAAAATCATTGCCCCTGACCATTCCAAGAGCTGTAATTTTTTTAGACAGATCCAAGGGCTAAGACCTTTACCTGAGATCATTGCCCCTGCTCATTCCAAGAGCTGGAATTTTTTTAGACAGTTCCAAGGGCTAAGACCTTTACCCGAGATTATTGCCCCAGACCATTCCAAGGGCCAAAACTTCTGCTCCAGACAGTTCTGGAGGGCCAAAATCTTTCCCCAGACTGTGTTGTAAGACCAAAATCATTGACCCGAGATCATTGGCCAAGACCTCTGCTCCAGACCATCCTGGAGGGCCAAAACCTTTCTCCAGACTGTTCTGGCAGGCTAAAACCATTGACCCAGGCTGTTCCAATGGTTGAGACAATTGACTCAGCTCATGTTGAGGGCTGAGACCTTTGACCAAGACCATTCTGTGGGCCAGGACCTTTGAGCCAGACCACTCAAAGGGCCGAGACCATTGCTCCAGACTGTTTCAGGATTTGAGACCTTTATCCAAGACTTAAATTTTAGAAGCATTTCACTTGATGTCTTTGTATGACTAAAAGAAAAGAAAACCTAATCTGAAAGACTTGTCCATGGAATCAACTCACCTTGCTGTCCAGATTGAGCAGCATAGACCATGGCAGCAGCTATTGAGGCCTGGAGAATTTCTAAGTCCTTATTTTCGTGTTGGTGTTGTTTGTGGTAAAAATCAAGTAATACCTGCAAATCATGGAGATTGCCACTGGCGGCGTGTTTGTTAAGTTGTGACTGTTTTGAAGCCAAAGAAGATACCAGTGAAACAAGGAAGGATGAGGAAGATGATGAGGAAATACTGGAGGTGTTGGTAGTAGCAGTAGTTGTTGGAGGGGAGGGTGGGGAGGAAGGGGAGAAAAGAGACCGAAAGGATGGTTTGACGGATCTTTTCAAAAATGTTGGAGCTGGAGATGCTGTTGTTGTTGTTGTTGTATTATTATTGTTATTGTTGTTAGTGATGGGAGCAGAGGTGGTGGTGACTGAAGCTACGTCTACATTTAAGCAATCCGTATCACTTTTATCTGAAATAGAGAAAAAAAAAATATATATATATATATATTTATAAAAGAATTTATTCCAGCATAAACAGAAAGGAAGAAATAACTGAACATTATGCAGAACAAATAATTAAAAAAAAATCTTATTTACCTCAAGTAAGGATATAATGCTACTAAGATGCAAAGAGTTTAAGAAAAAAAAAAAAAAAAAGGAAACTCAATATTTGTGATAATGTGATCAAAATACAGACAATGATAGCATTTTGAATAATCCATTCATTAAATCGAAAATGAAGCTTAAATTAAAATTAAAAATTAAATAATAAATGAATAAAATAAACTAATAATAAATTAAATGATAAATAATAAAATAAATAAATAAAATAAAAAATAAATATAAATTAATCTTAAATTAAATCTTACATAAGTTAAAATAATATTAAATCCATTCATTTTTAATCACTTCACCACCCCAACCCGCACCCAAGAAAAGTAATAATGAGACTAAGATACAATTTTTTTTTTTTTTTTTTTTTATAAGCGTTTCACCCCGAGCAAGGCATGTCACTGCCACTACTGTGCAGGGGGCTACGTAGAGTGGAGAAAGGCTGATTAAATATAGGAAATAACAGAGGGTGGGTGATAGGCTGGTGAGGATACCGAGAATGAGGGTTGGGTAGATGAGAGTGTTGTGAGAATAGTTGAGAGTTAGTGTGATAGGAGGTGTCTATTGACCCTACATTTAAACACCTGGAGATTGTAACTGTCGGGAAAGCAGACTTGTGGAAGGGAGTTCCACAGGCGGGAAGCGCGAGAAAAGAAGCTGTTGGAGTAGAATTTACGGTTACATCTTATTTGTTTAACTGTAAAAGGGTGGGACCTAGTTGCTAATCTAGTATCTCGTGTAAATTCGTGCTTAGGCAGCACCAGTGATCTAAGCTCATCGGAGCAGAAGCCATGAAAGTACTTGTAGAAGAGGCACAGGGAAGCTACATCACGCCGGTGTGAGAGCGGCTGCAGCCGGTCTGCCAAGTCAGTATCAACCACGTTACAGATCCTCCTTTGTATTTTGTCAAGAAGCCCAAGGAGAGCAGCAGGGGCACCCGACCAGATATGGCAGCAATATTCAATACACGGGCGGATGGTAGATTTGTATATGTGCAGAATAGTTTCAGGTGGGAAAAATTTCCGGGCCCTGCACAGGGAGCCGACTTTCATAGCGGCAGATGTTTGTGGAAAGTGAAAGAGAATTACAGAGCAGAAAGGACAATAAAAGAGTAGATTTCAAAAAAATCACATTTGGCATTGCATTTGAATTTATGAAGACTGTAATTAACAAGAAATTGGAAAGGAGTTCTACGAGTGAGAAAAAAAATCATGAAAATAAAAGATACAGTTGCATCTAAGTACATTATTCGGACTGTTGTTCTCATCTTTATTAGCATATTCACAACATTTCAACCATTATACGCTCTGGCCTTCTTCAGGTGCTAGAAACTTTGAACCAAACTCTTTGTCAATACTTCATAGATGAGATAATATTTACATTATTCAGACTGTTGTCTTCATCTTTATTCCCTTCTTTACAATGTTTCGGCCGTTGTAAGCTTTATCTATTATACTTCTGAGATGAGGTAGTATTTACATTATTTACATTGTTTGGACTGTTGTCCTCATCTTTATTGCCATGTTTACGACGTTTCCGACATTGTACGCTTTGCCTATTATACTTTTGAGATGAGGTAGTATTTACATTATTTACATTGTTCGGACTGTTGTTCTCATTTTTATTGCCATGTTTATGATGTTTCGGCCATTGTACGCTTTGTCTATTATACTTAAGAGATGAAGTTGTATTTACATTATTCGGACTGTTGTCCTCATTTTTATTGCCATATTCACGTTTTGGCCGTTGTACACTCTGGCCTTTTTCAGGTGCTAGAAATTTTGAACTGAACCCTTTATTTCAATCACTGGGATATAACATTCTCATTCCATGTGCAGTGCCACTTCTGGATGTCATGTAGTTATCTCCCTTTTATTTAACTCACTAAATTATTTGTTCATCACTGCTGTGGCCAGGTAGTGAACTCCCAATTCTCTTTGGATCAAGTCACTGGAAATAACCAACACTTATATCCACTGAGCTATGTGTTCTTGATTTCATAAACATGGCAATCAAGATGAGGACAACAGTCCAAATAATGTAAATAATGTAAATACTACCTCATCACAGAAGTATAATAGACAAAGCGTACAATGACCGAAATGTTGTGAATATGGCAATAAAGATGCAGACAACAATCCGAACAATGTAAATAATGTAAATACTACCTCGTCTCAGAAGTATAACAGACAAAGTGTACAACGCCCGAAACATCGTAAACATGCCACTAAAGATGAGGACAACAATGTAAATAATGTAAATACTACCTCATCTCATAAACATAATAGACATAGCGTACAACAGCTGAAACGTCTTAAATATGGCAATAAAGATGAGGACAATAGTCTGTACAATGTAAATACTACCTCATCTCAGAATGATAATGGACAAAGCATACAACAGCCGAAATGTCATAAACATGGCAATAAAGATGAGGACAACAGTCCGAACAATGTAAATATTACATTATCTAAGAAGTATAAACAAATACATTTACCGAGTTCAATGGTAAACTGGTTAGACCCAATAGCCAATCTAGTAATATGCTTAAATTTAAATTTAAACAGTCGAGGTCTTAAGCTCACTAGAATAGTTACCATGAAAATATTTATAGAAAAGGCATAAAGAATGTACATTAAGTGGGAGAGGAGTGACTGAAGTCAAGATGCCAGGACAGAACCGATAACATTATAGACCCTTCTTTGGATTTGGTCAATTTTTTCGAGGAAGCATTCCAATGTCTAGATCTTTATCCAAGACCCAATGAAAAATTTCTGGGAAGCATTCAGCATTTAAGCATTTATCAGGGACCCAGGAAAAATTTCAGAGAAGCATTCCAAAGGTCTAGACCTTTATTGAAGACCCAGTGAGAAATTTCAGGGAAGCATTCCAAACGTCTAGATCTTTGTCAAGGACCCAATGAGAAATTTCAGGGAATGTTGGAGGTATTTACATTGTTCAGATTTTTGTCCTCATCTTTATTGCCATATTCACAACAACCTTCTTCAGGTGACTGAAATTTTGAACTCTTTATTTTGTTACCTTTGCTATAGACAGGTATTGAAGTCTTTTGGTCAAGTTTCTGGATCCAACTAATGCTTTCATCCACTTGGCCATGTGTCCTTGACAACATCAGTGTATGGGTTTTTAGGACTTATAAACCTAATTTTTAACCAGAGCTCATACTACAATCTTGTTTTTAATTGTTTTTTTCTCTTGCACTCCATATTTATGGTTCCAGTATTGTTTTAAATTCTATGCTTGGCTGTCTTAAGAAACTTTTGTGGTCTAGCATATGTCAATTACCTGAAGAAGGTCAGAGAAGGTCAATATGGCAACAAAGTAAGAACAACAGTCCGAACAATGTAAATAGTGTAAATAATTACAATACCTCATCTCAGAAATATAGACAGATATTGAAGGTGAATATGACAACAAAGATGAGGACAACAGTCCGAACAATGTAAATCGTGTAAATAATTACAATACCTCATCTCAGAAATATAGACAGATATTGAAGGTGAATATGGCAACAAAGATGAGGACAACAGTCCGAACAATGTAAATAGTGTAAATAATTACGATACCTCATCTCAGAAATATAGACAGATATTGAAGGTGAATATGGCATCAAAGATGAGAACAACAGTCCGAACAATGTAAATAGTGTAAATAATTACGATACCTCATCTCAGAAATATAGACAGATATTGAAGGTGAATATGGCAACAAAGATGAAGACAACAGTCCGAACAATGTAAATAGTGTAAATAATTACGATACCTCATCTCAGAAATATAGACAGATATTGAAGGTGAATATGGCAACAAAGATGAAGACAACAGTCTGAACAATGTAAATAGTGTAAATAATTACAATACCTCATCTCAGAAATATAGACAGATATTGAAGGTGAATATGGCAACAAAGATGAGGACGACAGTCTGAACAATGTAAATAGTGTAAATAATTACAATACCTCATCTCAGAAATATAGACAGATATTGAAGGTGAATATGGCAACAAAGATGAGGACAACAGTCTGAACAATGTAAATAGTGTAAATAATTAAAATACCTCATCTCGGAAATATAAACAAATGCAGTAGGTATGTTCCAAGGGTTGAGATCAGAGGTTTCCAAACTGGAGTTCATGTATCTACCTCCAGTCATACATTTGAACTCTTCAGCAGGTACATTGACTGAGAGAATAACCACTACTGTACAATATATGTAGACTCTATCCACATGACACAACATATTTTTTCAATTTCTTCATTTTAGTAAGCAAAACTTTTAATTAATAATTTTGGGTTCTCAATGAGAAATCCATACAGACTAATTACTAAAACTGCTATTCGAGAATGGTTGTTATTTCCATTAACATGGTTTTGTGGGTCAGGATTTTCAGTATTGTTAGAAATCAAATCAAAACACAGATCAAAACTCAAAGCTCCTGAGCAAAATCTTTGTTGTGCCATTGCTAAAGTTTCCCCTTAAATAAATGAGCTTGTTGCAAAGAACAACCCCATCCATCTCATCATTTCTTAGTTTTTGTTATTGGTACATAATTTTGAAAAATCTTGTGTATTTTTACTTCGTAATGATCATTATAGATAAACAAAAATATATAACCCCCCTGCACAATAGTGTTAGTAGAATGCCTTGCTTGGGGTGAGATAATTGAAAAAAAAAAAAATTTTCATTTTTCTTTTTCATTCCCACATTTTAGGAGTACACAAGAATCTATAAAAATGCCGAGGGATACAGAAAAGATTGGGAACTCCTGATCTACCGTATAAAAGTTGAGTGGTTTTTGAAATTTATATTATTTGAACAATAGTATACTAAAATTAAAACCCTGACTATCAGCTCAAAAGCTTTAACTCTGTCACGACCTATAAATACTCATTGAAACGCTATAAAATACACTTTCTATCTAGAGAGAAAACTTGTATCTGATATAATGTTGGCAGCCCATTTGACATGGTATTTTCTTCTTGTTTTATGGGGTAGGAGAGGGTTACTTGATTGTGTTTAGTGATGGATCCTAAATGGTTTCTGGTTTTTATTTTAGTAAGCAAAACTTTTAATTAATAATTTTGGGTTCTCAATGAGAAGTCCATACAGACAGATTGCTAAAACTGCTATTCGAGAATAGTTGTTATTTTCATCAACATGGCTTTGTGGATCAGGATTTTCAGTGTCAGAAATCAAATCAAAACACAGATCAAAACTCTTGGGCACAATCTTCATTGTGCCAATGCTAAAGTTTCCCCTCAAATAAATGAGCTTGTTAAAAAAAAAAAACAAGCTCATCCATCTCATTTTTATTGTTTCATCTTTGTTATCGATACATAATTTTGAATAGTTTTGTTTATTTTTACTTAGTAATGATTAATCAATCAAAAAATATGTATGAAGGATCAAACTATTTTATAAATTACCCACGTTTAATTCACTGACGTCATAAGTAATTGACTCTACTAAAGAAGTCTTCAAAATAAAATTTCAATTTCATTGTTTTTCTTTTTCATCCTCAACTTTTAAGGGTACACAAGAATCTATAAAAATGCCAAGCAGTACAGAAGGACAAAAAATTTGGGAACTCCTGCTCTACAGTATAAAACTTGAGTGACTTTTGAAATTTATATTGCATGAACCATAGTATAAAGAAATTGAAACCTATGCTATCAGCTCAAAAGATTTAGCTCTGTCACATCCTATAAAAGCTTATTGAAACGCTATAAACTATACTTTCCATCTAGAGAGAAAACTTGTATCTGATTTAGATGTTGGAAGCCCATTTGACATGGTTTTTTCTTGTTTTATTGGGTAGAAGATTATGTTAGTGGTGGATCCTAAATGGTTTGTGGTTTTTATTTTAGTAAGCAAAACATTTAATAATTTTGGGTTCTCAATGTGAAATCCAAACAGATAGATTGCTAAACCTGCTATTCAAGCACGATTGTAATTCCCATCAACTTAGCTTTGGGGGTCAGGATTTTCAATATTGTTAGAAATCAAATCAAAACCCCTGAGCACAATATTCATTGTGCCATTGCTAAAGTTTCCCCTTGAATAAATGAGCTTGTTGCAAAAAAACAAGCACATCGGTCTCATTAGTATTGCTTAGTTTTTGTTATTGGTACATAATTTTGTATAGTTTGTGTATTTTTATTTACTAATGATCATTATAGACAATTAAAAAATATGTATGAAGGATCAAACTATTTTATAAATTACCTTCTGCTCTGATGAACTTAGCTCACTGGTGCCTCCTATATATAAATTTACTCGAGCCACAAGATTAGCAACTAGGTCCCACCCTTTTACTGTGAAACCAATAAATTTTAAATGCAAATTCTACTCCAGCAGCTTCTTTTCTCGCACTTCCCGCTTGTGGCCTACTTCATCGCCACTGCCATAACCTCAGCAACCAATATGCCTTAACATGAATCAACACGCCACTGTGACCTCAATCAATCATACAAGCATTACATGCCAGCCAAACAAATACCTTATAGGTCTTGATTTTATCCATGTCAAACCTCACCAATAGGTAATCCATGCCAAACCTTTTCTCTGGCCCCAACTGTGATCTCAGCTAATCAACCAAAGAAATTGGTCAACTCTTACCCCTACCCATAACACCTTACACTTAATCAGGGAGACTTCCCCTAATTCAAAAATGAAAACAATTCTTGTGAAAATAAGCAAATGGGTGGCAGAACATGCATTAGAAGGGAGAGTATAGAGGTAAACATTTTTTAAAGCTATAAAGGACAGGAAGTTGTGGAGAGCCATGATCGACCTACTTAATGAGCGTGTGTAAATGGATGTTAGAAAAGGGAGTGAGAAAGATCACAAGGCTATAAATATTGCTTAGAGCTATAACGAATAGGATGTTGTGGAGAGCAATGATTTAAGGTGATAAACATTGATGTGAATGCTAAGATTCAACCAGAATCCAACAGAAACATTCCTCTCAATCAATTTTCACTATCCACTCCAGGCCCTACTTTATAGACACTGCCATAACCTCAGCAACCAATATGCCTTAACATGAATCAACACGCCACTGTGACCTCAATCAATCATACAAGCATTACATGCCAGCCAAACAAATACCTTATAGGTCTTGATTCCAACCACGAAGAAGGGCATGTGTCAAACCTCACCAATGGGTAATTGTTGTGGTCCTGTTTAAGGGATCACAATTATAAGGTGAAAGAGTCCTGTGTTCATTGTGAGCAGTTAAACTACAAGTGTACGCCTCTGCTTGAAGGTAGAAATGTCTGGCATTATATAAACCAGACGAATCCACATTGTCCATGGATATAGGGGTGTTAACTACACCAGAACAGTAATCCATGCTAAATCTTTCCTCTGGGCCCAATTGTGATCTCAGCTAATCAACCAAAGAAATTGGTCAACTCGTGGTCTAACAACACCTTACACTTAATCAAAGAGACCCCCCCCCCCCCACCAAAAAAAAAAAAAAAAATGAAAACAGTTCTTGTGAAATTAAATGGTGGATAATATATAAAAAAATATATTTTTACCAATATCTTCGAAAATAAATTCATTTATTTGCGTATATGTCCTGAAAGTTTCATTAAATCTGACAATTATTTGATTTTTGCAAGAATTTCCAAATCAATGTGTTTTTCATCAGAAAAAGGAGAAAGTAAATATTAGGCCAACAACTGACACAAAAAAAGAATTCAAGATTTTTAAATAAAATTTCAAACAAGTTAGAAAGGATTAAAAAATTTAACATGAGAATAAAAAATATTTTGGTCTTTCCTCTTAAAAATAGCATAAACATTTTGAGGATTAAACTTTGTTTTTATTAATTTTGGGAACTTTTTTTATCATGCTATATTGTTTTTTCAATGAATTAATGGAGGTATCTACAAAATTGCTTTCATTATATACAACAGCTAAAAAACTGTATACATATCAACACACCACTGTGACCTCAATCAATCATACAAGCATTACATGCCAGCTCAACAAACACGTTATAGGTCTTGATTTCAACCATGAAGAAGGGCATGTGGCAAACCTCACCAATGGGTAATCCACGCCAAACCTTTTCTCTGGCCCCAACTGTGATCTCAGCTAATCAACCAAAGAAATTGGTCAACTCTTACCCCTACCCATAACACCTTACACTTAATCAGGGAGACCTCACTTAATTCGAAAATGAAAACAATTTTTGTGAAATTAAGCAAATTAGGGATTGCATGTAAAAAATATATTCTAAAAAAAAATTTACCAAGATAATTTTATTTTTTTTGCGTATAGGTTCTGGAAGTTTTATTAAATGTGACAATTATCTGATTTTTGCAACAATTTCCAAATCGGTGTGTTTTTTTTTTATCGGAAAAAAGGGTGCTTAAACACCACTAGTAAATATTAGGCAAACTGCTGGTGCAAAAGAAAATCAAGATTTTTTAAGTAAAATTTCAAACAAGCTAGAAAGGATAAAAAAAATTTAAAATAATAAAAAAATATTTTGGTCTTTCCTCTTAATAAACATTTTGAGGATTAAACTTTGTTTTTATTAATTTTGAGAACTTTTTTATCATGCTATATTGCTTTTTCAATGAATTAATAGAGGTATCTACATAATTGCTTTCCTTATATATAACAGCTAAAAAACCATATAGTAATAATTTGTGCCACTTTTAAAACAACAAGGTTTACATTCAGAATTTCGTCCATGTTTGTTCCTTTAATTTGCAAACTAACATTCGTTATATCAGTCATCCTCAATCAGATAAATATGAAAACAATTTTGAAGGAACAAATAAATTAAGGAAATTGGGGATAACATTTGTCAAAAATTCCTAAAATAAATTCATTTATTTGTGTATAAGTTCTGAAAGTTTTATTATATCTGACAATTATTTGATTTTTGATTTCCAAATCCATGCAGTTTTTGTCAGAAAAAAGGGTGCTGAAACCTGAATAAAAAATATTAGGCCAACTGCTGATGCAATAAAATTTTAAACAAACTAGAAAGGATTAAAAAATTTCATAAAATATTAGGTTGTCTCATAAGTTCATAGACACTTGCGAAAAATTGAATTTTTATGCAATTTTGCGTTTATGTTGTTATAGTGATCTTCATCTTTGTATTCCAGATGGCAATTGATAAAATTGAGCTGTGAGTTTTGATTCGTAACTGCTGGAAGCGAGGTCTTTCAACCAGAAAAGCTGCAGAAGAGATTTGTGCTGCCAAAGGTGAAGGAACAATTGCATATGTGGCGATCTCAAAGTGGTACAAGCATTTCGATTCTGGTGACATGAGTCTTGAAGATAAGCCTTGTTCGGGACGGCCGTTAAAGTTGGATGATGAAGACTTGCAAACCGGGTTGGATATTGCGCCTTCATCGAGCACTCGAGAATTGGCCAATGAGCTTGGAGTTGGCAAATCAACAATTCACCAACATTTGAAGCAACTTGATTTTGTTCACAAAAAGCCTCGCCAAGATCTGCACGAACTCACCAAAGCACAAGCCAACAGACGAGTTGAAATTTGCCGTCAATTGCTCAGCAATCCATTGGATGAGCGTTTTCGGAAGCACGTTGTGACATCCAATGAGAAATGGGTCTATCTGGTCCAGCACAATCGAGACAAGCTTGCAGACTTCTGCTCAGACAAACTTAAGTCACTGGTGCCTCCTCAACAGGTGTTTACTCGTGCAACCAGACTGGCAACTGGGTCCCACCCATTCACAGTCAGGTTAGCTAAATGCAGACGACAATTCTACTCCTGCAGCTTCTTCTCTCGCACTTCCTGCCTGTGGAACTTGCTCCCGTATTCTTGCTTTCCTAACGGCTACAACCTCCAGAAATTTAAATGCAAAGTCAATACTCATCTACTAACCACTGGACTCTAGCTCTCTCCCCACTCCCGTATAACCTTCCCTTTCTCTCCACCTATGTATCTGTCATCACACCTGCCTTGTATTGTTCCTTTCTAACTAGTTTGTACTCCTCACTCTTTTCTAATTAATCTTTTTACATTTATGTAACCCCCTGCACATCAGTGGCGTTTCCGCCTTGCTCAGGGTGAAATGATTAAAAAAAAAAAAAAAAATTGATGGCAGAAAGTCTTGGAAAATGATGGTCTTCATTTTGAGCAATAATTTTTGTTGTTTTTGTGAGTAAAATTTCAATTTTTTTGCAAGTGTTTACAAACTTTTGGGACAACCTAATAATAAAAATACTTTGGTCTTTCCTCTTAATAATAACACAAATATTTTGACAATTAAACTTTGTTTTTATTAAGTTTGGGGCCTTTTTTCATTGCTCTGTACTGTTTCTTTCAGTGACTTAGTAGAGGTATCTGCACAATTGATTTCCTTATCCACAATAGTTATGCCACTTTTCAAATAGCTACATTTATATTTGGAATTTTGTCCGATAATTGTTGAAAAGTCCTTTCATTTGCAACCAAATGCTTGTTAATCTAAACGTATTTATAAATGGAACTTTGTCTGTGTGTGTCCGTTACTGATAGACTCCGAAACGGCTGAACCGATTTTCTTGAAAATTTACAGTTGTACTATAAGCATCTGTGAGTGTTCTTAGCTAGGTTTTGTCTCAAGGTACCCCCGATAAATATCGAAAATACAAATGAGGAAAGCAATCAAGTTGAAACACAGGGGGAAACGGAGGGCAAGTGTGCTCTTGCTCCAGGATGACATGCCCTTCACACTGCTCAGGTTGCAATAATCGCCGAAGCAGCCAAATGTGGCCTTTACTTGCTACCCCATCCCCCTTACTCACCAGACTTGGCTCCATTTGACTTCTTTCTAATTTTTTGGATCAAATCCCATTTTGGAAACAATGATGAAATCATATTTGCTGTGAAAGTGTTTTACGAGGGCCAGGACATTTCCTTTTTCTATGATGGGATTTCAAAGCATCATTTGAACAAGAACATTGGTGTCAAGAGGGACGATATTGAAAAATAGTGAAAAACTGTCTTCTTTCTCCAATTCCTTCTGGATGAAACTTAGAAGTTTTTGAATGACCCTTGTAAGCATTGTTGAACCAAATCACTTGATGTCAAGGGGGACTATATTGAAAAATAGTGAAAAATTGTCTTCTTTCTCCAACTCCTTCTGAGTGAGGCTTAGAACTTTTTGAATGACCCTTGTAAGCATCGTTGAACCAAATCACTTGATGTCAAGGGGGACTATATTGAAAATTAGTGAAAAATTGTCTTCTTTCTCCAACTCCTTCTGAGTGAGGCTTAGAACTTTTTGAATGACCCTCGTAAGCATCGTTGAACCAAATCACTTGATGTCAAGGGGGACTATATTGAAAATTAGTGAAAAATTGTCTTCTTTCTCCAACTCCTTCTGAGTGAGGCTTAGAACTTTTTGAATGACCCTTGTAAGCATTGTTGAACCAAATCACTTGATGTCAAGGGGGACTATATTGAAAAATAGTGAAAAATTGTCTTCTTTCTCCAACTCCTTCTGAGTGAGGCTTAGAACTTTTTGAATGACCCTTGTAAGCATCGTTGAACCAAATCACTTGATGTCAAGGGGGACTATATTGAAAAATAATGAAAAATTGTCTTCTTTCTCCAACTCCTTCTGAGTGAGGCTTAGAACTTTTTGAATGACCCTTGTAAGCATCGTTGAACCAAGTGCATTGATGTTAAGGTGGACTATATTGAAAAATAGTGAAAAACTCTTCTTTCTGGGTGAGGCTTAGGACTTTTTAAACAACCCTTATAAATGCCAATTTTTTTAAAAGTATTTTATTGCTAATCTCTTCCTTTTGTAAATAAATTGGAAAGACACAAGAAAGCATCAGCCATTTTTGTTTTTCAGCTTCTTGACTGTAAATTCTGATGTATTTTTAGTAATCTAAGCTTCATTAGTTTCTTAGTAGACCTGCCACTGCTATAGTGCACCAAAGCAACAATGGTTTATACGCAAAATAGCAACTATACATTTTACTTATTCTGATCAGAAGACCAATATCATCCGAGGTATCATTAAGGTAACAACTTTGCTGTTGCTATAGAAACTCTAGATGATGATGGGATTGCAGATTGGACAATTGCAAAACTTTCAATAAAACCTGATCGACCATGAAGCAAAGCTTATTAACGAATTCACAAAATCAGAATAAATATAAGAACAAGATAAAAGAGAAGAAAAAAAAAAGATCTTTTCATTTATATTTTCATTTGAGAGGTAAATATGAAAACAAAAAATACTTTCAAGACCACAATAAAAAAAATGGTTACGACAATTAAACTATTTTAATGGTTCAGTTTCTACTATATAAAACTAAAAGTTTGTGTGTGTGTACGCAAATCTACGTTATAAAAGGAACGCTCATTTTCTACCCATCACTGGTATATTTGCATAAGCACATGTAATGTATGGCAGTATGGTGGATAGCAGCTCAGAGACCTGAGTTCGAATTCCAGTCAGGTTCATTATATTCATTTACATGCTAATATTCTCAGGAAAGGCATGAATCCAACTCTTCTTTCTTTCTTATTATTATATGTGCTTATTAGAAGGCATGGTAGAGTAATGAATCGAGGAATCAGAGAGCTGAGTTCGAATTCCAGTCAGGTTCATTACATTCACTTACGTGCTAATATTCTCAGGAAAGGCATGAATCCAACTCTTCTTTCTTTCTTATTATTATTATATGTGCCTATTAGGAAGCAAGGGAGAGTAGTGGATTGTGGAATCGAAGAGCAGAGTTCGAATTTCAGGCAGCTTTATTTAAAATTCCTTTACGTGCTAATACCCTTGAGAAAGGCATGAATCCAACATTTCTTTCTTTATTATTATTATTATGTGTGCTTATTAGGAGGCATAGTAGATTAATGGATTGAGGAATCGGAGAACTGAGTTCGAATTCCAGGCAGCGGATAATGTTCTAAACATAAACTGATAAATTTTTTTTTTTTTTAATCATATCACCCCAAGCAAGGCGATAATGCCACTGATGCGCAGGGGGCTACGTAAGGGTAAAAAGAATAGAAAAGAGAAAGCCGGAAACCACATCCTAAACAGGGAACAAGGGATGAGCCTCTTCACCTGTTCACTAGACGTGGGTGGAGTGTGAACCGGGCGAAAGTCTAGCTACTCCAATTGAAAAAAAAAATACAAAAGAAAAGAAAAGTGAAAAGATTGGAAAATTTAACAGACAATGAATGTCTATTGTGTTTAATCATGAGCCGTACTAAACATTGTATTTTGGCTTTAATTTCAGGTGAAAATAAAGACAAAAATAGTCCAATATTTGGATATTTTTTTATTATACTGGTTCTAAGCCATCTTCAGAGAGGATTACAGAGATGTTAACATAAAGATGTCCACCATCAAAGATGATTTTATCTTGTGTTGCCATAAAACATTGCCATACAACGATAACAGTCACTGACTAGCAGATACAATAATACTCACACATACACACAGTAAAAAGAACCTTCAGATATTGAAGGCCATCTACATTAAATCAAAACAAACCACACTTAATAAAATCACATTTAAATCTGGTCACAACACATTACATTGTATTTAGACATATGGTTCTGTTAACATTTCGGTCTCTCACAAGGTGTGATGTCATAGAACCGCATTACAATTTACATGCCCGTTCAGAGATTGTATCTCTGGTACTAATAATAGACCCACTACATATATTGGTTTTACTACAACCACGCTCTCTCGTAGACTTACATGTCACCTTTCTGATCAGAGAACAATTAAATAACATTTCTCAGAAAAACACAAACAAGTAGATAATATCAGACAGATTTTCGTCAACAATAAAATAATCCTTACTCATACACATGGTAAAAAGAACCTTCATATATTGGAGGCCGTCTACATTAAATCAAAGATGCCCACACTTAAAAAAATCACATTTCAATCTGGTCACAACACATTACATTACACTTAGTTAACATTATCAGGATAAAATAATTTTTAATGGTGGATGTTTTCTGTTAATGTCCCTGTAACCTCTCTGAAGATGCCTTATGTGAGCCGAAAGCTTAGAACCAACTTAATAAAAAATTATCCAAATGTTGTCTTTATTATCACCTGAAATTAAAGCCAAAATATGATGTTTAGAACGGCTCATGATTAAACATAATAGGCATTCATAACTATATACAATACCGGCCATAATTATTAGGCCACCCCAGTATTTTTAAAAAGAAATGATGTATTTCATACTATTTTTAGTATTTATTGCCAAGTGGATAATTTTAAATGAAAATAGAATGGTTCTTTTGTTATTATTACTTTGCAAAATTTTACAAGGCAAAGCAGCAAAGATGAACTCGTTCGAATCACCCTAAATTTTCTTCATTCATTCATTGATGAAACTGCAATATAGGTAATTATTAAATATTTATAAATTCATTTGATGCACATGTAATTGTGCAGTATTAACAAAAGAACCATTCTATTTTCATTTACAATTATCCCCTTGGCAATAAATACTAAAAAAATAGAATGAAATACATAATTTTTTTTAAAACACTGCGGTGGCCTAATAATTATGGCCGGTAGTGTGTGTGTGTGTGTGTGTGTGCGTGTGTATATGTATGTATATATATATATATAGTGTATCAAGGCAGCAGATAATTTTCTAAACATATAATGTTAAATATGAGAGACAATGAATGTCTATTATGTTTAATCATGAGCCGTTCTAAACGTCGTATTTTGGCTTTAATTTCAGTTGAAAATAAAGACAAAAATTATCTAACATTTGGATAATTTTTTATTAAGTTGGTTCTAAGCTTTCAGCTCACATGAGCCATCTTCAGAGAGGTTACAAGGATGTTAACACAAAATATCCACCATCAGCGATGATTTTATCTTGTGTTGTGTTTGCTATTTTTGGTAACCGTTGCCATTGTTTAGCAGAGTTTTATGTCAACACAAGATAAAATTGTCACTAATGGTGGAAGTTTTTGCGTTAACGTCCTTGTAATCTCTTTGAAGATGGCTCATGTGAGTCGAAAGCTTAGAACCAACGTAATAAAAAATTATTCAAATGTTGGAGAATTTTTGTCTTTATTTTCAACTGAAATTAAAGCCAAAATACGATGTTTAGAACGGCTCATGATTAAACATAATAGGCATTCATTGTCTCTTATATTTAACAGTATATGTTTAGAATATATATATGTATATATACTTCTGTCTATTCAGGTAGACAGAAATAATAAAACTATATTTGAGGTCATAGTTTTAGAGCAGGTAGGTTAACGGTTTATGAAAAGAGAAAAGATTATGACAGCATTATTACTAAACCAAATAGGTTAACTTTCTTCTTCTATGTTCCCTGTTCCTTCAGGACGTAGGCGATCATGGCTTTCCACGTCTATCTATCCCTGGTGGCTCTTAGCATGCCTTCTCCTGTTGCACCATGCAACCCTCGTTCCATCATTAACCTGATTAGGTCCTTCAAAAAGATTATCTGTTGCGTTCCCCTGTCTCTTTCTCCCTTTATCTGGCCTGTTAGTATCAGATTCTCCAAGCTCTCCTTCCTCATTGCATGTCCCAGGAATTTCAGCTGTCTCTTCCTGATGCTCAGTATTAATTTCCTTTTTTGTTTCCATCATTTCTAAGACCTCATCATTGCTCACATGCTCGATCCATGATATTTGCAGCATCCTTCTGTAGATCCACTTTTCAGTTGTTTCAAGTTTTTCCTTCATCTTTGATGATATTGTCCAGCATTCACTCCCATATTGAAAAACAGACATCACATAGCAATCCAGTACTCTCTTCTTTGTTTCTTTGTTTCTAATGAAATTTTCCTGTCTCTTAATACTCTACTCAGCTTCTGGAATGCATCCTTGTGTTTTTGGATCTCAGAAATATATATGTATAGAAATGGCTGTGACTACAAAGTTTACATATTGATTGAAATATGGAATTGATCCCCCACTTTATATCCATTATGCTTCTGTAGAACCACATTTCAGTTGTTTCAAGTTTTTCCTTCATCTTTGATGATATTGTCCAACATTCACTGCCATATTGAAGAAGTTAGTTGGCTTTTGTCATGGCAAGAGGGACAGAGATAAAAGTAGAAGATGGACACACAGACAATAAGGGGTGGTGAAAGGAATACAGACAGACAGAGACTGGTAGTGAGAATGACACAGACAGATGTGGTTGGACAGGAACAGACAGACAGGTGGTTTGGCAGGCAAAACATAGACAGACCTACTGGTGATTGGACAGACAGACAAAGGTAGTTGGGCAGACATGGACAAACAGGTGGTTGGGGAGGCATGGACAGACAGACAAACAAAAAAATGGTTGGACAGACAGACAGGCAATTAGACAGGCACAGGATAGACTAGACAGACATGCAGATAGACAGAGGTGATTGGAAAGGCATTGTCAGGGTTTGATAGAGAACAGTGAAATAATATTTGCCAAATGAGTAACTCGATAAAAATGGGGTGGGCAAGAAATGACAAATTAAAGAATTAAATTTAATTAGTCCAAAACAAATCTTGTTTTATTTTTGCACTAAAAGCTTTGTAGCAATCAATGCCCATATTTTGTTGAAATATCAGTGAAACAAAGAAAAAAAAAACCCACAAACACAAAGGCACTGGGAAAAATGAAAAATGTGTGGGCGGAATTGATAAATGAATTATTGGGTGGAGATACTGTCTGGAAGAGATTGGAATTCTTCAAGTCAAGAAGGAAAAAGATTTTGATGTGAGAGCCAAACAGCTTCATTGATTTTGTGTCTAAAATTGAATCAAGGAATTGCAGATGAATCGGACAAGTGACTCAATTTTAATCACTGGATCTGCGGTGTGATAGGGTGGGGAGTGACAAACAAGATAAAACAACAACATCAACGAATGTTGTTCTGTGTGCGTCTGTTGAATGTGTCTATGGATGCGAAGAATTGGCAACCTTGAGATCAAAATAAATCTAAAACTATTTGTATATATATATATATATATATTTTTAATCCAAAAAAAGAAATAGCATATAGGTAAAATCCCAAAAACCAGATTTTTTTAATATTAATTTTATTAATATAAAAAATGAGGAAAAGAGATTTTTCTCGCTGAAATAGCTATACAACAAATGTAGTACTTGGAGATTTATTTGATACTAGCAATATAGCCCGGCGTTGCTCAGGTGTAATGAAAGCTTTAAAACTAATCCATGGTCCTGGAGCTCAGACTCAGCCTAAGGAATATTTGTGTGAAGTTTGGTGAAAATCAGATAAAAATTTGTATAAAGGACATACAGACAGATAAACAGACACACACACAAGCATTTTGCATTTTATATATATATATATATATTATCGATTTTATGCACTATTGTAAGAACTGCAACCTTGAAACTTCTTAATATCATTTCTTATGAGTGTATCAAATTTGATTAAAATCAGACAAATCCTTCTACAAACCGAATTTTTTGATTATTGATTTTCGATATTTATCAGGGGTACCTTGACACAAAACATAGCTAAGAACACTCACAGACGCTTATAGTACAACTGTGTAAATTTTCAAGAAAATCGGTTCAGCCGTTTCGGGGTCTATAGGTAACGGATGCACACACACAGTTCCATTTATAAATAAGTTTAGATAATATATCTATATACATATATACAACCAATAGGAAGTGGCTTGATAAAATTTCAAAGGAGATCCTATTAATATTAATCAATAAAAATTAAACATTAAGACTGATACAACCAGAGGGCTCAATTTAATTAAAACTATTTATTTACATAACCAATATATATATATATTGCATATCAAAAAAGTTTAAATTTAACAAGATTGTATGGCCATTTCAATGATTGAAATTCACTTCGAGAATCTTAAATACTATGGAAAACACTCCACCACAAATGATTTCAAAGTCTAAATGAAGCTGAATTAAAATCAAAATTTGTTTTTATAAAGTTTGGTTCAGCTTTATTTAAACTGTAAATACACTTGTAGTCGAGCAGTCTAAGACATGTCACAATTGATGACTTCCCCTGGATTGTCAGGGTTCACATGTTTGATTTTCCTCAGAAAATTTCTCAGAAAACATTTCAGCTGGCAGTGTTTAATTAAAAACAGAGTATCTATTAAAAATAATGTTCAAACAAATAGATTAATATATATATATTTTCCGTTTGTAAACAAGTTATTACATGACCAAGGTTTCTACCATAAGTGGTGTCTTCAGGCAATTTGAAAATGTCTGAAGACACCACTCATGGTAGAAACCTGGGTCGCGTAATAACTCATTTACAAATGGAAAATATTCAAAAGTTTTATAATGTAATTGTATTGAACACTTTTTAATACAAATGTACACTGGTCTAATTTTATTATGACCAAAAACTAAGTAATTAAACAATCAATATATATATATATATATATATATATATGGGTAGTGCAGTAACAGACAACAGAAAATATAGGACAAATCCAATTTCCAACAGAGAAGAATACTTTCCAAAAATTAAGCAAAATATTACAAGGAAAATGGGCCTGAAAAGGAAATTTACACACTGAGATATATGAGGAAAGTGGGCTTGGTGAATCTAATACTCACAGAGTATACTTAAGTCAAGAGAAGCAGAGAGAAATCTTAAGTTTGTGTGGAAGGATGGTAGAATAATTAGGAGTCAAAAGAGATTTTTATAATCGTTTAATCCCATGTAAGGCAGTATTCCCACTGGTGCACAGGGGACTAGAAAAAAGAAGAGCTAAGAGAAAGAGGAAAAGGTTATGGGGGTGTCAAAGAATGAGTAAGAGAAAGATAGTAATACTGACATGAAGAGAGTTGGCATGAGAGGAGAGTGAAAAGGGAGAAGAACAAGATACAGGGGGTGTCAGAGGAAGGGTAAGAGAAGGACAGGAATACAGGTGTGAAAAGAGTTGCATGAGAGTAGAGTGAAAAGGGAGAAGAACAAGATACAGGGGTTGTCAGAGAAAGGGCAAGAGAAGGATGGGAATACAGGTGTGAAGAGAGTTGTGTGAGAGTAGAGTGAAAAGGGAGAAGAATAAGATACAGGGGGTGTCAGAGAATGGGCAAGAGAAGGATGGGAATACAGGTGTGAAGAGAGTTGCATGAGAGTAGAGTGAAAAGGGAGAAGAACAAGATACAGGGGGTGTCAGAGAAAGGGCAAGAGAAGGATGGGAATACAGGTGTGAAGAGAGTTGCATGAGAGGAGAGTGGAAAGGGAGAAGAACAAGATACAGGGGGTGTCAGAGAAAGGGCAAGAGAAGGATGGGAATACAGGTGTGAAGAGAGTTGCATGAGAGGAGAGTGGAAAGGGAGAAGAACAAGATACAGGGGGTGTCAGAGAAAGGGCAAGAGAAGGATGGGAATACAGGTGTGAAGAGAGTTGCATGAGAGGAGAGTGGAAAGGGAGAAGAACAAGATACAGGGGGTGTCAGAGAAAGAGCAAGAGAAGGATGGGAATATCGGTGTGAAGAGAGTTGCATGAGACTAAGAGTGAAAAGGGAGAAGAACAAGATACAGCGGGTGTCAGAGAAAGGGCAAGAGAAGGATGGGAATACCGGTGTGAAGAGAGTTGCATGAGAGTACAGTGAAAAAGGAAGAACAACAAGATACAGTGGGTGTCAGGGAAAGGATAAGACATTCAAAGGAATAAGAGATGGCATTTGACATTACATCTAAACTCTTGGAGGTTGTAACTATCAGGGAAGCAAGTATAAAGAATGGAGTTTTACAGGTGGAAAGTGTGAGAAAAGAAACTAATAGAGTAGAAGTGGCAGCTGCATTTGACTGTTCTGACTGTGAAAAGGTTGCACAATTGCCAGTCTAGTAGCTTGAGGAAATTTATGTAGAACCTGTAAAAATACTTAAAGCAACAAGAAATAAGAAGTTGTGGAGAGCCATGATCACCTACTTAATGAGTTTTGTGTGAATGAATTACAGAATAGGAAAAAAGAGATAGTAAAGGAGAAAACGTTCATTAGAATTAATGCATTTGTATGTATATGCATTGTGTGGATATGCATTGTGGTGCTTTGGATATCGGCTCGGAACGAGAAATCGGGGAGCCAAGTTCAAATTCCAGCCAAATTCATTGCATTCACTTACGCACAAATACCTGTGGGAAAGGTATTAATCCGTATATTCCTTCCAGTTATGAGTTAAATCACAAAACAGATTGGATAGCCTTGGCTGGCAACCAGTCTACCACAGAAAGCAATAGCAACCTACAGCAGGATATTCTTCTACCCAGTCAGTCATGTCTCTTTTGAGACATGATCAACCAAGCGTGTATCATGTATGGCACTTAACTGACTGATGTATATGCAGGTGATTTAATGGTGATTTTCTAAGCACAATTTGAGATGTGAGACAAGGCCAAAAGTATGGGAAGCCCAATGAGGATTGAACTCACTATTCAATTGTAATGATTCTAATAAGGCAAGCTTGATAACCATTACACCACCTCGAGGTGGCTTAATGGCTAACATCGTGAAAGATAGAAAAGGCAAACTAAGTTCAAACTCTGGCAGAAACAAGGTGTATTTCCTGATGTCACTAGAACAATCAATTTGTTACCCAATCCCTGACACCAGCCCTGAGTAAATTAGCATCTTGACCTACAGAGGTCAATTATGTATTCAAATGTCTATTCATACAACACAAACATTTTAGGAATTGATTTAATTTTTTAAATTGTCCTCCCACTATCACTACAAATAAACTCTTTGTCGGCATTCGACAGGATCTCCAGGAGTGTGATCATGCAGTTGAAAAAAGACAAGAATAGTCAGCAGGATTTAGATAATTATAGGCACACTAGCAGTATAGCCCAGCATTGCTCGGGTGTAGTGAAAGCTTTAAAACTAATCCATGGTCCTGGAGCTCAGACTCTTTGGATGTTGGCACAAAAGACTAAAAAGCAATAGTTGTTTCCACTTAAAGCGAAACCATAGACTGAAAGAAAAAAGAATGGATGTAAGTCAAATTTTGATTTCCTGGTATCGATATCAAATAAGTTTTTTTTGTTGTAAACTGAATTTTGAAGGCTAAATAAGTCCTCTGAGTAAATGGTATCATGGCTGAGACTAAGAACTACAATCATAACTACTTAGAGCCAAACCCGAAACAAAGACTAAAATAAAAGGGCTGAAAAAAATACAGACGTACAGGCAGATAAACAGATATACAAACATCTTGCCTTTTATATATATATATATATATATATATATATATATATATAGTATTGATTTTCTGTACTATTGTAAGAACTGCAACCTTGAAACTTCTGAATATTGTTTCTTATGTCTTTGTCTATGAGTGTATCAAATTTGATTAAAATTGAACCACTCCTTTTATAACACGATTTTTGCGATTATCGATATTTATTGGGGGTACTTCGACACAAAACCTAGCTAAGAACACTCGCAGATGCTTATAGTACAACTGCGTAAATTTTCAAGAAAATCGTTTCAGCTGTTTCGGAGTCTATAGGTAACGGACACACACAGACACACACACACAAACAAAGTTCCATTTATAAATAAGTTTAGATTTAGATTTAGATAACTCTGCTAAACACAGAGTTAAAGATTTTGTTTCCAGATCTTGATGAAGTGTTTGCAGTCAGTTGCTAAGTTTCTGTTGGGACCCAAGGAGACTTGTGCTATGAAGGAAGTAGCAATTAAGAGTGACCTGCATCTGATCCACACAATCTTAGGGAGTGTAAAAAGATGACAAGCTGAACTGATTAATTTGGATCAATCCAAAGAGTTTGATGGGGTTGAACATCAGTACCCGCCTGCTGTTTTCTCGGTCATTAGATTCAAACTCAAAATCTGCAAGTGGATCAGACTGCTGTATCTCTTCTCTCCAGTTATGGGTTAAATAACAGGACATTGAATTCTATAGCAACCAGTCTGCCACAGAAAGTAATGGCAACCTACTGCAAGATAATTTTCTGCCCAGCCAGTCATGTCTCTTTCAAGACATGATCGCCCATGCCTGTATAACATGTGGTACTTAACTGACTGACTCTAATACTTGGAAACATGATTAAGACTGATAGTGGGCATAAAGTGGGGGATCAGTTTATTATTTCATAACAATATGAAACTGATCCCTCACTAATTACTACTTAATAATATAATACATATTTTCCCCCTTTTGCTATGAGTCAAATAATAGGACAGATTGGGTTCTATAGCCTTGGCTGGCAACCAGTCTACCGCAGAAAGTAATGGCAACCTACTACAGGATAATTTTCTGCCCAGCCAGTCATCTGTCTTTCGAGACATGATCGACCAAGCATGTATAACATGTGGTACTTAACTGACTGATATCAAAAAATGCCAAGCACAAGTTAACTCATAGTTGGGGGTCATAATAAAAACTGCCAACCATGGTTAGAAGCCCCTGTGTAACAGCAGGTTAACTGGGTTCTTTAATTCTTGGCTGGTAACTTGTTCAAGAGACAGATAATTCGTAAACCAAGAACTCCATCTTGCAGGTTGGGAAAAGCAGACAAGAATCTGACCCTGCCAATGCAAGGTTTAAAACTTATTGCCTGAGAGTCAGTCAGTCAGTTACGTGCCATACGTGAAACATGCTTGGGCGATCATGTCTCGAAAGAGACATGACTGACCGGGCAGAAGATTATCCCAGTGTAGGTTGCAATTACTTTCTGCAGTAGACTGGTTGCCAGCCAAGGCTATAGAACCCAATTTGTCCTGCCATTTAACTCATAGCTGGATGGAAAAGAGATAGATTATATTACATTATTATATTAAGCATAATTAGTGGGGGATCAGTTTCTTACTTCATAACAATAGAAAACCGATCCCCACTTTATGCCCAATAGAAGTTCTAATTATGTTTCCATCTATTATATTCATTCAGTCAGATAAATGCCATACTTGATACACGCTTGGGCGATCATGTCTCAAAAGAGACATGACTGACTGGGCAGAAGATTATCCCGCAGTAGGTTGCCATTGCTTTCTGCAGTAGACTGGTTGTCAGTCAAGGCTATAGAACCCAATCTGTCCTGTTATTTGGAGGGAAGAGATGCATTAATACCTTTCCCAAGAATATTTGTGCGTAAGTGAATGCAATGAATTCAACTGGAATTTGAACTCGGCTCCCCAATTTCTCGTTCCGAGCCGATATCCACTGCAGCACAACGCACTCGAAACTCTCACATAAAATTTGGCCTTGTGACACGTCCTGTCTTTGCGGGGAAGTCACAGGTAAATACCCAGTATCCCCAGAAATCTTGACAATGTCCAGCTTCTGAATCCAGGCAGCCAGGAATGAGAGGGTGTGGCTGATGAGAAAAGAAACTGTTCCTTGCTCCAATTCAAATAAAGACATGGTTTCCTATCTGAATTCCTGAGATGAGAAGTTATTAGCTATACCGTTTAAGTCTATTGTTCTCATGTTTGTATCTTTAAAGTTAAAGTCAGCTTGGGGCACCTTGGCATGGTGTAATAGTAAGCTTGTATCACTAGAACCTATTACAACTGAGTATTGGGTACTCCATACATTTGGCCTTGTACCACATTTAAGCAGCACTTAGAAAATCAGTTCAGGGTATCTCAACGCTGCGTAATGGTTAGAAAGCTTGTGTTGCTAGAATCTATTACAACGGAGTAGTGAGTTCAAGTCAGTCAATTAAGTGCCATATGTGATAAATACTTGGGTGATCATGTCTTGAAAGAGACATGACTGACTGGGCAGAAGATTATCTTGCAGTAGGTTGCCATTGCTTTCTGTGGTAGACTGGTTGCCAACCAAAGCTATAGAACCCAATCTGTTCTGTTATTTAACCCATAACTGGAGGGAAGAGATGCATTAATACCTTTCCCAAGAATATTTGTGCGTAAGTGAATGCAGAGAATTCAACGGGAATTTGAACTCAGCTCCCAGATTTCTTGTTCTGAGCCGATATCCATTGCACCACAACGCACAATGCAGTGATCAATACCGCCTTGGCAGCTTGGCTGCAGTCGCTCTCTCACTGGCGTGACATGGCTTCCTTGTGCCTCTTTTACAAATAATTTCACGGCTTCTACTCCAATGAACTTAGCTCACTGGTGCCTCCTATGTATGAATCTACACGAGCTACTAGCAACTAAGTCCTACACTTTTACAGTGAAACTGATAAAATGTAACTACAATTCCTACTCTAACAGCTTCTTTTCTCACATTTCCCACCTGTGGAATTCCCTTCCATATACTTGCTTCCCTGACAGCTACAATCTTCAGGAGTTTAAATGTAAGGTCAATAGACATCTCCTATCTCACTAAATTGTTTCTCTCAAGTTCTTTTCTCCATCCACTCCACCTCCATTACACTGGTATTCTCATCCGTCTATTAACCTCCTTCTGACATTTTCTATAACTAACCCCTTTTTCTCATCTCTTTCCTCTATGTAACTTCCTGTGCAACAGTGGTAGAAAAATGCCTTACTTGGGTGAAATGATTAAAAAAAAAAAATTCTCTTCCATCTGTGTCTGCCTTGGAAAATCAGAAAATTTGCTCCATGAATATTTGGAAAAAGAGATTTTTGGAGCTTTGAGAGAAAAGGATAATTTTTGAACGAGTAAGTGAAAGTGCGATTTTTTTGCATGGGGAAGGATTTTGGACCATGTTTTTGTTACTACAATTAAACTTTGTTTTGGCACACAAATTTTGTCTTTTTTTTCTATTTCTATTACAGCTGATGACCATGCATTCAGTTTTATGAAAAAAATATCGTCTGATGATCATCACTTTAATCTACTATCCAACCATTGGTTTTTCTCAATATTTCCTGATAAAATGGCAAGATAGGGGAGGTCACCTGAATATGGTATTTGTTGATATTCATTTGGCTTAATTGTTAGAAACTAGGAATGAAAAAAAAAGGGCTAATATTCAATTATTTAAATCTTTTTAATATTGCCTGCTGATATTAGTTGGGGGGGGGGATAAGGAAGGGAGTACCTAATATAACACTGAATATGGTATTTTCTGATATTAGTTTGGCTTAATGGTTAGCAGCTAGGAATTTTAAAGAAGAGGTCATATTCAAATTTTTTTTTCACATATACAGTGTCAGTAATTTGTTTAATACAGTAACAAGATATGTCAGTTTATACGATAAAATAGTAGTAGTATTAGAATGAATTTCCTCTTCTTTGGAATTTTGATCACTACAATTTAGCCGATGCATTTTCCAGATGACCTTTAAGAAGAACATATTGTGCTACACCTGAAATCTGTCAAATGCATCTGAAAAATTCTTCTTCTTGGGGGATGTCATTGAATTTACAATATATAGAATGAGGGACTTGGTTGAAAAGAATGAGTCAAATGCAATGGATACCTGAAGAAGGTCAGTACACATCAATCGAAACATGACAAAAGAATAGATTATTAACCAAGGTAATTTGTGGGATGGTAATATGGTAACCAATAAATTAACTGTAAAAAAATTAAATAGTAAACAAGAATAAAATTATAAACGTAACATTAAAAACTAAATTATTTAGCAAGAAAAGCAATAATGATAACATTGAAAATAATGCATTTTGGATCAGAAAGAAATACCTTTGTCAAAGATGCTGAGAGTGAAATTTTAAGATACCCTCCCCCCACAAAAAAAAAAAAAGAAGAAAAAGAAAAATGTTTGCTGTACCTGGAACCAATCCGTCAGATTTGGGGGTCATTTGTCATTTAAAGATGTTTTTCTGATACCTGAAATGTTATTCTTAAAATGAAAGACAAACAAAGGACAAAAGCAATGAAGATGAGAAAGTGGGACACTTTAGCAATGGATGGAAAAAAAAAAAAGAAGCACAGCTAAGGTGATATCTGAGAGGATGCATAACTACCTACACAGCAGAAAAGGAACGTCTACTGAATGGGGATTAGAACTGACGGACAAGGATACAAGAGGTGAAGAGACCACAAAAATGCAAAAAAATCATGCAATGCAAAATTCACACTGACTAAAACCAGGATTAATTTTTGAAGGTGCCGAAGAAGTCTAGCTGAAACCTCTTTGCATTTTTTGAAAGTGCTGAAGAAGTCCAGCTGAAAACTCTTTGCATTTTTTGAAGGCGCTGAAGAAGTCCAGCTGGAACCTCTTTGCATTTTTTGAAGGCGCTGAAGAAGTCCAGCTGGAACCTCTTTGCATTTTTTGAAGGCGCTGAAGAAGTCCAGCTGGAACCTCTTTGCATTTTTTGAAGGCGCTGAAGAAGTCCAGCTGGAACCTCTTTGCATTTTTTGAAGGCGCTGAAGAAGTCCAGCTGGAACCTCTTTGCATTTTTTGAAGGCGCTGAAGAAGTCCAGCTGAAACCTCTTTGCATTTTTTGCATCAGAGTTGTCAGATTTTGGCTACTTTTGAAAAATACCAGTGTGATGATGAAAGTTTCATGTCCACTGCTACTTTATGAAATAAGTTAAATTTGGTGATTGATTGGGTTTTACAGTAAATTGTAGAAAAATAATTATTTTTTAAATGAATATTATTATGCTGACAAATTTGAAGGCAAATACAAATTATGTAAAGCTGATTTTCCAGAGAGAACTTGCATGAAAGATGAGTTGTAACATTTTACTTAATAGATTGTTGGACATTCCAAAGTATAAACCATACAGAAATATCTCGTAAACATCTCCTACACAAACCTAATTTGGCTGACTAATAAGATACAAATTCAAAGTTTCATAGCACTAGGCTTTCAAAAGCAGCTTAATTCACTACTTGCAAGCTCGACCTGGGAACTTTAGACACATATGTAAAAGTAAATTCAGTTTTACTCCGAGAAAGAACAGTATGATTAAAAAAAGAAGACAACTCGCACCCATTTTCGCAAACACTTTTTCCATCTACACAACCCTCAACCTCAGTATCCTTACCCGTCGATCACCCACCTTCTGACGTTTCCTATATCTAACCACTCTTTCCCATCACTTTTCCCTATGTAACCCCCTAAACACTCTTTCTCATCATGCGGTTCTATGATATCACACCACGTTAGAGCCCGAAATGCTAACAGAACCATCTATTTAAATGCAATGTAATGTGTTATGACCAGATTTAAATGTGATTATCTATACACAACTATCTACATATATATCTATATATAGATTATATATAAAATAAATGTTTCGATGTTTAAATCAGTTGTATAGCCATCTCTACATGAAATCCCTAAGAGAAATTTCACGCAACATCAGCAACTTCTGCCGGTAAAATATCTTGGTTTATTTTGAAATAAAGAAGTTGCTGATGATGCGTGAAATTTCTCTTAGGGATTTCATGTAGAGATGGCCATACAACTGATTTGAACATCGAAATTTATTTTATTTTATAATTGGCTATGTAATTTAAATATTTACATTGAGCCCTCCACCATGATCAGTTTTAATATTAATGTAATTAATATTAATTAGGACCGGTTCTTTGGGATTTAACTTCCTGCTTTTCCTTTTGAATTAAAGTTTTATATTCAAAAATATAAATTATTTATATATATATATATATATATATAAAATTGATTTTCTGCACTATTGTAAGAACTGCAACCTTGAAACTTCTGAATATCGTTTCTTATGTGTTTGTCTATGAGTGTATCAAATTTGATTAAAATCGGACAAATCCTTGTATAACCTGATTATCAATATTTATTGGAGATACCTCGACACAAAACCTAGCTAAGAACACTCGCAAATGCTTATAGTACAACTGTGTAAATTTTTAAAAAAATCGGTTCAGCCATTTTGGAGTCTATAGGTAACGGACACACACACACAAAGTTCCATTTATAAATAAGTTTAGATTAGATTAGATCAGTGAAGAAAAAAAAAACACTAATTAATAATATTTTCCTTCTGATGAGGAATCTTTCCATTTTTTATGTTAATTAAACTATCTCAAACATTTATTAGCATCCCACCTCATGCCGTTAGAATTGCCATGTTAATTGGTGTGAGCTGAAAGCTGAAATTTCTTTGTACACAGAATTCAAAGACATCTGAATCTTTAAATTTGAAGAAATTCAGGATTTTAAAAGTATACTGGAAAAACTAAGAACTTGTCATGCAATTTAAAAGTGCAGGTAAATTAATTATTGTTAATTGGAATCAAACCAGTTTCATGATTAAAAAATGCAAAAAACAATCTAATCATGAGAAATATTGTTTGAATGATGGTAACTGGGGGCCAAGATCATGCAATGAGGGTTTTACTATTCAAATATGTCGGTAAAGAAAAATAGGTTTGGGTATATGTTGCTTCCAATATTTATAAGAACTAGCAAAACCTGTGGAATTTCCACGGAAGGATAATTTTGATTTCCTGGAAAAATTTTACTTTGTCATACTACAAATGATAGTAACGTCTTCAAACATTAAGGTATTTGATAATAAAATAACAATAACACAGTGTAATTATATTAAAATATCTATAAAAATAATGTCCATAGAAGCTACTTTACTGTAATCTTATATGACTAGTGGAACCCGTGGAATTTGCACAGAAGTATAATTTTGATTTCCTGGAAAAATTTTACTTTGTCATACTACAAATGATATTAACGTCTTCAAACATAAAGGTATTGGATAATAAAATAACGATAACACAGAGTGTAAATTTATTAAAATATCTATAAAAGTAATGTATATAGAAGCTACTTTACTTTGAGAGATTTTGAAAGAGAAAATGTTTTTTTTATAACTGAAAAATCATGGCTCCTGTGTCCATTGTAAATATTTTTATCAAGATTTTTAAAAAATAATAATTTCAAGAATAATTTTCTTCATATGTAAATGAGTACCGATAGTTTCATTAAAATCCGACAATTGTTTCATTTTTGCGAGAATTTCCAAATTAATTTGTTTGTCATCTAAAAGAAGTGGGTGATGCAATCATTACATTTCCATTGTAAAACAGTTGTAATGTTTCTTTAGCCGCTAACTCAAATCAAAACAAAACTTTCTGACAAAATTTCGAAAATGTTAGAAGGGATTAAAAATTTTTAAAAATAATTTAAGTTACTTTAAAGGCTCCTGTGTCCATTGTAAACAGAAAAGACCAACTGAGTAATGGTCAAGGGTGTAGAGGCCAGAAATTTTGTTATTAGGTCACAGGATATGACAACAAACCTACCTATTTTTACAATATTGTACAGTACACACACATATACACACACACACACACACAATTACTATACAACCACCAGCTTAAGCTGCTACTGATACAATAATGCTATAAGCTCTCTTCTCCTACTCTCTCACTCTTTATTACCCTTCCATTTGGTAAAGGTGAGTGAAAGGCTAAGGAAAGTAAAAAGATAGAGGGGAAGGAACATGTATTCCACTGACTCTTTGAACCAATGTTAGTATCATCTGTGGCATTCTGAATTCAAGGACATATGATGTATCCATCCAAAGTTTTAAGAAATTAATAGATTCCAAGCCTACTTTAAAAACCTTAAATAGTGTATCTAAATAAGATATTAAATAGTGGATCTAAATAAGATATTAAATAGTGGAAAGGGAGAAGAACAAGATACAGTGGGTGTCAGAGAAAGGGCAAGAGAAGGATGGGAATACTGGTGTGAAGAGAGTTGTGTGAGAGTAGAGTGAAAAGGGAGAAGAACAAGATACAGGGGGTGTCAGAGAAAGGGCAAGAGAAGGACAGGAATACAGGTGTGAAGAGAGTTGCGTGAGAGTAGAGTGAAAAGGGAGAAGAACAAGATACAGTGGGTGTCAGAGAAAGGGCAAGAGAAGGATGGGAATACTGGTGTGAAGAGAGTTGCGTGAGAGTAGAGTGAAAAGGGAGAAGAACAAGATACAGCGGGTGTCAGAGAAAGGGCAAGAGAAGGACAGGAATACAGGTGTGAAGAGAGTTGCGTGAGAGTAGAGTGAAAAGGGAGAAGAACAAGATACAGCGGGTGTCAGAGAAAGGGCAAGAGAAGGATGGGAATACAGGTGTGAAGAGAGTTGCGTGAGAGTAGAGTGAAGAGGGAGAAGAACAAGATACAGTGGGTGTCAGAGAAAGGGCAAGAGAAGGATGGGAATACTGGTGTGAAGAGAGTTGTGTGAGAGTAGAGTGAAGAGGGAGAAGAACAAGATACAGTGGGTGTCAGAGAAAGGGCAAGAGAAGGATGGGAATACTGGTGTGAAGAGAGTTGTGTGAGAGTAGAATGAAGAGGGAGAAGAACAAGATACAGTGGGTGTCAGAGAAAGGGCAAGAGAAGGATGGGAATACTGGTGTGAAGAGAGTTGCGTGAGAGTAGAGTGAAAAGGGAGAAGAACAAGATACAGCGGGTGTCAGAGAAAGGGCAAGAGAAGGATGGGAATACAGGTGTGAAGAGAGCTGCGTGAGAGTAGAGTGAAAAGGGAGAAGAACAAGATACAGGGGGTGTCAGAGAAAGGGCAAGAGAAGGATGGGAATACTGGTGTGAAGAGAGTTGCGTGAGAGTAGAGTGAAGAGGGAGAAGAACAAGATACAGTGGGTGTCAGAGAAAGGGCAAGAGAAGGATGGGAATACTGGTGTGAAGAGAGTTGCGTGAGAGTAGAGTGAAAAGGGAGAAGAACAAGATACAGCGGGTGTCAGAGAAAGGGCAAGAGAAGGATGGGAATACTGGTGTGAAGAGAACTGCGTGAGAGTAGAGTGAAAAGTGAGAAGAACAAGATACAGGGGGTGTCAGAGAAAGGGAAAGAGAAGGATGGGAATACAGGTGTGAAGAGAGCTGCGTGAGAGTAGAGTGAAAAGGGAGAAGAACAAGATACAGGGGGTGTCAGAGAAAGGGTAAGAGAAGGATGGGAATAATGGTGTGAAGAGAGTTGTGTGAGAGTAGAGTGAAAAGGGAGAAGAACAAGATACAGTGGGTGTCAGAGAAAAGGCAAGAGAAGGATGGGAATACAGGTGTGAAGAGAACTGCGTGAGAGTAGAGTGAAAAGTGAGAAGAACAAGATACAGGGGGTGTCAGAGAAAGGGAAAGAGAAGGATGGGAATACAGGTGTGAAGAGAGCTGCGTGAGAGTAGAGTGAAAAGAAAGAAGAACAAGATACAGTGGGTGTCAGAGAAAAGGCAAGAGAAGGATGGGAATACAGGTGTGAAGAGAACTGCGTGAGAGTAGAGTGAAAAGTGAGAAGAACAAGATACAGGGGGTGTCAGAGAAAGGGAAAGAGAAGGATGGGAATACAGGTGTGAAGAGAGCTGCGTGAGAGTAGAGTGAAAAGGGAGAAGAACAAGATACAGGGGGTGTCAGAGAAAGGGAAAGAGAAGGATGGGAATACTGGTGTGAAGAGAACTGCGTGAGAGTAGAGTGAAAAGTGAGAAGAACAAGATACAGGGGGTGTCAGAGAAAGGGAAAGAGAAGGATGGGAATACAGGTGTGAAGAGAGCTGCGTGAGAGTAGAGTGAAAAGGGAGAAGAACAAGATACAGGGGGTGTCAGAGAAAGGGTAAGAGAAGGATGGGAATACTGGTGTGAAGAGAGCTGCGTGAGAGTAGAGTGAAAAGTGAGAAGAACAAGATACAGGGGGTGTCAGAGAAAGGGAAAGAGAAGGATGGGAATACTGGTGTGAAGAGAGCTGCGTGAGAGTAGAGTGAAAAGTGAGAAGAACAAGATACAGGGGGTGTCAGAGAAAGGGAAAGAGAAGGATGGGAATACAGGTGTGAAGAGAGCTGCGTGAGAGTAGAGTGAAAAGGGAGAAGAACAAGATACAGGGGGTGTCAGAGAAAGGGAAAGAGAAGGACAGGAATACAGGTGTGAAGAGAGATGCGTGAGAGTAGAGTGAAAAGGGAGAAGAACAAGATACAGTGGGTGTCAGAGAAAAGGCAAGAGAAGGATGGGAATACAGGTGTGAAGAGAACTGCGTGAGAGTAGAGTGAAAAGTGAGAAGAACAAGATACAGGGGGTGTCAGAGAAAGGGAAAGAGAAGGATGGGAATACTGGTGTGAAGAGAACTGCGTGAGAGTAGAGTGAAAAGTGAGAAGAACAAGATACAGGGGGTGTCAGAGAAAGGGAAAGAGAAGGATGGGAATACAGGTGTGAAGAGAGCTGCGTGAGAGTAGAGTGAAAAGGGAGAAGAACAAGATACAGGGGGTGTCAGAGAAAGGGTAAGAGAAGGATGGGAATACTAGTGTGAAGTGAGCTGCGTGAGAGTAGAGTGAAAAGGGAGAAGAACAAGATACAGTGGGTGTCAGAGAAAGGGCAAGAGAAGGACAGGAATACAGGTGTGAAGAGAGTTGCGTGAGAGTAGAGTGAAAAGGGAGAAGAACAAGATACAGGGGGTGTCAGAGAAAGGGCAAGAGAAGGACAGGAATACAGGTGTGAAGAGAGTTGCGTGAGAGTAGAGTGAAAAGGGAGAAGAACAAGATACAGTGGGTGTCAGAGAAAGGGCAAGAGAAGGATGGGAATACTGGTGTGAAGAGAGTTGCGTGAGAGTAGAGTGAAAAGGGAGAAGAACAAGATACAGGGGGTGTCAGAGAAAGGGCAAGAGAAGGACAGGAATACAGGTGTGAAGAGAGTTGTGTGAGAGTAGAGTGAAAAGAGAGAAGAACAAGATACAAGGGGTGTCAGAGAAAGGGCAAGAGAAGGATGGGAATACTGGTGTGAAGAGAACTGCGTGAGAGTAGAGTGAAAAGGGAGAAGAACAAGATACAGGGGGTGTCAGAGAAAGGTTAAGAGAAGGATGGGAATAATGGTGTGAAGAGAGTTGCGTGAGAGTAGAGTGAAAAGAGAAAAGATACAGGGGGTGTCAGAAAAAGGGCAAAAGAAGGGCGAGATTACTGGTGTGATGAGAACAAAGTGGACGGAGAAAAGAACATGAGGGAAAGAACGCGAGTCAGAGAGATAGGTGATGACAATTGACCTTACATT
This sequence comes from Ascarosepion bandense, assembly GCA_037127315.1. Lineage (NCBI taxonomy): Eukaryota > Metazoa > Mollusca > Cephalopoda > Sepiida > Sepiidae > Ascarosepion > Ascarosepion bandense. Next base: position 3,787,493 of record JBBBDQ010001031.1, on the reverse strand, counting down.
TATATTCTTGGAGATTGTAGCTGTTGGGGAAGCAAATATACAGAAGAAGAATTCCACAGGTGGGAAGTGCGAGAAAAGAAGTTACTAGAGTAGAAGTTGCAGTTACACTTTATTGGTTTTACTTTAAAAGGCATGGTACCTAGTAGCTTGACTAAATTCATGCAAAGGGGGCACCAGTGAGCTAAGCTCCTCAGAGCAGAAGCCATGAAAGTATTTGTAGAAACCACATTGCACCGGTGAGAAAGTGACTGCATCTGAGCTACCAAGTCAGGATTAATCACATTGCAGATTCTTAATTAGATTCTGTCAAGAACCCCGAGGTGAATAGCAGGGGCACCTCACCAGATGTGGCAGCAATACTCAATACATAGGTGGATGATAGATTTATATATATATGCAAGATGGATTCAGATGGGAAAAACTTTCTGGCCCTACACAGTTAACTGACCTTCCTAGCAGCAGATTTGGCTATGGATTTGATGTAGTCATTCCACTTGAGGTCTGCTGAGAGAGTTAGGCCAAGGAGGCGCAGCGTTTTGATTTCAGGGAGACTAGCCTGATCTGTGCTAATGGAGGGTAGGAGTGATTGTCTTTGGCAGTTACCAGCTTCGTTTTGGCTTGATTTTTAGTATCCCTGGCCTATAGTTGGCATTTTGGGCTCCTCTTTTTACTAACGACTTTGTGTTTAGTTTCAGCACAGAAGAAATCAATATTACAGTCTGTTATGACTGAACAATGTTTGTACCTAAATGGATGCATCAAAATTGTGGCCTTGTGCCAAATAAGGCGAGAATTGGGGAGGGGGGAATTCAAAATTTATTTTAGCATCTGTATCCTTGTGCAAATTAATGGAAACAAAACAAATAATGTCTTCCTAGGACCTTTTACATTTTCCCTGATCATGTAAACATCGTCTCTTGGTGTTGTTTTCCTCTTCCGATCACATTTTTCTTTATGTTTTAGACTGATGGATCCAGGTTGTTTCTTTGTCTTGATGACATGATGAACAGTTGAAAGGGTGATGCCAAGAATCGCTGTAATCTCTCTGTAAGTCTTGCCAGTGTGTTCACACAGTGTTACAATTTTTGTACGCTTTCTTGGAGTAATGTCCACAACAAGCAATGGCCATAGAACAACTAATCAACAGTCAAGACAGTTGTGTCTGGGCGTGATAAAAATCTGATGCAATCACAGATAAAGCAATATTTTTCAAGGCCAAACTAATGTCATCATTATAATAAGTCGGTCGGTCGACTTGACACCCCAAAATCAAGCAGAGGTGGACAGGAGCAGAAACTGTGATTGGTAGCTGGCTTGTTTATGCAATACGTGGTGTTTTGTCTAGGTGAGTTACCAAGCTCTATGTAAAGAGCTGGAATGAGAGAGGAGTCAGTCGTCTTGGAAGGTGTAGACTGTGCACGTCGCTATGGCAGTAGGAGAGAGACGGAATTTATTTTGTTTTGTGACACATTTCAATACAATCATACACTCTGAAAATAGATTCATATTACTACACACCACTGCAAATGACCTAATCTGAGGAAAAAATCGAAATCGATTACACCCTGTCACTCCAGTGGGTCATAAAACTGACTGTATAGTGAAAGAAAGGAAACTAAAGTAGCTGTTTTAATTCATTTGCACAATGGTGTAGATCTAATTATTATGTACATTTCAACAGCTTTTTTAAGCTTCATGCTGAAGGTGAATTGGCATGGTGAAGGAAGCATTCCAGAAGTTGAGTAAAGTATTAAGAAACATGACAATTTCGCTAGAAACTTGGAAGAGAGTACTGGATTGCTACGTGTTGTCAGTTCTTCAATATGGTAGTGAATGTTGGACAATATCATCAAAGATGAAGGAAAAACTTGAAGCAACTGAAATGTGGTTTTACAGGAGGATGCTGTGAATATCATGGATCAAGCATGTGAGCAATGATGAAGTTTTGGAAATGATGGAAACAAAAAGGAAATTAATACTGAGCGTCAGGAAAAGACAGCTAAAGTTCCTGGAACATGCAATGAGGAAGGAGGGCTTGGAGAACCTGATACTAACAGGCCAGATAAAGGGAGAAAGAAAAAGGGGAAAGCAGTGGATAACATATTTGTAGGACCTGATGAGATGAATGACACAACGAAGGTTGTGTGGTGTAACAGGAGAAAGCGTGCTAGAAGCCACCAGGGATAAGGAGACATGGAAAGCCATGATCGCCTACATCCTGAAAAGACAAGGCACGTAGAAAAAGATATATGCTAACAGTTTATACAAAATTATATTGTGGCTATAAAATGGTGGATCAATTCTATATTGTAATCAATAAATAAACTGATCCCTCATTTTGTGTCCAGGCTAGTTTCTATTCATTTATGTTCTAGATTTATGGGCTTGAGCAGGTGGATGACAGAACGCGGATTATGTGGTGTAACAGGAGAAAGCGTGCTAAGAGACACTAGGGATAGGATGATGTGGAAGGCCATGATCGCCTATGTCCTGGAAGGACAGGACATATTGAAGAAGACACCTTCGACTTATGGAATAAAATAAAAGACAGCAGTGGTACTGACTCAATTTGAACTCAAACCCAAATGTGTAAGTCTTTGAAATAAATCCCCCCCCCACACTGTGTTTTTAACTCCCCACCACTCACAAAAGAGTAGGTTAGATTAAGCTTCATAAATATACAATGATGAGGTCTATTTCAAACATATCCAACCATTTTGAATATCTTGAGAAATGGTTATGTGTACTTGGTAATCAATCAGAGCAGATCAAACTGCACATGGATGAACATTCTAATCCGAGATTACTCAGTTAGCAATGAAATGCCATTGAGTTTCTTTCCTCGCACTTCCCGACTGTGGAATTCTCTTCCAAACGATTGCTTCCCCGACGGCTACAATCTCCAGGAGTTTAAATGTAAGGTCAATAGACACCTCCTAACACACTAACCTGCTCCCATTCTATCAAACACTCTTCCCATCTGCCCGACACTCATCCTCGCTATCCTTACTCATCTATCACCTTTCTCCTGACATTCCCTATGTCTATCCACTCCTTCTCTTTACCTTCCCCTATGTAGCCCCATGCGCAATAGTGGCAGCGGAATGCCTTGCTTGGGGTGAGATGATTAAAAAAAAAAAAAAAAAAAAAAAATTGAATGAGCTAAAATTTTGTGTTCACATCAAACTCACAGTGACATCTCATGCAAAAATTTTGCCAAAGTCCTATCATCCTTCCTTCCACCGAATAGATATTTCTTGTTTTTCTCTAAATCTAAAAATTGGGACTGAAATACAGTGGATGAGATTAAAGAGAATGTGATGAGATATTTGATGATTCTAAAAGAGGACTTTACAAAAGATGATTGTTTTGAAAAGTAGAGGGAACATTTGAAGAATTGTAAGATGTCCGGGTGGGAAGATGTTGGATGAGACAAAGACACCATTTCTCAATTAAGCTAGTTTACTCACACTGTCAAAAATGAAAGCAATTGTTCGAAAGTTTTAATTGAAAGAAAACACTTGAAACAATGTTTTAAGATTTAATAAAGCAGAGATAAAGGATTCGCAACTAAAATAGAATTATGAATCCTTTCCCTTTACATCCTTTAGATGTTCAGTGGTATCTATCGCTCATCGACTACTCTTGATATTATATAAACCACATTCTGCACATTTTTTATGTTAGAGATTTTGTGTGTTTAATATAACAGAGAAACAGAAATCTCTCTCATAAGAAAAAGATTAACAAAGATGGTGACACCAAAGCCTATTTCATGTCCAACTTGAAGCAAGATAATCTAATAGACAAAGGTATCTGCGTGCCTCATATGAAAAGCTTGAGCAAATAAGATTGCAATCTAGAAATGTACAAGTAAAGGAACTGATTAATGAAAGGGTTCATTTCAGTCGAGAACTAATTTTGTTTAAATATTTATATAGATTATTAAAATGACTAAGGGAAGTAATCAGTCAAAAAATTACTAAGTCAAGTTGATTTACCACCCTTCCCACTAAAGATGGGACAGGAAATATATAAATGCAGATTGCTAATTATTATATAGTTTGATGATTAGTAACTCTATGGCTTGTGTATGTGTGTAATATTTTTTCTAAGTACTTTAAAGACAGATGCACAATCGTAAATATTTGGAGATTCTATCTGTCTGTAGTTTTATCTTTGCCTTGAAATTGTTGCCAAAATTTAACTTTTTTTTTCCAATGTGAAATATAATAAAATTTATACTGTAGACATCAGTACCCATGTGCGCCCGTCTAAAGAAAGTTTCCTGTAAAAAGGAAAATTGTCCAATTCAGTGGCAAGAACAGAAAGACATTTGACCAAAATGACTGAAAGCTAAAAAGAAAGAAGGCAAAATGAAGAAAATCTTACTTACACGAAGTCCTATGTAAATTAGAGCGCAAATAATGAAAAAAGAGATATAAGTAAAGAGAGAGACAGAAGTTAATGCATGTATGTTTACAGACAGATGTGTATGCATGTATGTTTACAGGCAGAAAGCATATATGTTTACAGACAGATGTACACTCCCGATCAAAAATTTAAGACCACTTAATAATCTTTAAAAATAAATTTTTTTTTACAGATAGATTTTAAACTCCTCCCACTTAAGGTTACCAATACTACAATCTAAAAGGTTATGGAAACAAAAAGCTACATTCCAAACATTTTATTTAGAAATTTACATTTTTATTTACACATGATCAAAATTATAAGACCAGAGACAAAAATTCTACAAAATTGTACAAAAAGTAAATTAAAACATTCAACAACCAAATTTAATAATGAGTTCTACCTTCACTGCTTTTAATGACTTCAAAAATTCTGTCGAGTATGCTAGAAATAAGCGTTTCCATTAAGGTGTGGGGGATGTTGCTCCAGCTTCTGAAAATGGCTTCACGAAGTTCATTTTTTGTTGAATATTGTTTGCCATTTCGATAAGCATCTCTTGTCATCCATCCCCAAACACTTTCAATTGGGTTCAAGTCCAGTGAGCATGCATGATGTCCCAAGAGATGGACCCCTATTTTCTTGTAGAAAGGTCAAGGTCCATCTTGCAGTGTGGATTGCAGCATTATCCTGTTGAAATAACCATCCATCCTCACACAAACAATGGCCCTCCATCATCAAAGATGCTTTTTGTAGCATGTTAACACAACCAGCAGCTCTCTGACGACCCTGCATCACCTGGAGCTCCATCGTCCCTCTGTAAGAAAAGGCACCTCATACCATTAGGGACCCTCCACCACTATGATGTGCGAAGAAAATTTCAGGAGGCATGTTTTTGTTATACCAATATCGTTGGAAGCCATCAGGACCATTGAGATTGAATTTTTTCTCATCAGAAAACAGGACTTTCTTCCACTTCTCAATGTCCCATCTTTGGTATTCACGACCAAACTTTAAGCGGTTCACCTTGTGACGTGAAAGCAGCCGAGGAATTTGTTTACGCTTTTTATTTACCATGCCCTTTTTGTCTTAAGTGTCTTATAATTTTGAGTGTCGTCTGATGGTTACAGGACTGCAATCAGCATCTGTAACTGCCTTAATTTGACTAGAAGAAAGTCCCACCTCTTTTATAACAACCCGTCTTATTCTCCTACTCAATGCAGGAGAAATTTTTTGGGGCCTACCAGAAGATTTTGCTTTTCCATAATTCTCACTGTTTTTAGAAAGTTGCAAATCACAGTTTTACTGCGATTAACCTTAGCTGCAACTTTGGTAAGTTTGCTTGCTTTAGGCATGGTAACACCTTTACGCAGTGATTGCTAATCTCTAACTGAACTAAAAACATTGGAATTACCATAGATCTAACAATTTATATCCCTGGTCTTATAATTTTGAGTGTCGTCTGATGGTTACAGGACTGCAATCAGCATCTGTAACTGCCTTAATTTGACTAGAAGAAAGTCCCACCTCTTTTATAACAACCCGTCTTATTCTCCTACTCAATGCAGGAGAAATTTTTTGGGGCCTACCAGAAGATTTTGCTTTTCCATAATTCTCACTGTTTTTAGAAAGTTGCAAATCACAGTTTTACTGCGATTTACCTTAGCTGCAATCGCCCGCTGTGACAAATCTTGCTTATGGAATTCTAGAATTCAAAAATGCTCAACTTTGGTAAGTTTGCTTGCTTTAGGCATGGTAACACCTTTACGCAGTGATTGCTAATCTCTAACTGAACTAAAAACATTGGAATTACCATAGATCTAACAATTTATATCCCTGGTCTTATAATTTTGATCATGTGTAAATCGCCTCATTTTATAAAAATGCAAATTTCTAAATAAAATGTTTGGAATGTAGCTTTTTGTTTCCATAACCTTTTAGATTGTAGTATTGGTAACCTTAAGTGGGTGGAGTTTAAAATCTATCCATAAAAAAAAAATTCTTTTTGAAGATTTTTAAGTGGTCTTAAATTTTTGATCAGGAGTGTATATGCATGTATGTTTACAGGCAGAAAGCATATATGTTTACGACAGAAATATATGCATGTTTACAGACAGATGTATATGCATGTATGTTTACAGGCAGAAAGCATGTATATTTACAGACAGCATAAATGTTTACAGGCAGAAAGATTGTGTGTTTACAAACAGAAGTGTACATGTACTTTTACAGACAAAAGTGTATGCATGTATGTTTATGGACAACATCTATGTTTACAGACAGAAGTGTATACATGTATTTTTATGGACAGTATCTGTTTACAGACAGAAGTGTATACATGTATATAACAAATATTTCAGTAGTCATTTTTTTCATTTAAAAATATTTCATTGAAGAACCGGCGGACCTGAAGCAGACTACCACCACGTTTAATTCCGTTGTTTTTCATTTTTTTTTTACTTTTTTCAGCGCAGTCCTATCAATTGTTACTTAGACTTTCCGATTACCAAAAAAATGTTTTGAAAAATTACAATATTTAAACAAATTTGGATGGGGGGGTCAGTTTCTCATACAACGTTATAGTAAATTGATCCTCCATTTTCAATCCACTCTAAGGTTGTATGAGAAACTGGTCCCCCCACCTAAAATCATTTAAATTATTTAAACTTCTACAAATTTTTTCTTTCATTCATAAAGTTTAAGGTGTGAAAGATAATATTGCACTGAAAAAAGTTAAAAAAATTTGAGAATGAACACATTTACAGGCGGTGGTAAATTCATACTGGCAACTGGTTTCAAAATGGAGGCTCAATTTACTATAATGTTGTATGAGAAACTGATCCCCCTCCAGAAAATCTTTAAATATTGAAATTTTTCAAAATGTTTTTTGTCAATCGAAAAGCTTAGGAGGTAATTGATAGGACTGTGCTGAAAAAGTTAAAAAAAACGAAAAACAACAAAATCAAATGTGGTGGTAATCTGCTTCAGGTCCGTTGAAGAACCTTGCAAAACTTGAGTCATTCTTATAATTTCTTAGTATCTTTTGTCGGCTTCATACATATTAAAGCGGAGATTATGAAAGAAAGGTAAAAGCTTTCTCTTTGAAATCGAGTAGATTTCAGTACAAAAGACACCAACTCTCTGGCCGCAACATCTAATAAAGATTTTTAAAAATTCTTTTCCATATCCCAACACTTTTCTCATAGATGGGTTTATCTTCCATTTCAGCCTGAAGACGCCTAATTGAAGAGGTGAAATGTGTAGCTGAATAGTTTTCCCACTTATCTTTGTCCAGATAATCTACACTCTATTATCATCATAATTTGTCCTTGCATCACATCCCTAAATCTAATCTAATCTAATCTAATCTAATCTAATCTAATCTAAACTTATTTATAAATGGAATTTTGTCTCTGTGTGTGTCTGTGTCCGTTACCTATAGACTCCAAAACGGGTGAACCGATTTTCTTGAAAATTTACACAGCTGTACTATAAGCATCTGCAAGTGTTCCTAGCTAGGTTTTATGTTGAGGTACCCCCGATAAATATCGAAAACCGATAATCGAAAAAATAGGGTTATAGAAGGAGTGGTCCGATTTTAATCAAATTTCATACACTCATAGACAAAGACATAAGAAACTATATTCAGAAGTTTCAAGGTTGCAGTTCTTACAATAGTGCAGAAAATCGATATATATATAAAAGGCAAGATGTTTGTGTGTGTGTCTGTTTATCTGGCTCTATGTCTGTATTTTTTTCAGCCCTTTTATTTCAGTTTTTGCTTTGGGTTTGGCTCTAAGTAGGTATAATTGTAGTTCTTAGTCTCAGCCATGATACCATTTACTCAGAGGACTTATTTAGCCTTCAAAATTCAGTTTACGATGAAAAAAAACTTATTTGATATCGATGCCAGGAAATCAAAATTTGACTTACATCCATTCATTTTTCTTTCAGTCTACAGTTTCGCTTTAACTACAAACAACTATTGCTTTTTAGTCTTTCGTGCCAATGTCCAAAGAGTCTGAGCTCCAGGACCATGGATTAGTTTTAAAGTGTTCATTACACCCGAGCAATGCTGGGCTATACTGCTAGTCTATCATTAAATCTGTGAATTGAATGTTGTTGCCATATCTTGTCAGGCACTCTTGTTATTCCTCTCGGAGTTCTTGACAAAATTAAAAAGAGGCTCTGCAATGTAATTGATCCTGATTTGGGAGCTCAACTTCAGTCTCATTCTCATCAATGGGATATGCCTTCCCTCTGTCTTTTCTACGAATGTTTTCGTGGCTTCTGCTCTGATGAGTTTATCTCTCTGGTGCCCTATCTATCTATGAATTTACTAAGGCTACTAGATTGGTAGCTAGGTCCCATCCTTTTACATTCAAAACAGTAACCATTACTTCTGCTTGAGCACTTCTGTCTGAAGAACTCCCTTTCGTATACTTGTTTCTTTAATAGCTACAATCTCCAAAAGTTTAAGTGCAACATCAATTGTCATCTTTTCTCCCTGATTCCCATCTTTCTCTTATCTTTTCTCTGTCACCTTCCATATCTTGATCCTATTTCTTCTCCCTCCCCTCTTAATTACCCGCCCCTGCTGTACTGCCTTGCTTTGAGTGAAACGATTCTAAAAAAAATAGATTTGGTTCCAGAATTTCTTTGATCATTTTCCAGCACAACAATTTATGGGTTATGTTTTGGAAATTCAAGAAAACTTTAATGCATTTATTTTTATAAATTACCCCCTCAATAATTACATTATTTAATTTTGAAAAAAAATTCTATATGTATTTCTCTGAAAATTTTTTCATTTTCATACATTTTATTTTAAATCATTCTATCCCAAGCAAGGCAATGAAGCCACTAACATGCAAGATGAGGGTTAACTGAATGTGAGTTTCAATCCAGGGGTTAAAAGCAATTGGAGTCTAACCGTACTGATGGGCTGTGATACAGTGAAACAAATCTGTCTGCAAGTGACTATTTACACTCTCACACCCTGATTGGGCACTGTGGAAGAATGATCGATATTGAAAAACAGTATGTACTCTAGCAACTATGCATCGTTCATTCAACAATGACTTAGAATACTCTCAGCCATTGAGGGCGTGTATAATGATAATATACACGCAAAAAAGTCTGCCTTCTTCTACCGAGCGCCCATAGCTCCGAGGTAGAATCGCCGACTGACACCAATTCGGTCAGGTTTCAATCCTAGGTTAAAAGCAATCGCAATCTAACATTACTGATGAACTGTGATACAGCAAAACAGATCTGTCTATGGATGACTATATAAAAAATAAAAGGAAGTGGCCTGATGGTAAAATTCCAAAGAGATCCTATTAATATTAATTACCAAAAAATAAATATTAAAACAGATCCAGCCAGAAGGCTTAATGTAATTAAAATTATTTGTTTATAGTGCCAATATATATATATATTACATATAAAAAACTTAAATTTTACAAGATCATCTGGCGATTTAAATGAGTGAAACTAACCTCACATTAACGGCAATCATAAACATTATGGCAAAATACAATTATTTGTTTGAGTGTGCTTATATGTCAGGGATGTGCGTTGTGGTGCATTGGATATCGACTCGGAACGAGAAATCGGGGAGCCGAGTTCGAATTCCAGCTGAATTCATTGAATTCACTTACGCGCAAATCCCCCTGGGAAAGGTATTAATCCGTCTCTTCCTTCCAGTTATGGGTTGAATAACAGGACAGATTGGGTTCTATAGCCTTGGTCGGCAACCAGTCTATCGCAGAAAGCAATGGCAACCTACTGCGGGATAATCTTCTGCATAGTCAGTCATGTTTCTTTCGAGACATGATTGCCCAAGCGTGTATCACGTATGGCACTTAACTGACTAACTATATGTCAGAACAATGGAAGTAAGGGGAGCCAAAAAGAAAAAAGGGGGAGAAGAAGAAAAAAGGGGGAAGAGGAGAGGAAAGGAAAAAGAGGAAGATAAAGTGTTACATTGACGGATGAAAGGGAATGCTGGGAAATGGAGGAAGGAGAAATTGAGATGTAAAACTTTTTTTTGTTTTTGTTTTTAAATCATTTCACCCCAGGCAAGGCGTAAATGCCACTGATGTATGGGGGTGGGGGGGCTATATAACTGACAGAAAATGAATTAGAGGCGGGAGAAGAGGATTACAAACCAATTAGAAAGAAGCAATAGAAAGATGAAAATGCAGGTGTGATGACAGTTGCAAGGGGGGAGAGAAAGGGAAGGATATACTGGGTGGGGGAAGGGCTAGAGTCAAGTAGTTAGTAGATGAGTATTGACATTGCATTTAAATTTCTGGAGGTTGTAGCCGTCAGGAAAGCAAGAATATGGGAGCGAGTTCCACAGGCGTGAAGTGCGAGAGAAGAAGCTGCAGGAGTAGAATTGTCGTCTGCATTTGGCTAACCTAACTGTGAATGGATGGGACCCAGTTGCCATTCTGGTTGCACAAGTAAACACCTGTTGAGGAGGCACCAGTGACTTAAGTTCGTCTGAGCTGAAGCCATGAAAGTACTTATAAAACAGACAAAGGAAGGCCACATTCTGTCGGTGGGGAAGTGGCTGACTTCTGATATAAATAAATTTATTTAAAACTGGATGAAATAAAAAGAAATTATTTAATAACTAGCAGCACTATTATTAATATTTTGAATTAACAAGAAGAGTTTACAATTTATTTTTTTAGTGTAGATACAACCTCTTATTTTTAAAGTTTAAATGTTAAATTTCAATGTCATGTTTTTCAAAGAAAACAGACGACTTGCAACTCTGGTCAATACTGTTATGTCGCCAAGTATAAATGAATAACTCAACAACAGAATCAGAATATAAGTTGTATTCCGCGGAAAGACGGTTAGTATGTACAGAAGTGATTAGTAATATTTACAATAGGAAAGATACAAGAGTCCAATCCGTCGTAAGACGTGTGTATACATGATTACTTCCGGTACGCCACCGGAAGTGTGACTAACTCTTCACTGACTCGCACTGACTCTTCAGTAACTCATTAGAGACTCTCAAGTGACTCTGTACGACTCATTATTTAGTCGTCCCTCCCAGTAAGGGCAACATATGACACATGGTCAGTTTATATCTGGGATTTCCGGGCTATATGGCCTGGCCAAAAAATGTCTGTCTATTTTTGCCCAGTCGTGCTTCTACCCTTCGGCGGAACCACGACTGGGTTATTGCTCTCTGCTCAGAAGCAGAGAGCGCCCTCTACCCGAAGGCAGAGTGCTGACAGTGTCGTAGAGTCGTCAGTCTAGCGACTCTGTACGACTGTATTTACTAGCCTTCCCACGCAAGGGTGGATGTGACACATGGTCATTTTATAGTGGGTATTCCCGGCCATATAGCCGGGCCAAAAAATGTCTGTCTATTTTTCCCCAATCGTGGTTCTACCCTTCGGCGGAACCACGACTGGGTTGTTGCTCTCTGCTCGGAAACAGAGAGCGCCTTCTACCCGAAGGCAGAGCGCTGACAGTGTCGTAGAGTCGTCAGTGACTCTGTACGACTCTCTTATAGAGAATCCACCATTGCTATATATAGCAATGGGAACAGTCCATTTGTAGTCAAATAGGAGCGGAGCCCCAACAAATACCCACAAAATTTGTTATTTCTCTCTAGACCATTGACACTACGTGTCAATCTTATATGTTAAGTTCACCCTCCTTTCCTCTTACCATTCCTCTTACCATTCCTCTTACCATTCTATTCTCCTTTTCTTTCTCTTTAAAATTTTTACCTTTTTTTTAACACTATTTTCTGGATGATTTTAAACATACACTGTTGTATGATTTCGTCTGAAGTGCGGATGAGATGGGAAATATTTATTACCCATCGATTTGTAAAACATCGAAACTTTTTTCTTGATTATATTACTTATATTATTAAATTTATCATTCTAACATTGAGTTCTATTTGCAGTTTGTCTCCCTTGGAATTTACCTTAAAAAATACCAAGGATTCTATGTTTATACTAGCAATATAGCCCGGCATCGCATGGGTGTAATGAAAGCTTTAAAACTAATCCATGGTCCTGGAGCTCAGACTCTTTGGTCATTAGCACGAAAGACTAAAAAGCAATAGTTGTTTCCAGTTAAAGCAAAATCATAGACTGAAAGAAAAATGAATGGATGTAAGTCAAATTTTGATTTCCTGGTATCGATATCAAATAAGTTTTTTTCATCGTAAACTGAATTTTGAAGGCTAAATAAGTCTTCTGAGTAAATGGTATCATGGCTGAGACTAAGAACTACAATTATACCTACTTAGAGCCAAACCCGAAGCAAAAACTGAAATAAAAGGGCTGAAAAAATACAGACATACAGGCAGATAAACAGACACAGGCACAAATATCTTGCCTTTTATTTATATATATATATATATATATATATATATATATATATATATTATCGATTTTCTGCACTATTGTAAGAACTGCAACCTGTAAACTTCTGAATATCGTTTCTTATGTCTTTGTCTATGAGTGTATGAAATTTGATTAAAATCGGACCACTCCTTCAATAACCTGATTTTTTTGATTATCAATTTTCGATATTTATCTGGGGTACCTCGACACAAAACGTAGCTAAGAACACTTGCAGATGCTTATAGTACAACTGTGTAAAATTTTCAAGAAAATCAGTTCAGCCATTTCGGAGTCTATAGGTAACGGATGGACACACACACAGACAAAGTTCCATTTATAAACAAGTTTAGATATATATACTAGCAGTATAGCCCGGCGTTGCTCAGGTGTAAAGAAAGCTTTAAAACTAATCCATGGTCCTGGAGCTCAGACTCTTTGGATGTTGTCATGAAAGACTAAAAAGCAATAGTTGTTTCCAGTTAAAGCGAAACCGTAGACTGAAAGAAAAATGAATGGTTGTAAGTCAAATTTTGATTTCCTGGTATCGATATCAAATGTTTTTTTTTGTTGTAAACTGAATTTTGAAGGCTAAATAAGTCCTCTGAGTAAATGGTATCATGGCTGAGACTAAGAACTACAATTACACCTACTTAGATCCAAACCTGAAGCGAAAACTAAAACAAAAGGGCTGAAAACTGATTTTGATCAGACCCAGTATTTCCAATATAGGGGTATCAATTTCCAATATCAGAGCCAAATTAGTCATCCAAGAATAGAACTGCAACCTTGAAACTTCTGAATATCGTTTCTTATGTCTATGAGTGTATCAAATTTGATTAAAATCGGACCACTCCTTTTATAACCCGATTTTTTTGATTATCAATGTTTGATATTTATCTGGGGTACGTCGACACAAAACCTAGCTAAGAACACTCACAGACGCTTATAGTACAACTGTGTAAATTTTCAAGAAAATCGGTTCAGCCATTTTGGAGTCTATAGGTAATGGACACACACACAAAGTTCCATTTATAAATAAGTCTAGATTAGATTTATATATATATATATATATATATGAAAATAGAATTAAAACCCCCTGTAATGGTAGATCCAGAGAAAACTGTCCGTTTGAATGTAAATATATATCTACAAATGTTATCCAGTAAGCTACCATCTACCCTAAGGAAAACAAGGAAAAATATAAAGTTTATATCGGAATTTCGGCAGGAATTTAAAAACAAAGATTTTAACAGAAAAAATTAAGATTTTAAAATTTCAATATCAGAATGTGCTAAAAGAAATGATTAGTATGTGTCGTCACCTTTCCATTAAAATAGTTAAATTAATCTCTCCTACTCAAATAGTTACTTTTCTCACACTTCCCACCTGTGGAACTCCCTTCTGTTTACTTACTTCCCTGACAGATACAATCTCCAAAACTTTAAATACAACGTCAATTGCCATCTCCTATCTTCTTGAGTCCCATTCACCTTTCATCCTTTCTTCGATACCTGCTGTACCCAGTGTTCTCTCTCACTATAACCCCCTGCATTCTAGTCGCAATCTCGCCTCACTTGGAGTTAAATGATTGAATAAAAAAATATTCAGATTTCTGTATCGCACTTTCTGTCCTATGTTAGAACCCTTCCCAGGTGTTATGGTGAAACACACTTATTCTGTAGTAAACAGAATCTCCCACCTAATTTAAGTAGGAGTAGTAAGAGGAACAAGGGTCAGTCAATGTTGGATGATAGTAGTCAGTGACCTAGCAAGATTACACTGCGTAATACATATTATATCAAGTTTCTAACATTTTGTACGTCGAACCTATTAGGACCGACTTTAGCACAAATACTAGCCGCCACTGTGAAAATATCTCCACAAAAACCAGGTATCATAAAATTTTAGTAAGTGTCTGTTAAGCAAATATCAAGTGAAAAAGTACATAGAAACAACACCCGCATTTCTTCATGTGACATTTAGAGCCAGTCACTTCTTATACAACAAACGACTGATTAACAAATAACAAATGGTTTTTCTCATGCTACAAACCAGACACTATGAAACAAAATCCAATTATGCTTCAAAGATAATTGCTATCAATTATCACGTTCTTTGCAAAAAGAATTATATCTGAACTGGCTATTTGATGCTGGTGATCAATGTTCAAGCCCATGTGCAGTCAAGATTTTAGAGATGGACAGAGCTAAAATCTCAGTATTTGTCTATGTATCTGAGATGAGGTAGTATTTACATTATTCAGACTATTGTCCTCATCTTTGTTGCCATTTGTACGATGTTTAATAATAGATCATTCTATTTGTCTATATTTCTGAGATGAGGAAGTATTTACAGTATTTACATTATTTGGATTATTGCCCTCATCTTTGTTGCCATTTGAAGGGCGTTTAATAATAGATCATTCTATTTGTCTATATTTCTGAGATGAGGTAGTATTTACAGTATTTACATTATTCAGACTATTGTCCTCATCTTTGTTGCCATTTGTACGACGTTTAATAATAGATCATTCTATTTGTCTATATTTCTGCAATGAGGTAGTATTTACATTATTCGGACTATTGTCCTCATCTTTGTTGCCATTTGTAAGACGTTTAATAATAGATCATTCTATTTGTCTATATTTCTGAGATGAAGTCGTATTTACACTATTTACATTATTCAGACTACTGTCGTCATCTTTGTTGCCATTTGTACGACGTTTAATAATAGATCATTCTATTTGTCTATATTTCTGAGATGAGGTAGTATTTACAGTATTTACATTATTCGGACTATTGTCTTCATCTTTGTTGACATTTGTACAACACTGACTACCGAATGAGGCTCTATGCAAGGGATGAGAATGATATACACTAGTGATTGTAATAAGGGGTTCAGTTTTAAATTCCTAGCTCCTGAAGAAGGCCGGAGTGTACAACAGTTGAAACACTGTACAAATAGTAACAAAGATAGGACAATAGTCTAAATAATGTAAATAGAGCCAAAATCTTTTTCTAAATTATGTCATGCAGGTCAGAGGCAACACCTGTTTGCATTAAAACTGTCATCTTTCTCGTCTTTCTTGTGGCAGCAATGTCCAGAAAGACCCAGTCTACCCCTGAGAAGTCTTGTTGTACAGGTGTCACAGAGGAGTGTGGATGATGGATGTTGCTGAACAAGTCAGGCCCTCCTGACAGTATGTGTCAGATCCACTTCATGATGACGGTTGGATTAAAAAATATCAGTAACCCTACCTCACTTTCTTAGATGGCCCTACACCAGGAAGGCTGAATTGCAGCAATGGTTTCTCATATCTCATGGTTGATGTCAGATTGTATCAGGAACGTTTTCAAAAGATCTTTGAAGCTCTATTTTGGGCTTCCATGGAACTGCTTGCCACTGGGTGGTTCTTTCAACAATGATATGCGGAAATGCTGAAGAGTGGTATACCATGCACATTTACAAATACAGACATGAAGAGATAGGCATTGACCATTAAAGTAGTTTAATATCAAACCTCCAAACACCTCTATCTAATCTAAACTTATTTATAAATGGAACTTTGTGTGTGTGTATGTGTGTATTCGTTACCTATAGACTCCGAAACGGCTGAACCGATTTTCTTGAAAATTTACATTGTTGTACTATAAGTGTCTGCGAATGTTCTTAGCTAGGTTTTGTGTCTAGGTACTCCCAATAAATATCAAAAATCGATAATCGAAAAAAATCGGGTTATAGAAGGAGTGGTCCGATTTTAATCAAATTTGATACACTCATAGATAAAGACATATAAAACGATATTCAGAAGTTTCAAGGTTGCACTTCTTACAATAGTGCAGAAAATCGATAATATATATAAAGCAAGATGTTTATGTGTGTTTCTGTTTATCTGTCTGTATGTCCTTTATACAAAGCCATAATTTTTAGCCGATTCTCATCAAACTTCACACAAATATTCTTTAGGCTGAGTCTGAGCTCCAGGACCATGAATTAGTTTTAAAGCTTTCATTACACTTGAGCAATGCCGGGCTATACTGCTAGTCAATCAATAAAAGACAATAATCCTGCTTTCCCCACTTTCATTAGGTCAATGCAATGATAACGAGGAGTATACTATGCTGATGACATAGTAATCCTCTTTATTATTATGTGTGGGGTCCAGTTGAGCAAGAAACCAACAAAACTCCTTGTAACACCAAAGATGATCTGAAGGCAAGGATTGTGGCAGCAGTCACCAAGCTATTTGTTGGTGAGGGCCTCAGACTCAACACATAGTCCTACATCAAATGCTTTGAGGAGGTAGTGCTGCCCTTGATTAAATGGGTGGCTGCTAGGAGACCCAATGTCTGGCAACAGGACTCTGCACCATGTCACACAAGCAGGTAGGTGAACTCATTTCAGATTGTCAAAAACTTTCTGTGACCACATCATCTTTTACATCTGGCCACCCAGATGTAAAACCCCAGACTGCAACTTGGGGCGCAGTTGGGAGAGAGACCAACAAAACTCCTAACACGAAAGATGAACTGAAGGCAAGGATTATGGCAGCATTCACCAACTTAAACAAGGATACCAACCAGAAGAGTTGCATAAGATCCCACAGTCCTTTTTAGGCCATAGCTGAAGCCA
Source organism: Ascarosepion bandense (assembly GCA_037127315.1). Classification (NCBI taxonomy): domain Eukaryota; kingdom Metazoa; phylum Mollusca; class Cephalopoda; order Sepiida; family Sepiidae; genus Ascarosepion; species Ascarosepion bandense. The sequence goes on along the minus strand of JBBBDQ010001031.1, from coordinate 3,770,061 downwards.
ATGATGATTTTATTGAATAAACTAGCAGTATAGCCTGATTTTGCTCAAGTGTAATGAAAGCTTTAAAACTAATCCATGGTCCTGGAGCTCAGACTCTTTGGACGTTGGCACGAAAGACTAAAAAGCAATAGTTGTTTCCAATTAAAGTGAAACCATAGACAGAAAGAAAAATGAATGGATAAAAGTCAAATTTTGATTTCCTGGTATCAATATCAAAAAATTTTTTTTTCATCGTAAACTGAATTTTGAAGACTAAATAAGTCCTCTGAGTAAATGGTATCATGGCCGAGACTAAGAACTACAATTATACCTACTTAGAGCCAAACCCGAAGCAAAAACTAAAATAAAAGGGCTGAAAAAATACAGATATAGAGCCAGATAAACAGACACACACACAAACATCTTGCCTTTTTTATATATATATATATTATCGATTTTCTGCACTATTGTAAGAACTGCAACCTGTAAACTTCTGAATATCGTTTCTTATGTCTTTGTCTATGAGTGTATCGAATTTGATCAAGATCAGACCCCTCCTTCTATAACCCGATTTTTTCGATTATCAATATTCGATTATCATATTTATCGAAGGTACCTCGACACAAAACCTAGCTAAGAACACTTGCAGATGCTTATAGTACAACTGTGTAAATTTTCAAGAAAATCGGTTCAGCTGTTTCGGAGTTTATAGGTAACGGACACACACACACACATACATCCACACAAAGTTCCATTTATAATTAAGTTTAGATTAGATTAGATAGATTTATTCTTTTGTTTTTGAAAATGCATGAATTTAGTCGAGATACTAGACTAGTGGCTTGAAACCAAATGTAACTACAGCTTCCATTGTAGCAGCATCTTTGTTCGCATTTCCCGCCTGTAGAATTCCCTTCCATCTACTTGCTTCCCTGACAGCTACAATCTCCAAGAATTTAAATGCAATTTCAATCGTCGTCTCTTATCTCCTTGACATGCATCCTTTCCCTGACAACATCATGTTCTTCTTTCCTTTCCACTCTACTCTCATGCAGCTCTCTTCACACCTGCTTTCTCATGCTGTTCTTGCTGATTTTCCGACTTCCCTGTAACCAATCAAATGTAACCTCGACTACCATTGATAATTCTGAAATACAGAAAATATAAGTACTAATAATATTTATCTATCTGCTATTTATTTCGGGATTTCTGACAAAATCCAACAAAGAATCTGCAATGTAATTGATCCCGGTCTCTTAGCTCAACTCCAGTCACTTTCTCACCGACGTAATGTGTCTTTCCTCTGTCTCTCCTATAAATATATTCACGGCTTCTGCTCTGATGAACTTAACTCACTGGTGTCCCCACTGCATGAATTTACTCAAGCTACTAGACTAGCAATTAGGTCCCACCCTTTTACAGAGAAACCAATCAAATGTAATCTCAACTTCTATTATTTTTTTGACTCATATTTCCCGCTTGTGGAATTTCTTTCCGTGTACTTGCTTTCCTGAAAACTACATTCACCAAGAATTTAAAAGCAAACTCAGTTTCCGTTTCTCGACACGCATCCTTTCCCTGACAACCCTTGTATCATGTTCTTCTCCCTTTCCACTCTACTCTCATGCAGCTCTCTTCACACCAGTGTTCTCATCCTTTTCTTACTCATTCTCTGACACTGCCATAACTTGCTCCTCTTTCTCATCACTCACCTCTTATGTAACTCCCTGTGCACCAGTGGCAGTTCTTCCTTGCTTGGGGTGAAATGATTAAAAAAAATGAAAAAAAATGATATTTCTGCATAATTTTGATAATTCCTGCCATATCTAATCTGGTGCTCCTGCTATCCACTTAGGTGTCCTCAACCGAATCCAACAGAGAATCTGTAATATGATTGATCCCGACTTGGCAGCTACAATAAAGTCGCTTTCTCACCGACGCAGTGTGGCTTCCCTGTGTCTCTTCTACAAATATTTTCACAGCTTCTGCTGCAATAAACTTAGCTCACTGGTACCCCCTATATATGAATTTCCTCGAGCCACAAGATTAGCAACTAGGTCCCACCCTTTTACTGTGAAACCAATAAATTGTAAATGCAAATTCTACTCCATCAGCTTCTTTTCTCGCACTTCCCACCTGTAGAATTCTCTTCCGCATACTTGCTTTCCTGACAGTTACAATCTCCAAGAATTTAAATATAAAGTCAATAGTCATCTCCTGTCTCACTAACTTACATCCTCTCTCTCATACTTTTCTACATCCACCCCGCTATCATCAGTACTCTCTTCTCTCTCCTACTATCTTCCTGACACCCCCTGCACTCTCTTACTCCTCATAACATTCCTCCTCGTTCACCCCACTCTCATCAGTAATCTCTTCCCTCTCCTACTATCTTCCTGACATCCCCTGCAACCTCTCACTCCTCAACATTCCTCCTCATCCACCCCACTCTCATCAGTAATCTCTTCCCTCTTCTTCTCTCTTTCTGACATCCCCTGCAACCTCTCACTCTTCAACATTCCTCCTATTTAACCCCCTGCACAACAGTGGCAGTAAAATGCCTTGCTTGAGGTGAGACAATTATAAAAACATATATATATATATATATATATATATATATATATATATGTGTGTGTGTGTGTGTTAAAATGAGATGTCAGTGCTATTTTCATTTTTTCTTGATTTAGATGACATTTCAGATGCCATTTCATATATATTATTTCTGTTTGTACAGTTGGTGGATAAGGATTTATGAACTTATTCAGGGGATAAGGATTTATGAATTCATTCAGGGGATAAGGATTTATGAATTCATTCAGGGGATAAGGATTTATGAACTTATTCAGGGGATAAGGATTTATGAATTCATTCAGGGGATAAGGATTTATGAATTCATTCAGGGGATAAGGATTTATGAACTTATTCAGGGGATAAGGATTTATGAACTTATTCAGGGGATAAGGATTTATGAATTCATTCAGGGGATAAGGATTTATGAACTTATTTAGGGGATAAGGATTTGTGAATAAGATAAAGATGCCAGTTGAAGCAAATTTGTAAAGCAGTTTTTTTATCAAGTGTTTCTAACATGCATGCAAATTGTGAGAGGAAATATTTTGAAAACTTTCACATTTCACATGCATAATGAGAGAAAAATGACAGAAAAATCAGAGAAAAAAAATTATGATAAATAAAATAAACCTAAAATGAATTCAAATTAAAAATAAAAATGTTCACAAACAAACAAAATAATTTAAAAGAAAACAAAAAATTTAAAAAAAAAAACAACAAAATTACTTACAATAAAAATGAAAAGAAAATGAAAAAAAATTATTTTTTTACGTAAGAATTTTTTAAAGCCAGTTTTTTAAATTTTTTTTTTTAAATAATGAAGCTAGAGAAAAATTCAATCTGTTCTCGTCAAAGTTAATACAAGTTTGTCTCTTTAATACAAGGTTGTCTGCTGAAACGTCTAAAAGATAAAATATATAAAGTTACTTTTTGTCATTTGCTCTAGACTAAGCCCTCTCTTTGGGTCCAGTGCTGAAACTATTGCTCAGAAAATTTGTGATTTGATTTTAATGTTTAATATTGAAATGGTCATAAAAGTCATCCTCACTACTATAAAGTATTTTTAAATTTGCTGCTTGCAAAAAATAGAGTGTCACTTTATCATATATGTTTTTAACAACACAGTTTTGAAGCTATTTTTTGTTACAACTTACACCTCTGAAGATGATCTTAGAAGACTGAAAGTACTTGGGAACATTGAGAAATGAATAATAAAATCAACTGTAAAAATTACAGTGCATTTCTTACATCTTTCAATTATAATGCACGAAAGATTATCCATGAGTATGAACAGATTTTATTAAAAATAAGCAGACACAATGTTTGCAATTTATTTCATCAGACATGCCTAAAAGAAAATTTGTTGCTTAAATACAGCAGGACAGATTGGGCGCTATATCCTTGGTTGGCAACTAGTCGACCGCAGAAAGCAATGGCAACCTACTGCAGGATAATCTTCTGCCCAGTCAGTCATGTCTCTTTTTAGACATGATTGCCGAAAGTATATGTCACTTAACTGACTGAATATAATAGTTGGAAACATAATTAAAACTTCTACTGAGCATAAATTGGGGGATCGGTTTTCTATTGTTATGAAGTAATAAACTGATCCCCCACTAATGATACTTAATATAATAATGTAATATAATCTATTTCTTCTCCCTCCAGCTATGAGTTAAATGGCAGGTCAAATTTGGTTCTATAGCCTTGGTTGGCAACCAGTCTACCACAGAAAGCAATGCCAACCTACTGAGGGATAATCTTCAGTCCAGTCAGTCATGTCTCTTTCGAGACATGATTGCCCAAAGCGTGTGTTACGTATGGTTCTAAACTGACTGAATATAATAGAAACATTATTAAAACTTCTACTGGGCATCAAGTGGGGGATCGGTTTTCTATTGTTATGAAGTAATAAACTGATCCCCCATTAATTATTCTTGATATAATAATGTAATATAATCTATTTCTTCTCCCTCCAGCTATGAGTTAAATGGCAGGACAAATTGGGTTCTGTAGCCTTGGTTGGCAACCAGTCTACTGTAGAAAGTAATGGCAACCTACTGCAGGAAAATATTCGACCTAGCTGTATATTATTCGCGGCACTTAAGTGATATATATAAAAGAAAAAAATAAAATGTATGTCCTTCCTTTGACAGATACTGGCTTTGGCTTCAATACATTATTGACAATAACATTAACAACATTTGAAACATTTTTAAACAAAATAAGATAAAATCATTAGAAAGTGTTAGAATATGAAGCTCTACGACGGATACACCAGGTATCAGATTTACAACCAACCAGAATATGAGGGTACTGAGAAGCGCGTATGCTTTAAAATGCAGGTCAAAATTGGAGACGTTAGTTTGAGGAAATACAAAAAAAGAAGAAAAAAAAAGAAAAAAAAAGAAAAAAATGCAAAGCTTTTCCTCTACAAATATTTTCACAGCTTCTGCTTAGATGAACTTAGTTCACTGGTACCCCCGATATATGAATTTACTTGAGCAACAAGATTAACAACTGGGTCCCACCCTTTCACTGTGAAACCAATAAATTCTACTCCAACAGCTTCTTTTCTCACACATTCCGCCTGTGGAACTCACTTCTGTTTACTTGCTTTCCCAACAGCTACAATCTTCAAGAATTCAAGTGTAAAGTCAATGACTGGTTGTAACTAAGTTCTATGCTAATAGGAGAATTTTGTAATTTGCTTAAAGCATTGTGTATATTAGGTGTGTGGGTAGGTCTTGAAGGCTACCATAATGTGTTTAATAAAATAAAGGAATGCTAAAGAAGGTGTTGGGTATTACCTATTCATTATTCATTAATATTTTTAGACCGATATCTCATCTTCAGAATGGTAGGAGAGCTTGTTTTCACATCTGTCCACTAGTGACCTGTGCCTTTGAATGATTGATCATCCTACACTGCTACTGCTGCCATTAATTGTAGTGTGTGTGTGTGCACCTGTAAGTGTGCTTGAGCATATGTGTGTGTGTGTGTGTGTGTTTATCGCTTATATATGTGTGCATTGACTAAAAGTAGGATTTGGCTTTTTCACTTCTTTGTTAAAGTGATTGTGGACACCATTTTACGATCTGATATCTGTCTGCTTTATTTTATGGTTTATATATATGCGCATTGACAGAGAGCATGATTTGGCATTTTTGCACCTCTGTCAGAGTGGTAGTGGGCGTTGTTTTATGACTTGGTGTTATAGCTATCTGCTTTAATTGGAGGCATGTTTATTGCTACATTTTTTTTTTGCCATCTGGTATTTATTCTCATGTGTTCTTGAGTGTGCATGTACTATTCTGAAGATGAGATCTTGATCTCGAAATATTAATGAATAATGAATAGGTAATACCCAACACCTTTACTTTCCTTTATTTTACTAAACACATTGTGATAGCCTTCAAGACCTACCCATACATCTATGCTAATAGTTTTTTCTTTCACTTCACATTTGTGGAACTCTCTTCTTGCTTTCTCATCAAATTGATCTTCATAAATTTAAGTGCAATGTCAATCACCATCTTATGGCTTTTTGAATCCTCGTCTTTTATTCTTTTATTCTCCTCTCTTTGATAATTGTTTTTTTTTCTCATTCTTTGTCAATAAATAAGCCCACGTGCCTTAGTAGCTTTATTGCCTTGCTTGGGGTGAAATTAAAAAAACTGTTAGATATAACCAAATGTTTGATGTTAACAGTTTCTTTTCACCTGTGGAACTCGTTTCCAGCTGTCAACTTCAAAAATTTGAATCCAATGTTTTGTAAAGTTACATATACGAGAAATAACGCCTTCAAAGAATATTGTCAGATCTTTATTTTTTCACGAGTGCTTATTATGTACTCACACATATATATATATTATTATTTTTACAATGTCACATGATCTCAGCAGCATGACTCCTCTAATTACATCAAAACAAGGTCAACTATGTTTGTTCTCTGGTGATCCATGTTCAAACTCAAATGTCAGCAGCTATAATTTATTCATAAATAACAAAATGTCAATTTTCGCCTTGAATTCTGTTCTTTTATAGTTCTCTCTCCAAATTTTATTTTTTCAACATTCTTTAATACGCAGCAACCCCTTTTGTCTTAGTGACTTTATTTCCTTGAGTGGTGTGAAATGATTAAAAAAAAGTCATCTGATTAGATTAGGGTTAGTAAACGTGTGACCGAAACAATTTTGTTCAACAAAGTTTTTAGCAAAACTATCTACTATTTCGGATGTGCATTGTGGTACAGTGGATATCGGCTCGGAATGAGAAACCGGGGAGCCAAGTTCAAATTCCAGTTGAATCCATTGTATTCACTTACGCACAAATACCCTTGGGAAAGGTATTAATCCGTCTCTTCCTTCCAGTTATGGGTTAAATAGCAGGATAGATTGGCTTCTATAGCTTTGGTTGGCAACCAGTCTACTGCAGAAAGCAATGGCAACCCACTGCGGGATAATCTTCTGCCCAGTCAGTCATGTCTCTTTCGAGACATGATCGCCCAAACGTGTATCACATATGGCACTTAACTGACTGAATATTATAGTTGGAAACACAATTAAAACTTCTGGACATAAAGTGGGGGGTCGGTTTTCTATTGTTATGAAGTAATAAACTGATCCCCCACTAATTATACTTAATATAATAATGTAATATAATCTATCTCTTCTCCCTCCAGCTATGAGTCAAATGGCAGGACAGATTGTGTTCTATAGCCTTGGTCGGCAACCAGTCTACCACAGAAAGCAATGGCAACCTACTGCGGGATAATCTTCTGCCCAGTCAGTCATGTCTCTTTCGAGACATGATCGCCCAAGCGTGTATCACGTATGGCACGTAACTGACTGACTGAATATAACAGAAACATGATTAAGGCTTCTACTAGGCATAAAGTGGGTGATCGTTTTTCTATTGTCATGTAGTAATAAACTGATCCCCCACTAATTACTACTTATTAATAGAATAATATAATTCACCATTCCACCGCAGAAAGCAATGGCAACCTACTGCGGGATAATCTTCTGCCCAGTCAGTCATGTCTCTTGCGAGACATGATCGCCCAAGTGTGTATCACGTATGGCACTTGACTGACTGATCCATTATTCTAATAAATTCATTTGGTAAGAGCTGGTCACTTAATTTACTTGTCCTAGCGATAATTGCAATCCATTTAAAAAGGAATAAATTATACAAATATTTGGATAAAATAAGAAAACCTCCAGTCTAATACTCTACCAATTAGGCTATTTTGTCCAAATTCAAGTTGTGGAAAAAAAAACAAAAAAACTATGTATTTATTCAAACAAACCACAAACATTGAAAAAATTCAAGGATCAAACCATGAAGAAAGTATTTATCTGTCAGTCAGTTAAGTGCCATACGTGAAACACGCTTGGGCGATCATGTCTCGAAAGAGACATGACTGACTGGGCAGAACATTATCCCGCAGAAGGTTGCCATTGCTTTCTGCGGTAGACTGGTTGCCGACCAAGGCTATGGAACCCAATCTGTCCTGCCATTTGACTCATAGCTGGAGGGAGAAGAGATAGATTATATTACATTATTATATTAAGTATAATTAGTGGGGGATCAGTTTATTACTTCATAACAATAGAAAACCGACCCCCCACTTTATGTCCAGAAGTTTTAATTATGTTTCCAACTATAATATTCAGTCAGTTAAGTGCCATATGTGATACACGTTTGGGCGATCATGTCTCGAAAGAGACATGACTGACTGGGCAGAAGATTATCCCGCAGAAGGTTGCCATTGCTTTCTGCGGTAGACTGGTTGCCGACCAAGGCTATGGAACCCAATCTGTCCTGTTATTTGACTCATAGGTAAAGCGAAAAGAAATCTATTATATTATTGTTTAGTAATTAGTGGGGGATCGGTTTCCTATTGTTATGAAGTAATAAACTGATCCCCCACTTTATGACCAATATAAGCCTTAATCATTATTCCAACTATTATATTCAGTCAGTCAGTTAAGCGACATACGTGATACACGCTTGGGCGATCATGTCTCGAAAGAGACATGACTGACTGGGCAGAAGATTATACCGCAGTAGGTTGCCATTGCTTTCTGCGGTAGACTGGTTGCTGACCAAGGCTATAGAACCCAATCTGTCCTGCTATTTAACCCATAACTGGAAGGAAGAGACGGATTAATACCTTTCCCAAGGGTATTTGTGCATAAGTGAATACAATGGATTCAACTGGAATTCGAACTCGGCTCCCCGGTTTCTCGTTTCGAGCCGATATCCACTGTACCACAACGCACATCCCATGCGCATTTATCTGTACATGTACTTAAAATCAAGATGGGTAGGAAATTCTAAACTAAATCTTTCATTCTACATCTGTAGATTAAATAAAGACTCCAGTTTGGAATTCCCTGTGGGTTAGCCAGATTGATATATACCTGATGAAGGCCAGAGGGTACAACAAATGAAGCATTATGACGACAGCACCAAAGATGAGGACAATAGTCTGAATGTAAATAATGAGGACTCCTCATCTCAGAAATACAGACAAAAAGTTAACTAACATTTTTTTAAATTTTTGTTTATTATGTTAATGAAACATGTATCAATGAAAGACTACTACCTTCTCACTCACATTCAAACAGTTTTACCTTATATAATTAAAATAAATAACAGTTGCTTCGCAGACCAATTTGCTCATCGATTTTATCCTAACGAGGTTCTCTAATAATAGATACTATATGCAACTAACATTTACATATATTACTTGATTATTATTAAAGGTATTTACAAAGTTTAGTCTGACACAAGGCCATGCAAAAGAGGAAGAAAATTGCATTGTGTCACTTTTCCAAATAAAGTAAGCTTTGAAAATCAACATTTATACCTCAGATCTTGCACAAACCAGTGACATTATTTGGAAATATATAAGCTGTAATGCCATAAAATTAGCCCATTTTTAATTAATCATAAAACTTATTTTTAAAAGTTGAATATAATCTTAGCATGAACAAAAACTTAAGCTACAAGAAATTTTACAATATGCTGACACATTTTGAATTCCTCACAGTATTTACTATGGGAGTTATCACACGGTCGTCAGCGAAAAAGAGCAGTCCAAAACGCCAAATACAGGTGGAGAATACTAAAATCAAGCAAGTACAGAAGTTAAAATATCTGGGAAGTGTTCTAACAGAAGATGGAAAGTGCGACACTGAGATACGAAGGTAAAATTCGAAGGGCCAAGGACGCATTCCAGAAGCTGAGCAGAGTATTAAGAGACAAGAAAATTTTGCTGGAAACAAAGAAGAGAGTACTGGATTGCTATGTGTTGTCAGTTCTTCAATATGGCAGCAAATGAAGGAAAGACTTGAAGCAAACGAAACGTGGATCTACAGAAGCACAATGGATATAAAGTGGGGGATCAATTCTATATTACAATCAATATATAAACTGACCCCTCATTTTGTGGTCACAGCAGTTTCTATACATTTATATTCCTGAGATCCAAAAGCACAAGGATGCATTCCAGAAGCTGAGTAGAGTATTAAGAGACAGGAAAATTTCACTAGAAACAAAGAAGAGAGTACTGGATTGCTATGTAATGTCAGTTCTTCAATATGGCAGTGAATGCTGGACAATATCATCAAAGATGAAGGAAAAACTTGAAGCAACTGAAATGTGGTTCTACAGAAGGATGCTGTGAATATCATGTGAGCAATGATGAGGTTTTGGAAAGAATGGAAACAAAAAGGAAATTAATACTGAGCATCAGGAAGAGACAGCTAAAGTTCCTGGGACATGCAATGAGGAAGGAGGGCTTGGAGAACCTGATACTAACAAGCCAAACAGAGGGAAAAAGAGGCAGGGGAAAACATATTTGAAGGGCCTGAAAGGACAAGGCACAGAAGAAGAGAGAAGTTATTGTTACCCTTTTTTGTCATGATTTACAAACTCCGCTTTGTTCAATTTTGCAAACCAATTGATGAAGTATAAATAAGTTAAATTTTTTGGAAAAATACTTTACCAAAAACCTTACTTCGTGATTTAATAATTTCTTTAATTTAATTTTATAAAACTTTATGGTAAATAATATTTAAAAAAAATTTTTTTTTCCCTTTTTAACAGCAAAAAGAAAATTCTTAGGATTTCTTACTCTTGAGCATACAACATCCAACTGTCCATGTGTAAATATTTCTTTCTGGAGCCAAAATTCTAACTTTTGGAAGCATTTGACCTTGTGATTTATCTATAGTTCTCACAAATACAGGGCAAACTAGAAAGTGGATTTTTGCATATAAAATCTTAAATAAAAGATATGGAAAAAAACTATTGCATTTTAATTAAATAAATATTTGTTATTCTAATCATTAAGTTATTTTTTAAATAGTGGGAGTATTTTGTATTTTAAATAAGACTTAATTTTTCTCAAAATATTAATGAAAATTTATTGTACTAAGATATGCACTCTGTTGCATTTCTCCCCAGAATTTGCTTTCCATCCGTCAATGTATGGCTATTTTAGAGGGTATAACAGACAGGCTAACAGAAGTTATAGAACTTCATATATAGGTAACAGATCTGCTAATACTGATCATTTTCTAAACATATTTCAATACTGGTTATCTTCTAAACATTTACATTATTTGAACTATTGTCCTCAGCTTTGTTGCCATTTGTACAACGTTTCAGCTGTTGTATGCTCTGGCCTTCTTCAGGTGCTACAAATTTCAAACTGAACCCTTTATTACAATCACTGGGGTATATCATCCTCATTCCTTGCGCAAAGCCTTGATTGGGAGTTATGAGTTATCTCCCTCTAACCCTACAAGTTGTTATTCACCACTGCTGGTATTGAACTCATAACTCTAAGAGTCAAATCAGGAATGTCTATATCCACTGGGTCATATGGATATAGATGTGTCTTTCAGGACAAAAACAGCTGAATTTTTGGGACTTATAAATCCAGTAAGCTTTTTTTTACCAGAGTTCAAGTAGCAATTTTTTGATAATAATGGTTTTCTCTGGTATTTTTGATAATAACGGTTTTTCTCTGGTATTTTTGATAATAACTTTTTCGGAGTTTTTCGGTTTTTCTCTGGTATTTTTGATAATAACGGTTTTTCTCTGGTATTTTTGATAATAACGGTTTTTCTCTGGTATTTTTGATAATAACGGTTTTTCTCTGGTATTTTTGATAATAACGGTTTTTCTCTGGTATTTTTGATAATAACGGTTTTTCTCTGGTATTTTTGATAATAACGGTTTTTCTCTGGTATTTTTGATAATAACGGTTTTTCTCTGGTATTTTTGATAATAACGGTTTTTCTCTGGTATTTTTGATAATAACGGTTTTTCTCTGGTATTTTTGATAATAACGGTTTTTCTCTGGTATTTTTGATAATAACGGTTTTTCTCTGGTATTTTTGATAATAACGGTTTTTCTCTGGTATTTTTGATAATAACGGTTTTTCTCTAGGATTTTTTTTTTGTACAAAAGCTCATATTGCAATTTTTGATACTAATGATTTTCTCTGGAACTCCATATTACTGGTTCCCATATTGATTGCATGTTCTTTAAACATGTTTTCTTATCCATGGTCAATAGAACAGAATTCCTCATAAAAAGTGAAACTTTAGTGAGTGCAACCAAGCATGATGTAGCAGCACTACTCATCAAGCAGGTTACATTTAAGGCATCAAGATCTTCACTCAGGATTATCTCAAGTGCCATACATGATACACTCTTGGGCAATCATGTCTTGAAACAGACAGGACTGACTGTGCAGAAAATTTTCCCCACAGTAGGTTGCCATTACTTTCTACAGTAGACTGGTTACCAACCAAGGCTACAGAACCCAATCTGTCCTGCTATTTAACCTACAGCTGGAGGGAGAAAGATTATATTACATTATTATATTAAGTATAATTAGTAGGGAATCAGTTTATTACTTCATAACAATAGAAAACCGATCTCCCACTTTATGCCCAGTAGAAGTTTTAATTGTGTTTTCAACTATTATATTCAGTCAGTTAAGTGCCATATGTGATACGCTTGGGAGATCATCTCTCAAAACAGAATGGCTGACTGAGCAGAAAATTTTCTCACAGTAGGTTAAAATTATTTTCTGCAGTAGACTGGTTACCAATCTGTTCTGCTATTTAACCCATAGTTGGAGGGAGAAGTGACGAATTCATATCTTTCCTAAGGCTATTTGCATATAAGTGAATGCAACAAATTCAAATCAAATTTGAACTCAGCTCTCTGTTTTAACGTTCCGAGCTGTTATCAACTGCACCACAACAACAGCCTCGTGATTTCAAGTGTTTTTTTGTCAATTAAAAAATCAGCCCCTCAGACAGTTTGTGTACTTAGACTCATTTGGCTTTGATTATTATTATTTTTTTGTAACGGCTCATCAACGTTAATATTTCAAGATCAAAATCTCATCTTCAGAATGGTAGGAGAGCTTGTTTTGACATTCGTCCTGGACCATGCCTTTCAACAAATGGCTCCTTCGCTGCTACTGCTGTCGTTAAATGTAATGTGTGTATGTGTGTGCACGTATACCTGTATGTGTGTTTGAGCATGTATGTGCGTGTGTATTTATGATATGTATATGTGTGATTGATAGTAGGCAGTGTTTTACGACCTGATCCAGCTTTAGTGAAAGTAACTGACTATATTCTTACAGGTAATCTATATTCAATTAACAAATTGACTTCTCTACCTTGAAAAACAGCGTTCGGTGTGTTACCTTCTAGCTGGACTTGAACTTTTTATATCAGGCAGAGAGAAATATGCAACAAGAAAAACATAGAAAAGCAAAAACAGTAAGGAAATATTTTCAGGTATTTAAAATAATTGTGTTAGTGAATTAATGAGTCAATTAGTCGATTAGTGAATTATTAGGTTGCGTCAAAAATAATTTCCGGTTTTTGTTTATATTTTGTTCTTTTTGGTAAGGTAATATGATGTCAGTTCTTCAATATCGCACTGAATGTTGGACAATATCATCGAAAAAGAAGGAAAAATTCTAAGCAGCAGAAATGTGGTTCTACAGAAGGACGCTGCAAATATCATGGCCCAAGCATGGGAGCAATGAGGAGGTCTTGGAAATGATGGAAATAAAAAAGAAATTAATATTGAGCATCAGGAAGAGACAATTAAAATTTCTGGAACATGCAATGAGGAAGGAGGGCTTGGAGAACCTGATACTAACAGGTCAGATAGAGGGAAAAGAGATGGGGAAAGCAGCGGATAACATATTTGAAGGGCCTGAGCAGGTGGATGACAGAACGGGGGTTGTGTGGTTTAACAGGAGAAAGCGTGCTAAGAGACACTAGGGATAGGGAGACGTGGAAGGCCATGATCGCCTACATCCTGAAAGGACAGGGCATATAGAAGAAGATGTTAGACTTATTGATTTGTCTCTGGGATAGCACTTGATTTTATGCCAGGTAAGGAAGGAATTATTAACTTCTTAACCCTATCATTGAAAATGGATTCATTTCATTGTTATATGAATTCAAGTCAGGGAATAACATTATAAAGACACTTAAAAAAATATGTAGCATTTATAGTCAACCCTAACTGACCAGCAAGTACAAATTTAGTTTTTATCTCGAGGTTCTCGACAAAACCCAAAAAAGGAACTGAAATGTAATCAGTCCTGACTTAGCATCACGACTTGAGTCATTTTCTCACTGACATGACGTGGTTTCCCTCTGTCTTTTCTAGAAATATTTTCATGGTAATTGCTCCGATGAGTTTTTTTTTCCCATGGTGCCCTACAAATCATAACCTACTTAGTGAGCTTAGTTTACAAGAGATAACAAAAAGACAATTTATTGAGAGCCAAAAAGGACAGGAAATTGTGGAGAGCCATGATCGCCAATGTTCAGAAGGGACATGGCACAGAGAAGAAAAAGAATAAGCTTGAGTAAATGGATGGTGGAACAATGTTTAAAGGAGATAACAAAAAGACAAAAGTTATTAAGAGTAACAAAATAGGAAATTGTGGAGAGCCATGATCATTCATGTCTGGAAAGAAAAAGAATGAGCTTGAATAAATAGATGGCGAAACAAGGTTTAGGAGAGATAACAAAAAGACGTAATTTATTAAGAGCCACAAAGGACAGGAAATCGTGGAGAGCCATGATCACTAATGTCCAGAAGGGACACGGCACAGAGAAGAAAAAGTTTGAGTAAATGGATGGCGGAACAATGTTTAAAAGCGATAACAAAAAGACAAAACTTATTAAGAGCTACAAAACAGGAAATTGTGGAGAGCTATGATCACCAATGTCCTGAAAGGACACAGCACATAGAAGGAGAATGAGCTTGAGTAAATGGATTGCAGAACATAGTTTAGGAGCAATAATAAGAAGACAGAACTTATTAAGAGCTACAAAGGAGGAGAAATCGTGGAGAGCCATGATTATCAATGTCCTGAAGAGACATGGTAAAATGGATAGCGAAACAAGGTTTAGGAGAGAAAGCAAAAAGACAAAATTTATTAGGAACTACAATGGACAGGAAATTGTGGAGAGCCATGATCGTCAATGTCCAGAAGGGACAAGGCACATAGAAGAAAGAAGAATGATCTTGAGTAAATGGAACAAGGTTTAATAGAAATAACAAAAAGACAAAATTTATTAAGCACTACAAAGGAGAGGAAATGGCGGAGAGCCATGATTGCCTGCATCCTGAAGGATAACTGCACATGGAAGATTGTTTTGTCTTTTTGTTTACTTAAATAAATGCTGAAAACACAAAAAAATGTTTAAATTTATTTCTGAAATGAGTAATTTGGTCAAAACCTTGTATCTATTATATCAACCAAGACGAGAACAAATGTTCAAAATAATCCCAAGATTATTGAAAATTACTCATCTCAGAAATACAAATTATGACAAGTGGCATGAACCCACTAAGATAATCCAGTTATCAAAATCCATCTGGCACTGAAGATAAATATAAAAGGCTCCAAAAATACACTACTAAAGTTCTTCAGGATAGTGGCAAACTGGATATAGAAGGTGTTTATACATGTGTTAGTATTATCAATGGTAGTGAGAGTACCAAATTCCAACTTGAAAGAACAATAATTGATTTCACAGGATATTCTACATCAGCCAATCTATGGGCACCTGATGATGACCAGTACTTGGTTGAAGCGTTGTGTCTATTATAACACCTTTATCAACCAAGATGAGAACAAAAGTTTGAATTTATTCCAAGATTACAAAAAGGAACTACAATGCTGCTAATGAATAAGGATTCATATCCTGTTCTTGATTTCTTCCTCGATTCCAGCATAAGCCGGTTTCCAGCCGGTTTAAGCGCAGTTACCTCTTTCAGGGTCTCTGTCCATTGATCCAGCACCTCAGATTCCAGAAACACTTTCTCGAATCTTGCTTGATATCACAAAATACCCAATTGGCTTCCAGGGCGACTACACAACACAGTTACCTCTTTCAGGGTCTCTGTTCATTGATCCAGCACCTCAGATTCCAGAAACACTTTCTCGAATCTTGCTTGATATCACAAAATACCCAATTGGCTTCCAGGGCGACTACACAACACAGTTACCTCTTTCAGGGTCTCTGTTCATTGATCCAGTACCTCAGATTCCAGAAACTTTCTCGAATCTTGCTTGATATCACAAAATACCCAATTGGCTTCCAGGGTGACTACACAACACAGTTACCTCTTTCAGGGTCTCTGTTCATTGATCCAGCACCTCAGATTCCAGAAACACTTTCTCGAATCTTGCTTGATATCACAAAATACCCAATTGGCTTCCAGGGCGACTACACAACACAGTTACCTCTTTCAGGGTCTCTGTTCATTGATCCAGCACCTCAGATTCCAGAAACACTTTCTCGAATCTTGCTTGATATCACAAAATACCCAATTGGCTTCCAGGGCGACTACACAACACAGTTACCTCTTTCAGGGTCTCTGTTCATTGATCCAGCACCTCAGATTCCAGAAACACTTTCTCAAATCTTGCTTGATATCACAAAATACCCAATTGGCCAGGGCACCACTGGCTATGGTTATTTTCACAATGAAAAAAACATTTAAGGATATGAAATGACAAATTATCTTGTGTTGTTTAAGAAACAGAATTTTGACAGATTATTTCACACTTCTTATATATGTGAAGGATTACTGAGAAATTTTTGGTTTAATCCAGTGTGTACATTGCCAAAGTTCCAGCCAATTCTGAACTCCAGTTGTATTTGTTGCATTCACTTACGCACAAATACCCTTGGGAAATGTATTAATCTGTCTCTTCTTCTAACTATAGGTTAATAGCAGGACAGATTGGGTTCTATAGCCTTGGTTGTCCACTAGTCTACCAGAGAAAGTAATGGCAACTTAATCTGAGGAAATCTTCTGCTTAGTCATGTCTGTTTTGAGAATATGATCTCCCAAGCCTGTATCACATATGGTACTTATCTGACTGATTTAAAACTAGATTTTCTTTTTAGTTTATAACCAAATAATCGACCAAACCAAAGAAAATCGATAATTTTTTAAAGAATGTTTTAACATGGAGTCAGCTGCTTGAGATTTAAATATTTCTCCATTTTGAATATGGAAATTATCCTTTTTTTTTCTTTTTTTTTTTTTACACTGAATATTTGGGAGCTGAGTTCAAATTCCAGTTGAAGTCATTGCATTCACTTATGTGCATATACTCTTGGGAAAGGTATTAATCTGTCTCTTCCGTCCAGTTATGGGTTAAATAACAGGACAGATTTGGTTCTAAAGCCTTGGCTGGCAACTGGTCTTCTGCCCAGTCAGTCTTTTCTCTTTCAAGACATGATTGCCCAAGCTTATATCACATATGGCACTTAACTGATCTGGGATACTATATTTTTACACAGTTGTGGTGAAGTGGATATTAGCTGAGAGTGATAAATTGAAGAGCTTAGTTTGAATTCCATATGAATTCAGTGCATTCACTTATGCACAAATACCCTCGGGGAAAGGTATTTGTCCATTACTTCACCCTCCAAATATGGGTTAAACAGCATATGATCACCCAACTGACTGACTGATGCTGCCAAAAAACTAAAGTATGGTATTGTACTCTAAATTTATTCTTTATGGTTCAGATTATGTATTTATCATTACAAGAGGTTCACAAAAACGGAAATTATTTACGACTCAGTTTAATTTGGTGAGGACAAGCATTTAAATTTGGTTGGTTGCACCCCCCTTTTTTAAAACTCTACGCAGGTAAAAAAAAAAACATGCGATACTAAATTAAGTTAATATCTATATTTTTAGATTTTTGTTATTATTATTAAAATAATAATATTATTATTATTATTATTGCCATTGTTTTTGTTTTTGTTGTTACCTGTTGCCATGGAGACTAAGACCTGTTGAAGCTGTGCCATTTCTGGATTGAGAAAGTCCAGGGAGTCTGCGGATGAAGTAATGGAGGAAGAGGAGGAGGAGGAGTAGGAGGAAAAGAGCTCAGAATCGAGCCCATAATGACCACATTCAGATACCTTGCTGGACGATGGTGGTGACAACGGTGGTGGTGGTGGTGGTGAAGAGGAGAGCTCAACAGACTGGAACAAAAATTAAGCTTCAAACTTCATGCAGAAAAGCCAAGAAAAAAAGAAAAAAGAAAAAAGAAAAAAAAACATGCAAAATATAATGAAAAAAAGAGTAAGAAATAAAAAGTCGCAAATTAAAAAAACACTTGGAGGTAAATTAAAAACAGATAACAAAAATGGAAAAAAAAAAAATTGTTGTTGTTTTCATCACATTGCAAAAAGACTATTTGTGGTCAAGTTATTAAAATTTGGGTGGGAGGGAGCAGTCATTTAAGCTCCAAGTGTGATATACGCTTGGGCGATCATGTCTCAAAAGAGACATGACTGGGCAGAAGATTTTTCTGCAATAGTTTGCTATTACCTTCTGTAGTATATGGTAGATAAGAGAACCCAATCTGTTCTGCTATTTAACCTATAGCTGGAGGGAGAAGAGATGGATTAATACCTTTCCTTTCCCAAGTGCATTTATGCACAAGTGAGTGCGACAAATTCAACTGAAATTCGAACTCGGCTTGCCTATTTCATGTTCCAAGCTGATATCCACTGTACCGCAATCCACATTCTGAGTGGGGAGGTACTTAATTTGAAAATAGGCAGCGTATGTGGTCACAATAGAAAGGAACTAGCAATGTAAAAGGGGCATTTTATGTCATGAAAATGGGGACATAACCCAAAAGTCCATCAGGGAATGACATTTTATGAAAAATACGCACTGAAGGTGGATTTTATATGGCTAGTACAATAGTGGGGAGCCATATTTGTATCGTTTGGACTGTTATCCTTATCTTTATTGTCATATTCACAATGTTCTGGCCAATCTTCTTCAGGTGACTGGAATTTTGAACTGAACCCTTTATTTCTATCACTGGGGTAGATTGTTCTCATTCCATGAGTCATGCCACTTCCAGATGTTTTAGTTATCTCTATTTAACTCCACTATGTAAATTTTTGTTCACCAACACTGTCAACAGGTATTGAATTCACAAATGTTTGGGTCAAGTTATTGGATCCACAAGACATGCCCAGAAATTAGGGATGAGCAAGACATGCCCAGAATTTCTGAATGGACAAGACATGCCCAGAATTTCAAGATGGACAAGACATGCCCAGAATTTCAAGATGGACAAGACATGCCCAGAATTTCAAGATGGACAAGACATGCCCAGATTTTCTGAATAGACAAGACATGCCTATATATAAAGAAATTGTATGTGTGTGTCTGTGTCCGCCTTCTTAATCTGTTTTGTGTGTGAGTGTGTGTGTGTGTTTCTACTTCATCCTTTGTGTATATATATATATATATACACCAGTGATCCTTATCTTTTGTCTGTGTGTGTGTGTGTGCTCTTGTTAACATTAGTGTGTATATGTATCCTCCATGCTTAGAATGTGTGTTTGTGTGGATGCATGTGCACTTCTTAACTTGTGTGTGTTCCTTATCTTTTTGTAATTATCTTGTGTGTGTGTGTGTGTGTGTGTGTGTGTGTGTGTGTATGTATGTATGTATGTATGTGCGGCTTGAACACTAAAAATTAATGTTTAACTCTTAAAACCACATATATTCCGATTTGGCATGTTTCAGGGAAAGTTTTTATGCACAAATAATTCTGTAATCTTTACATAAATAAAGATATTTTTAAAATAAATTTTTAAAAATTTAATGCAATAATTTTGCATTTTTTTAAAATTTCTTTTTTTACATTTAATATTGTAATGGATAAAATGTGGAAATTTATTTTTGTAAGGAAAGAAAGCTTAGAGTTTTTCACAATTTATTTAACAAATAAAATGGCTACTCTTGTATTTTTTTTTTTTTTTACATATTTCATAGTCAATTTAAATTTATGCTAATACATTTAAAAAATAATTAGAAGGTAGGATTTTGTACGCTTAATTATTTTTATAAAATGCTTTTTAGATTTCGTTTTTATATTATTTTTATTAAACAAAAAGTATGGAATATTTTACGATTAGGTAAAGTTTAACTTAGGGTACGGCAAAATATTTTTCAATGCTATTATCATTATGCATCTTGGAAATTTTTGTTTTTAAAAGTTGGGGTGATAATAATTAATTTTTGAAAGGAAAAAGTGACGTTCATGAAAAGTCAAAATTCTGCTTACCAAATGATTTGCAGTTAAAGGAAAAATTGCAAATTATTTCTCCAAAATTAATATTAAAATTAAATTAAATCTAAATTGAAAATGCAGAGTTTAATTGGCAAGAAAAAAAAAGAGTTAAAATAAAATCACAATGAAATAAAATTAATAAAGCATAACTTGAGAAAGAAGTTGAGAAAAAGCATTCAGAAAAATACATTGTAAAAAGAAATAAAAGAAGAATTATAGAGATAGTCGGACAGAAAGTGAGACTAAGTCAGACAGATGGCTGCAGCAACAGAGAGAAAAACATTTAACAAAAAAAGAGAGAAAGTCAGACAAAAAGGGAGAGAGAGAAAGTCAGACAAAGAGGGAGAGAGAGAAAGTCAGACAAAGAGGGAGAGAGAGAAAGTCAGACAAAGAGGGAGAGAGAGAAAGTCAGACAAAGAGGGAGAGAGAGAAAGTCAGACAAAAAGGGAGAGAGAGAGAGAAAGTGCAGACAAAAAGGGAGAGAGAGAGAGAAAGTCAGACAAAAAGGGAGAGAGAGAGAGAAAGTCAGACAAAAAGGGAGAGAGAGAGAGAAAGTCAGACAAAAAGGGAGAGAGAGAGAAAGTCAGACAAAGAGGGAGAGAAAGTCAGACAAAAAGGGAGAGAGAGAGAGAAAGTCAGACAAAAAGGGAGAGAGAGAGAGAAAGTCAGACAAAAAGGGAGAGAGAGAGAGAAAGTCAGACAAAAAGGGAGAGAGAGAGAAAGTCAGACAAAAAGGGAGAGAGAGAGAAAGTCAGACAAAAAGGGAGAGAGAAAGAAAGCAGACAAAAAGGGAGGGAGAAAGAAAGAAAGAAAGAAAATCAAACAAAAAGGGAGAGAGAGAGAAAGTCAGACAAAAAGACAAAAAAGAAACAGAGAGAAAGAGAGAGCCAGACAGAAAAAGGAAGAGAGAGCCAGACAAAAAAAGCAAAAGAGAGAGAGAGCCAGACAAAAAAAGCAAAAGAGAGAGAGAGCCAGACAAAAAAAGCAAAAGAGAGAGAGAGCCAGACAAAAAAAGCAAAAGAGAGAGAGAGCCAGACAAAAAAAGCAAAAGAGAGAGAGAGCCAGACAAAAAAAGCAAAAGAGAGAGAGAGCCAGACAAAAAAAGCAAAAGAGAGAGAGACCAGACAAAAAAAGCAAAAGAGAGAGAGAGACCAGACAAAAAAAGCAAAAGAGAGAGAGAGCCAGACAAAAAAAGCAAAAGAGAGAGAGAGCCAGACAAAAAAAGCAAAAGAGAGAGAGAGCCAGACAAAAAAAGCAAAAGAGAGAGAGAGCCAGACAAAAAAAGCAAAAGAGAGAGAGAGCCAGACAAAAAAAGCAAAAGAGAGAGAGAGCCAGACAAAAAAAGCAAAAGAGAGAGAGCCAGACAAAAAAAAGCAAAAGAGAGAGTGATGGACAAAAAGATAAAGAGAGAGAGAGAGAAACAAAAAGGAAAAGAGAGAGTCGAATAAAAAGGAAGAGAGAGAGAGACAGAGACAGACAGAAAGGAAAAGTGACAGAAGTGAGAGAAATATAAAGGAGGAGAGAGAGAGACAGAAAGGAAGAGAGAAAAGTTGGTCAAAGTAACAAACAAGGGACAAGCATAAAACTACTAAGCAATACTATAGACAATCTGAGAGACCTCACCCCACTCAGGGTAGGTCTTGCAACCTGTCAGTCTAGAAATACCTCCACATATCGAGGTCTTCTCATAGTATAAGTTGCAAGACTTATCCAACAACTTCCTAAAACTGTCACATAGCTTACATCAACTGGTAAGTAGTCACTGATCTGAGAAATGACCGGGATCAATATTGCTTAACTTCCATGAGAACCCGTGTTTCAAAGACATGACTGTAACTACCTGAAGCTTTGTTGAAGTTACATTTTGGAATAAAGTTTGATTTCCTGCAGGATATTATATGGACTAATGTTATGAAAAAGTCCTTTCATCATGGTTGTTCAGTGGCATATCAACACCTCCATGACATATTTTCATGCATTGTAGATATGATATCAAGTCATGCTAAAACTCAATAATGGATGCAGAAAAACAGAAAAGAAAAACAAAATGGCTTCATGTCAAGAAAACAAGGCATGATTAACAGTTGTCGGTCTATATTCCCAAGATGAGTTTTGTAACTATTGACATTGCTTCGACTGTTGGGCTTGGTTTGAAATTCCAAATATTGCCTGAAGAAGGCTGAAATGTTAATATGGCACTGAAGATAAGAACAACAGTCTGAACAAAGTAAATAGTGTAAAAAAAAAAAAAAAAAAAAAGGTATGATTAATGCGAGATTCTTTTGTAAATTTAATAGAAGATAGTAATCTAAACTTATTTATAAATGGAACTGTGTGTGTGTGTGTACGTCACCTATAGACTCCGAAACAGTTGAACCAATTTTCTTGAAAATTTACACAGTTGTATTATAAGTGTCTGCGAGTGTTCTTAGCTATGTTTTGTGTCGAGGTACCCCCGATAAATATCGATAATCGAAAAAAATTGAGTCATAGAAGAAGTGGTCCGATTTTAATCAAATTCAATACACTCATAGACAAAGACATAAGAAACAATATTCAAAAGTTTCAAAGTTGCAGTTCTTACAATAGTGCAGAAAATCAATTATATATATATATATATATATATATATATATAAAAAAGGCAAGATGTTTGTGTGTGTGTGTGTGTGTCTCTTTATCTGCCTGTATGTCTGTATTTTTTCAGCCCTTTTATTTTAGCTTGTGCTTCGGGTTTGGCTCTAAGTAGGTATAATTGTAGTTCTTAATCTCAACCATGATATGATTTACTCAGAGGAATTATTTAGCCTTCAAAATTCAGTTTACGACGATAAAAACTTATTTGATATCGATACCAGGAAATTAAAATTTGACTTACATCCATTCATTTTTCTTTCAGTCTATGGTTTTGCTTTAACTGGAAACAACTATTGCGTTTCAGTCTTTTGTGCCAACATTCAAAGAGTCTGAGCCCCAGGACCATGGAGTAGTTTTAAAGCTTTCATTACACCCGAGCAATGCCGGGTTATACTGCTAGTCTTTGAGATTAATATCAGACATGCTAAGATAGAGAACTTTTTTTTGACATTTTGACAATGTTAAATTGCTTAGATGAAATGGACCACTTTTAATAAACCATTTGATTTGATAATTGATGACTGCAGACCTTATGGAATGTTCTTAGTCTTCCAGATTTACATTTCTGAACCTTGTGAGACACTTAGTACCTTAAGCTATTGCAAAGTTTCCAAAAATGGTACATATATATTTTGCTGTTTAGCAGTTGTTTTCATTTCTCTAAATCAGTGGTTCCCAACCTTTTGAAAGTTGTGACCCCTTACCTAAAAGTTTGAAACCCATACGACCCCCTACTTAGGGCTTACTATCAGCAGCTTAATTTTATTTCTATTTTTTGTGAAGGACAGGGAAAGAAGCATTTAAAAAATTATTTTAAAATTCTGTAATTATTTATTACCAAATTAAAGCACATTGGCCCAACCTGAATTCACAAAAAGAACATTTATTTCTTAAAATAATATTATGATAGGTTTAAAAAGCTATCCGACCCAGCTCGTGAGATGCCTGATATTGCATTTCAGTAGCAAGCTTTGAGATCTGTGGCCGAGTGTTTGTTAGAGCCAGTCTCATGTCATCTGCAACATCCAATCTGTTCCTATTCTTTGTTTTTATATTGGCAAGAGTAGAAAATCCTGCCTCACACAAGTCGGTTGAAGAAAACCATAAAATTCAAACTATTTGAAACGCATTCATTTGTGATTTCTATGAGATTGGAGAAATTTTAAGACGTCTTTTAAAGTCATTTGGCAAGGGAACTGTTCAGTTCTCGCTTGCCAAAGTTGGATAGTGCTGAAAAGAAGAGATATATAGAAGAGTAAGACACACAAGAGAGATATAAGGATAGTATTTGCATTAATTTTTTTTCAAGGCTTAGAAATAACAACCTTCAAAATGTTTGTCATAAATATCACTTTGCACCTAAACAAAAAAAAAAAAAAAAAAAAATGTAATTAATGAAATACAATTAATGTTATTTCCAATCTAATTCTAACAAGGCCACACGCTCCCTTGCCAAGGTGTCGCAACCTGCCTACATGGCTTCGTGAACCCCTGGGGGTCGCAGCCCACCTTGGAGGGGGTGTCGCAACCTATTGGTTGGGAACCTCTGCCCTAAATAAAGGAGTACATAATGATGAAAATACATCTAATTTTCTTTCATGTTTCCTTTTTAACACACGAAAAACATTTAAAATTCGGAAATCATACAGAAATATGTGTTGAAATGTCAGCTTCCTCAGCCTCATCTTTTCCTCTGACATGAAGTGGAGTGATGACATCAAATCTATTGCTGCCTCTTCTGCTCGGAAAGTTGGTTCACTGTGCCATGCCAGAAAATTTTTCTTGTCAGAATCCATTTTGCCAATTTACAAATTCATCATTCACCAGTGCATTGAATATTGTTGCTATATCTGGTCAGGTGCTCCTGCTGTACGTCTTGAAGTTCAAAACAAAATACAAAAAATGATCTGTAAAGTAATCAACCCTCAATCACTTTCCCATCAACTGTGGCTTTCCTCTGTCTTTTCTATAAATCTTTTGTGGTGACTTTTCTGACGAGCCTTTTCGTTTTTTTCCTAGTGTCTGAATACATGGATTTAACCAGGCATCTAGGTCCCACCTGTTTACTGTTGAAACAGCTAAATGCTATTTCTATTTCAACAATTTCTTTTCTTGCACTTCCAACCTGTGGAACTCACTTCCACTTCACTGCTTCCCTGATAACGACACTCTCCAAAAATTTAAATGTAACATTAATTGCCATCTTTTGTCTTTGTGAGTCTCATTTATCTTTTATCCTTTCCTCAAGCCTACATATTCTCAATCTTTTCTTTTAAATTCATTCTTTTTAACTGCCTGCATACTAGTGATATTGCTGCCTTGCTTGGGGTGAAATGATTTTAACAAAAAAGTATGTATCTATATAAATAAAACTGAAGATGTATGTCTCTGTATGTGTGTGTTTTAGTCTTTCGTGCCAACGTCCAAAGAGGCTGAGCTCCAGGACCATGGATTAGTTTTAAAGCTTTCATTATACCCGAGCAATGCCGGGCTATACTGCTAGTGTATGTATATATATATATATATATATATATATATATATATATAAAGGTGCGATTGATAAATTGTCGCAATTATTTTATTATTTCAAATATTCTTTAGGCTGAGTTTGAGCCCCAGGACCATGGATTAGTTTTAAAGCTTTCATTACACCTGAGCAATGACAGGCTATACACGCCCCATGAAAATTTATTCTACGCAACAAAGAAAAAGAAATTGTAAGTGGATCTTCAGTTTAATCTTCGTTTTAATTGCTTATTTTCAAGTACTTTTTTAAGTCTCTCTCCCACCGGCGAGACATGGTTTCCCTGTGTCTCTTCTATAAATACTTTCACGGCTTCTGCTCTGATGAACTTAGATCACTGGTGCCCCCTAAATACGAATTTGCACGAGATACTAGATTAGCAACTAGATCCCACCCTTTTACAGTGAAACCGATAAAATGCAGCCGTAACTTCTACTCCAACAGTTTCTTTCCTCGCACTTCCCGACTGTGGAATTCTCTTCCAAACGATTGCTTCCCCGATGGCTACAATCTCCAGGAGTTTAAATGTAAGGTCAATAGACACCTCCTAACACACTAACCTGCTCCCATTCTATCAAGCACTCTTCCCATCTGCCCGACCCTCATCCTCGGTATCCTTACTCATCTGTCACCTTCCTCCTGACATTCCCTATGTCTAACCACTCCTTCTCTTTACCTTCCCCTATGTAGCCCCATGCGCAATAGTGGCAGTGGAATGCCTTGCTTGGGGTGAGATGATTAAAAAAAAAAAAAAGATAACACAGTAACTTTTTACATGGAGAATAACTCTTTCAAAAAAACACAAGATTTTTTCTCTCGTATTTAATGTCTGCAGATGTGGGTTGTATAAAAAAAATTAAATTGCCCATAGGAAGTCTTACTTTTCCCATCCCATGCAATACCAGATACTTACTGCTAGTATATCATAAAATTCAGTCAGACAGGAACAGAAATTGCAGGTTCAAAGGTAACTTATTCATAAACGTTACAAACTTTTGTTACGACACAATAGATAATGAAAATTGAAATCCGTCTCACTAAAAAAATATGGATAATTGTACGCAAGTCAAAGTGAATGCTGTATTTTACTCACTACTTAATATAAATGAATATAAAAAATAACCAAAGGTGAAAATAGTTTGAAAAACCAATTAAAGGGGAGATTCAATAAATCCTTTTCTATAATTTCCAAGACTGGAAAAAACAAACATTTTTTTTAATTAAAAACTAGCAGTATAGCCTGTCGTTGCTCAGGTGTAATGAAAGCTTTAAAACTAATCCATGGTCCTGGAGCTCAAACTCAGCCTAAAGAATATTTGAAATAATAAAATAATTGCGACAATTTATCAATCGCACCTTTATATATTATATATATATATATATATATATATATATATATATATATATATATATATATACCTACACTAGCAGTATAGACCGGCATTGCTCGGGTATAATGAAAGCTTTAAAACTAATCCATGGTCCTGGAGCTCAGCCTCTTTGGACGTTGGCACGAAAGACTAAAAAGCAATAGTTATTTCCAGTTAAAGCAAAACCGTAGACTGAAAGAAAAATGAATGGGATGTAAGTCAAATTTTGATTTCCTGGTATCGATATCAAATAAGTTTTTTCGTTGTAAACTGAATTTTGAAGGCTAAATAAGTCCTCTGATTAAATGGTATCATGGATGAGACTAAGAAATACAATTATACCTACTTAGAGCCAAACCCGAAGCAAAAACTATAATAAAAGGGCTGAAAAAATACAGACATACAGGCAGATAAACAGACACACACACAAACATCTTGCCTTATATATATATTATCGATTTTCTGCACTATTGTAAGAACTGCAACCTTGAAACTTTTGAATATCGTTTCTTATGTCTTTGTCTATGAGTGAATGAAATTTAATTAAAATTGGACCACTCCTTCCATAACCCAATTTTTTTCAATTATCGATTTTCGATATTTATTGGGGGTACCTCGACACAAAACCTAGCTAAGAATACTCGCAGCCGCTTATAGTACAACTGTGTAAATTTTCAAGAAAATCGGTTTAGCTGTTTCGGAGTCTATAGGTAACGGGGACACACACACACACACACACACACACACACACACACACACAAAAAGACAAAGTTCCATTTATAAATAAGTTTAGATTTAGATAACCAAAGATGAAAATAGTTTGAAAAACTGATTAAGGGGTGATTCAATAAACCCTTTTCCACAATCTCCAAAACTAAAAAAGCTTAGCCGAATATTTTTCATTAAATTTTATGGCAGCGAAAAACTTGCTTTTGCTTTAAAATGCAATTTTTTTTACCGACTGCAAAACAAGAATTAACAGGTTTGAAATTCTGTGATGAATATAACTATGATATATTATTATTTCCATTATTATTGGTATATGTTCTAGTTGGTGAGAAGCCAAGTATGACATAAGGTCATCATTGTTAAGCTCTTGTGCTTCACTATCAGTATGTCTTTCAAAACTGGTTGCTTAATTACTGCATCAAACTAAATAAGGGGGTGCTGAAAAGTTCAAGATCTAACCCACTTTCCAAAATTTGACCAAACCTCAGCTCTCTTTTTAATTCTTTTTTTGACCTGGCCTAGAACTTTTCAGCACTCTTTCAACAATTACAGATTTATAGCAGGTACTGTATAAATTGAGCCCTCTGTATTTGTCTATATTTCTGAGTTGAGGTACTATTTACATTGTTGCCCTCATCTTTACTGCCATATTCTACACTTAGTCTATTATACTTCTGAGATGAGGTAGTATTTACATTATTTACATTGTCTGGACTGTTGTCCTCATCTTTATTGCCATGTTTACGAAGTTTCGGCCATTGTACGCTTTGTCTATTATACTTCTGAGATGAGGTAATATTTACATTATTTACATTGTTTGGACTGTTGTCCTCATCTTTATTGCCATGTTTACGAAGTTTCGGCCATTGTACGCTTTGTCTATTATACTTCTGAGATGAGGTAATATTTACATTATTTACATTGTTTGGACTGTTGTCCTCATCTTTATTGCCATGTTTATGATGTTTCGGCTGTTGTATACTTTGTCTATTATACTTCTGAGAGGAGGTAGTATTTACATTATTCACACTGTTCTGACTGCTTTCCTCATCTTTATTGCCATGTTTACGATGTTTCGGCCTTGGTACACTTTGTCTATTATACTTCTGAGATGAGGTAATATTTACATTATTTACATTGTTTGGACTGTTGTCCTCATCTTTATTGCCATGTTTATGATGTTTCGGCTATTGTACATTCCAGCTTTCTTCAGGTAGAAAGTCAGACTTTACAATGGCCTAATAAAAACTTAATAAAATGAAGTTTTATCATCAAAATGTTTATTCTATTATTAAGAGGAAAGATCAAATTTTGTTATTTTAAACATTTTTTTAAATCCTTTCTAACATGCTCGAAATTTTAATTAAAATTTCATTTTTTGTTTTCCGTCAGTGATTCACGCTATGTTTATGTAAGGTGACTATTAAGAAAATGGAGTCGGTCGAGTAAAATATTTTGGAGGTGAGTAAATTTTCCCTCGCTCTTGACTGCCGGTCGAGTGATTTCTTTTTCAAATCTCAAAGGCTGGGTATGACTTGCAGGAAACTAAATTCATTGTGGTTAAATCTATGAGATTCTAACTAACGAAGGAGCAAGATTTCAACTCTGATTCCCAGATAAGCAAACTAGATGTCGCTGTAAATTCTATGCTAACAGTTTCTTCTCTCTCATGTCTTGCTTGTGAAAATCTCTTCTAGCTCCTTACTTTCCAGCCAACTTTAATCTTCAAAAATTTAAATGCAAAGTCAATCCTCCTGATTACTCTTTACTCTTTCTGCTCACTACTAATGTTTCCGTTCTTAATTGTTTCGCACCCTGTAACCCCTTGTGTCTTTGCTGCCTTGTATGGGGTGAAACCAATGTAAAAAAAAAAAAAAAATTAAATTACAGATTGATTATACACTTACATACTGTAGTAATATATGTTTTGTAATCTGTTTCATGTTCCTCACTGCCATATCTTTGTCCTTGAACCTCATAGCTGACTTGTTGAAAAAGTGTTCCTTGTCATCTGGTGATCCTCATTCTGTTACACACCTCAGCACTGTCGGCCAAAATTCCCCCCAAAGATGAAATCTGCCTGCTTTTATGTGTGTCAGTCAGTTATACAGTTTTTCACGCCCACTGGGTAATTTACATGACTGTTTACGGCACAAACAATTTTGTGCCTCTTTAATCAGGGAGATGGGCCATATCTACTATGCATACGGTTTTTCAGGCGGGTTTAGAATCCATTGATTTCTTGAAACATTGAAAGGACGCGTCATTTTTTCCTGTATTTAAAATGCCACAAATTATACTAATGTTGGTTTAAAAGAACCGAATGCACATGAATCCTGATCAAATGACCCAAAAGTAAAAATAGCAGAAATTTTCCTTCTTTTTCTGCATATCTCATTCGCTGATCAAACTTTAATAAAAATGAAACATGTTAATTTCTTATTCTGTCAGATTCTGATCTAATCTAAACTTATTTATAAATGAAAATTTGTGTGTGTGTGTGTGTGTGTGTGTGTCTGTGTCTGTTACCTATAGACTCCGAAAAAGCTGAACCAATTTTCTTGAAAATTTACACAGTTGTACTATAAGCATCTGTGAGTGTTCTTAGCTAGGTTTTGTGTCGAGGTACCCCCGATAAATATCGAAAATCGATAATTGAAAAAATCGGGTTATAGGAGTGGTCCGATTTTAATCAAATTTGATACACTCATAGACAAAGACATAAGAAACCATATTCAGAAGTTTCAAGGTTGCAGTTCTTACAATAGTGCAGAAAATCGATATATATATATATATTTAAGGCAAGATGTTTGGGTGTGTGTCTGTTTATCTGCTTGTATGTCTGTATTTTTTTCAGCACTTTTATTTTAGTTTTTGCTTCAGGTTTGGCTCGAAGTAGGTATAATTGTAGTTCTTAGTCTCAGCCATGATACCATTGACTCAGAGGACTTATTTAGCTTTCAAAATTCAGTTTATGATGAAAAAAACTTATTTGGTATCAATACCTGGAAATCAAAATTTGACTTACATCCATTCATTTTTCTTTCAGTCTATGGTTTCGCTTTAACTGGAAACAACTATTGCTTTTTAGTCTTTCGTGCCAATGTCCAAAGAGTCTGAGCTCCAGGAACATGGATTAGTTTTAAAGCTTTCATTGCACCCAAGCAACGCCGGACTATACTGCTAGTCTATAATAGATGGCAATTTATTTCAATGTCTAAATATGAATTCCTTTCTATATTTTCAAGAGTAGAATTCTAATGTCAATAGTTAGATTTTTGAGATCTTTTTTTTTATTTCAGTTGGAAATTGTAAAAAAAAAAAAACAACAAAATTTTAAATACCTGAAAATCATGCCTTGCTTTTTATATATCTAGAAACCACGACAAAAGGATGAATAAAAAAAAGATGAAATAATGATGGCGTGAAACTCAATAAATATTTTATTTAAATATAAACGGCATTGAAGATCCAACCAATAGAATGCAAATGTCTTCATGTCTGGGAGAAAGATTGTCCACAGGTCAGTTTTGCATTCTCATCCATTCCCACAAAACCAGAAATAATTAGAGTTTCTTCTGAGCAGACATTTTGGATTTAGCTATTTTGTTTTTGTTTTTTTTTGTCTGTCTCTAAATGCGGCACAACACAATCCACCCAGATTCTATTAAATGTTGCGTATTTACAGAGGGTTGTGAAAAGAATTAGTTTCTATATTTTTCAATAACTTGGGAAAAATGGACAAAAAAAAAAATCAAGAAAAAATAACATTTGGAGCTGATAAGTTAACAATTCATTCTTCACAATCTGTGAAGGCCCATTGTCAGATTCATGGAGAGGAATGGCCCGTTAACAGATTCATGGAGAGGAATGGCCCATTGACAGATTCATGGAGAGGAATTGATATGACAGAGGTGGCTGTGACAAGCTTGGGTAATCATGTCTATTTTCAATTCATGATTGTCCAACTGTATTTACACATAAGTGAATGTAACAAACCTGACTGGAATTCAAACTTAGTTCTTCAATTTCTCATTTTAAGCTGTTTTTTATTTACACCACCCAAACATCCAAATTTACATCACCTAATGGGGTAACCCATTTAGATTCAGACAGGTTCAACATTGCTTAATTTTGGTGATCAGATGAGAACCAGTGTTTCAACTTCATATGACCATAAGCTTCCAGTTATTAAAGAATGTTTACAGATAAAAATATATAAATAAATGTATAAATCCTGTCAAGATTGACAATGATTGAAACAGCTTTTTTTTGTGTTACAGATGCCTGAATACTGTTATAACAGAATTTTTGTTCAAGTGGTCTCTCACCCACCTCCCTTTAACCTATTATTGTGACATGCCTGTAACAAAATATTATTTCATGATAGAAAGGGGTGTAAGACAAGGATGTGTCTTTTCACCGGATCTGTTCAACATGTACAGCGAGAATATTTTGAGGACCCTAGAAGTTATGCCTAGATTTGCCATTGGAGGCCACAATTTAAACAACCTAAGATACGCAAATGGTACAGTGCTGATAGCAGACACAGAAAGGAAACTGCAAGACCTCCTACAGAAGGTAGTTGAGGAGAGTGATAAGAAAGGACTACAAATAAACTGCAAGAAAACCGAATACATGGTCATCAGTAAAAAGGGCAGCCCAATATGCCAAATACAGGTTGGGGATACTAGGTACAAAAATTTAAATACCTAGGAAGTGTTCTAACAGAAAACGGAAAGTGTGACACAGAGATTAAAAGGCAAATTGGCATGGTGAAGAAGCATTCCAGAAGTTGAGTAAAGTATTAAGAAACAGGACAATTTCGCTAGAAACAAAGAAGAGAGTACTGGATTGCTATGTGTTGTCAGTTCTTCAATATGGCAGTGAATGAAGGAAAGACTTGAAGCAAACGAAATGTGGATCTACAGAAGCATAATGGATATAAAGTGGGGGATCAATTCTATATTACAATTAATATATAAACTGATCCCTCACTTTGTGGTCACAGCAGTTTCTATACATATATATTCCTGAGATCCAAAATCACAAGAATGCTTTCCAGAAGCAGAGTAGAGTATTAAGAGACAGGAAAATTTCACTAGAAACAAAGAAGAGAGTACTGGATTGCTATGTGTTGTCAGTTCTTCAATATGACAGTGAATGTTGGACAATATCATCAAAGATGAAGGAAAAACTTGAAGCAACAGAAATGTGGTTCTACAGAAGTGATCGGAAAAGAATCCTTTTAGGAGTCGGATCCACAAAGCAACAGTAGTTTGTGAGAAGACACTGCTTGAGTGGAATTTACATTTCATTAATGAATTAAAAACGAAATAAGGATCGTTCGCTATCACATGTGGGGCAAGGTGCATCTAAGCCATGAAGTTTAGAACTGTTGGAACTAAGGAATGTAATCCGTCTGAACACTTTCTATAGAAATAGTGATAAAGCAGCAAGGGACTTGTGATATTTCAACTGTGAGGAAAGAGGTTGTAGGGTGGAAAATAATTTTTCACCCACAAGGTCATGGAAACATTTTTGAACTTGAGAGTGGAAAGTAAAAACTGAGCAGTTCCTCAGGAAGAGTCAGGTACTTACTTGAGTGGTACAGAAAACTGCCAAATGAGAACAATATATTCTCTAGATTAAATAACGAATTTAGTTCAAAATTTGCTGATGGTTACCTGAAATGACAGGAGCCTGATGAAGGCTAGAGGGTGCAACCACTGAAACATTGTGATAAAACAACAATGATGAAGATATCAGTCTGAATGTAAATAATGGAAATAACTTTTTTTTAAGAATGAAAGAACATATACACTAACATTCAACTTAAACCTCTTTTAAAATCAGGAGCTTGAAATCTTTGATCCAAGAAAAATCAGACAAATTCTCTAAAATCCGGTCATACTAAGTTTTAGACAAAATTCAAAGAAAAACCTGAATATTTGAAGATGATGAGATTTACTAAATTGGCTTAGAAACATTAGAAAGTGTAAGAAAGAAAAATGAAGTGTATTCTAGAATAAGAGAAGAATTATTCTGATATGATTGTTAATTCTTTTAGTTTAGAAACAGCTATACAAAGTATCTGAGTATAATGGAATAAAGGTTTCTCCATTTTGGAGATTATATTCTGAGATAAAAGAATATTTATTCCAGAACACATTTTTTTACTGGCTTTTTGATTGGAGAAAAATATGAATAAAAAAAATGAATGAAAATACTAAACAAAAAAAAAAAAAATAGAAAAATACATTAAATTTTGTTAAAAAAACTTTTAAAAACGTGTATATATATATATATATATATATATATATAACTTTTGTCAATGTCATTAACTGATTCATATTGATAAGGGTTGAATAATAAATTAGCTGAATAGTTGTTTTAACAGCAGCATTTACAGAATGTTAATTATTTTTTATTTATTATGTTAAGATAATAATTAATATTATATACAATATTATTTTTATTATATGCTAATAAATAATATCAATATTATATACAATATTATTTTTATTATATGCTAATAAATAATATCAATATTATATACAATATTATTTTTATTATATGCTAATAAATAATATCAATATTATATACAATATTATTTTTATTATATGCTAATAAATAATATCAATATTATATACAATATTATTTTTATTATATGCTAATAAATAATATCAATATTATATACAATATTATTTTTATTATATGCTAATAAATAATATCAATATTATATACAATATTATTTTTATTATATGCTAATAAATAATATCAATATTATATACAATATTATTTTTATTATATGCTAATAAATAATATCAATATTATATACAATATTATTTTTATTATATATTAATATAATAAATAATATCAATATTATATACAGTATTATTTTTATTATATGTTAATATAATAAATAATATCAATATTATATACAGTATTATTTTTATTATATGTTAATATAATAAATAATATCAATATTATATACAGTATTATTTTTATTATATGTTAATATAATAAATAATATCAATATTATATACAATATTATATTTATTATATGCTAATATAATAAATAATATCAATATTATATACAATATTATTTTTATTATATGTTATTTTCCTCAAAGTTGCAGGCAACATATTTGAATGTTATTTTGAAATCTAAAACTAGTAAATAAAAAATATTTTGAATAAATTCTACTTAATTTAGGTTGACTGAAAACATAAGATGCTGCAAAATCTAATATTCATTTTTGATTTCAAACAATTTTTTTTCAAAATAACAAAATACACATTCTATTATTCAAACAATTGTTGCTTCTGAAGAAGGAAAAAGCTCAAACCTAAAAGATGTTTTCACCCATGGATAAAATTCATTTTTTGATTAAAACAAATAGAAATATTTCAGAATAAAATATGAGTTCTGACTTTTTTGCTTTTAGAGAGAAACATCAGAAAGTAAAGCTTAAATATTCTAGAATAAAAGAATATATGTTCTAACATTCAAATGTCTCTTGTTTCAGAATAAAAAAAAATTATAAAAAAGCTTAAATATTCCAGAAAAAAAGAATATATAATCTGACATTCCACTAATACTTGCTTTGTAAACAGAAAAATCACCATGCAAAATGAAAATTGTTTCCATGACAACAAAAACAAAAAACCAAACCTATCAGTGCTCAACATTAGTACAAAATATTTTGTTTAGTATAAAGGAAGAGAATGAATACAAGCTTACCAATTGTAGATTTGTATTAGTAACCAGACTTAACGTCAACATATTCGTGACTTAAACTTATTAGAGCCATGAATTTTCAAAATATTGATATTTTCCAATTATGAATTCTCTACATTATTTGAACTATTGTCCCCATCTTTGTTGCCATTTGTACAACATTTTGGCCGTTGTATGCTTCTGCCTTCTTCAGGTGCTAGGAATTTTGAACCAAACCCTTTATTACAATCACCAGGAAATATGAACTTCATTCCTTGCATAAAGCCTCAATTGGAAGTCATCAGTTGGAAGTCATCAGTTATTTCCCTCTAACCCTGCAAGTTACTTGTTCACCACTGCTGGGATATAGACATTGGTTAATTCCTGACTTGATTCTTAGAGTTGTGAGTTCAATACCAGGCTACAGCAGTGGTGAACAAGTAACTTTCAGGGTTAGAGGGAGACAACTCATTACTTCCAATTGAGGCTTTACACAAGGAATGGAGTTTACATACCTCAGTGATTGTAATAAAAGGCTCGGTTCGAAATTCCTAGTATCCGAAGAAGGACGGAGCGTACAACAGCCGAAACATTGTACAAATGGCAACAAAGATAAACACAATATGCCAAATAATGTAAATATTACCCCATCTCAGAAATACAGACAAATACATGAATTATCTATTGGAGAAATCTAGCATTTTTTTTTTAAGAGGTTTTATTTTTCTGAAGCAAAACAAAACATTGACTGATTGGCACAAGTACATTAATACTAAATCATTGTGCCAACAAATAAAACCTGCATTGCAATTTAATTCTGGTGATCAGTAGGAATGTCTTATAGCATGACCTCAAAAATTTGATAATTTACTGAAACTTACAAATTGTGTATGGACAAGATGCATGGCACAAGGACATTATTATCAAATCATTGTGCCATTAAATCAGACCTTTAATCATAGCGTTGCAATTTCAATCCAGTAATCAGTGAAAGCCTTTTAGCACAGCCTTATAAAATTTATAACTTACTCAAGCGTTACAAATTGTACACGAACAAGAAGCAAGACACATGCACATTATAGCTAAATCATTGTTCTATCAAATAAAACCGTCATTTACTTCAAAGGGAAATTATACTGAACAATTTAGCTGTATTATATTTTACCCCAACTTTCACGCTGAGTGTAAGGTTGATTTTCTAAAGATTACTATATTTTTCAGTGCATAAGACACACGTGTCTTATACACTAAAAGAATAAATAAAGCATTTTAAAAAAAAGACAGAACAGGGCAGAAAAAATTCAGTCAGTTAAGTGCCATATGTGATACATGCTCTGGGCATTCATGTCTCAAAAAAGACATGAGTAACTGGGCAGAAGATTATCCCACAGTAGGTTGCCATTGCTTTCTGTGGCAGATTGGTTGCCAGCCAAGGCTATAAAACTCAACCCATTCTGCCATTTAACTCATAGGTGGAGGGAGAAGAAATAGATTTTATTACATTATTATATTAAGTATAATTAGTGGGGGATCAGTTTATTTACTTCATAAAATAGAAAACCGATCCCCGACTTTATGTCCATTAAAAGTTTTAATTATGTTTCCAAATATTATATTCAGTCAATCAGTTAAGCACTACATGTGATACATGCTTTTGGCAATCATGTCTCGAAAGAGACATGACTGGGCAGAAGATTATCCCGCAGTAGGTTACCATTACTTTCTGTGGTAGACTGAATGCCGACTAAGGCTATAGAACCTAATCTGTCCTACTATTTAACAAATAACTGGAGAGAAGAGATGGATTAATACCTTTCCAAAGGGTATTTGTGCATAAGTGAATGCAAGGAATTCAACTGGAATTCAAACTCGGCTTCCTGATTTCTTGTTCCGAGTTGATATCCACAGTGCCACAACGCACATCCACCAGAAAAAATTAATGAGCTATACACAATTAAATTGACATATCTCAAAAACCATTAAACATCAAGTTATTACAAGTTGATTTTATATGAAAATAAATTGAGTTTTCTTTCAAATGATACCAAATTCAGCTTCCTTTGCATTTGCTTATGAGATATGGCCTTTTGAAATTTTGTTTGATTGTAAAAAGTTAGAGATTTCTGACCACACCTTCCAGATGATCATATGATTGATTTTAGAGTGTTTTAAAAAAAAAAAAAATACATCTCCTAGACTGTAAGCACATGAAACTTAGAGATGCATTTGCAGGATTCTGGTCTTAAAGGATTAACAGGTCAACTGTGAAACATTAGTGTTTAAACTCTTCAAATGATGCAGGAATGGATCAACTAGAGGTAACACAAACATTTTACTACAACCCCCACTGGACGAAAGAAAAACAAACGATACATGTTCTAGTGTGCATGTGAATGAAGAATTTGTGGGGGGAAAAAAATGAGATGTGATCAAATCATTTAAAAAGTGTGGTATCAGTAGCACAATGTATAAGACTGGGGATGACGTTTTCTTTGATCCCAATAATGGATCTAATAATGAAATGTCCGATTTCTTCCCCCAAAAAAGTGAAAGAATTTTGGAGCTTTTGAACCAAACTAAACCGCAGTAAATATTTATTTTATTCAAGTTATTTTCTTATTTTAATCTCTTGACATCTTTCATTTCTGGGATATATGAAGTCATTGAATGTTACTGGTAGTAATAATGATAAACTTTTCCGTTACACCCAATGGTGTGAAGGGCAGCGTTTTTGCTGTTTCCGTAACAAACTGTTTTTTTTTCTTTTTTATGGGGCAGGGTTGTTAGCCCTGCGCCCAACCCCCAAACCTGGAGGAAGGTAATTTTCTAAGTGTAGCTTAGACGTGACATACAGCTGAAAGTAGGGAGTACCCAGTGTGGATCGAACTCACTACTCAGTTGTAATGATTCTAGCGAGATGAGCTTGCTAACCATTACACCATGCCAAGGTGCCCTTATTGGTAGCATGGAACTCAATATAACTTACCCCAGAAGAACCTTCTCAGGTCAATATTCATCTAGCTCAATGGGGTAAGACAGGGCTTTGAAGCTACATATGGTGCCAGCAATAGCATGGCAAGATATTCAGAGTAGAGACTGAAGTCAATGGCCAATGTGAAAGAGTTCCTTTGATGGAATCAATGGCCATGTGTTTATGACCAAGGTGAGCCTTTATGTTGGAGCACATTGGCTGTAGTTTAATCTGAACAAGAATGGGTTCTCGCAGATCTACTTCTAAAAGATATGCTAAATATATAAAAAAAATCTGATTTTCAACCAAGATGCAACTGGTACGAAGATCAACTGAATAGTGACCCTAAAATTAAAATTGGTCAAGAGATTGATAACAGTGGTGATATGTTTGGAATAAAATATACTAATTTTAAAAGTATCAGATTGAATTTCTTTTTAATAAAATCATTCAAATTCAACTGTAGTGTTTTTTTTTTCTCAAAACTTTGTTGTTGGTTGTTTTGTTTTTATGGCAAATCAACCTTGGCGGGTCATTTATAGCCAACTAAACTTTATTTATTTATTGCTGGTAATACCTTTTTCTTTCAACAATTTATTGTTGCTTATATAAGTTTTTGTGTCTAGTCATACATTTTTCTTTGAGTATCAAGATTCATTGGGATTTGTTTTTAAGGGCAGGGTTCCAAAGTCCTACCCTTGTTATTTAACCCATAACTGGAAGGAAGGGGCGAATTAATACCTTTCTCAAGGGTACCAGTGCTTAAGTGAATGCAGAGTATTCAACTGCAATTCAATCTCGGCTCACCGATTTCTCTTTCCGAGCCGATATCCACTGCACCACAACGCATATCCGTCACTAAACACTTACAGCACCTGGTATTCCCAAGTGGTCACCCATCTAAGTACTGACCAAACTCAACATTGCTTAACTTTGGTGATTGAGTGAGAACCGGTGTATTCAACGTGATAGGCCATAAGCCGTTCAAAACTGTCTTCCAAAAAATATGGTACCTTCTTTCATGTTGGACAGACATTAAGCTAAATGTGAATGATCAGCTGTAAGTTGCTTTTTAAACCGTAAGTCAAAGATACCAATGGTTTCACTTATTCCTCTCCTCGAAGAAAATCTTTTGATTCGCAGATGAAAAAAGATGCCTTTCAAAAGCTAAGAAAAGTATTCAGGTACAAGAAAATTTTGTTAGAAACAAAGAAAAAACTGCTGAACTCTTATGTAATATTAGTCCTCCTATATCTCAGCACAGATGGAGA
The DNA here is from genome assembly GCA_037127315.1 of Ascarosepion bandense. Lineage (NCBI taxonomy): Eukaryota > Metazoa > Mollusca > Cephalopoda > Sepiida > Sepiidae > Ascarosepion > Ascarosepion bandense. The sequence goes on along the minus strand of JBBBDQ010001031.1, from coordinate 3,730,581 downwards.
GACTTGAAGCAACAGATTTGGTTCTACAGAAGGATGCTGAGAATACCATTAAATGATCATGTGAGCAAAGAAGAAGTTCTAGAGAAAATGAAAACGAAACACTAAAAATCAAGAAAAGATAATTAAAATTTCAAGAACACGTAATGAGGAAACAGGGCTTGGAGAATTTGATACACACAGGCTATATTGAAAGCAAGAGAGACAGAGGAAAGCTACAAATGACTTATTTTTGTAAATGAATGGCAGGACAGAGATTAAAAGTTATAATAAAATGACAAACTTATTAAGAACTACACAAAATGGGAAGTTGTGAAGAGCCATGATTGCATGGACTGAACATGTAAGTAACAAGGAAGTTTTAGAGAAAATGAGAACAAAAAGGACATTTAGAATCAGAAAGCAACAACTGAAATTTCTTGGTCACATAACATGGAAAGAGGGCTTGGAGAATTTGACACTCACAGGATATATTGAAGGCAAGAAGGATAAAGTTTAGACAGTAAATCACCTACTTAATGAGCCTGTGTAAATAAAACAAACATTGAAAGGGATAGCAAAAGATCCAACTAAGTGATTGTTATGGTGAAACACACTTATTCCTCAGATAATGGACTCCTTGTGTTATAGTGAAACACACCTGTTTCTCAGATAATGGACTCTCCCGCCTATATTAATAAGAGTTAACAGGAAGGTATCTTGAGAAGTTCTAGAGAGTTCTTTAGAGTTCTACTGGAGTTCAATAGAACTTCTAGGCAGTTAACCGAATACTAAGGAGTCAGCTTACAGTGGAAGATTACCAAGTTCCTAACATTTTGGGTGCGTTAAGTTGATTAGCAACCGAGAGAGCACTATTATAACTTTCAGTGCGAAAGCTACTCCACAGCAGTGATACAAACGTCAGGAAGTTGTGGAGAGCCGTGATCAAGACAATTTGAAACATCTTTCTTTGCATTTAAACAGACATAATAGTTGTAAGTTTTCTTTTAAAATAATTATCAGAAATTCTAAGAAATTTAAAGAGTATCCTTATGTTTATTGTTTTGATAACAATGTCCCTGACAGGTGCAGCTTTTACTTTTCATTTAATATAAGGCTCAAGAGCCACTCAAAGTAGTGGGTTTGCTTGCAATATAAACATAAGAGAAGATAAGATTATTTAATTTTTTTTACAGTTTATCAACCCTTTGTGGGTTGTTTAACAATGATATTTCCAGATCAGTCAATCAATTAAGTGCCATACATGATCACACTTGGGCAATCATGTCTTGAAAGAGACATGACTGACTGGGCAGAAAATTTACACGCAGTAGATTGCCATTACTTTCTGCATTAGACTGGATGCCAGCCAAGGCTATAGAACCTAATCTGTCCTGCCATTTAACTCATAGCTGGAGGGAGAAGAGATAGATTATATTACATTATTATATTACATTAAATATAATTAGTGGGGGATCAGTTTATTACTTCATAACAATAAAAAACGATCCCCCACTTTATGCCCAGTAGAAGTTTTAATTATGTTTCCAACTATTATATTCAGTCAGTCAGTTAAGCACTACATGTGATATGCACTTTTGGCGATCATGTCTCTCAAAAGAGACATGATGGGCAGAAGATTATCCCGCAGTAGGTTGCCATTACATTCTGTAGTAGAATAATTCATAAAGATAAAAATGAGTTAATCTTTGAAATCTTATAAAAAAACATAAAACAAAATACAAAGAAACAAACACGACACAAAGAAACAAACACGACACAGAGAAATTTAAACTTAAGTAAAACTGGTGCCATACAACTAAGACGTTGCGATAAACTAACATTACATATTTTTAAAAACATTTAACAGAGAAATTTTTTCCGGTATGAAAAAATCCTGATTTGGCATCTTGACTTCAGTCACTTTCGCACCAACGTGCTGTGGCTTCCCTCTGTCTTTTCTACAAATATTTTCATGGCAACTGATCTGATGAGCTTCCTTTGCTGGTTTCCCAACTTCATGAATTTATGCTACTAGAGTGACATTTATGTCCCACAGTTTTACTCTTGAAATAACTAAATGTAACTGCCACTTTATTATGGGAAAACACACCTATTCCTCAGATAATGGACTCTCCCTCCTATATTAATAAGATTAACGGGGAAGTTCATAAGAGTTCTTTAGAATACAGCAAGCTCTTTGTTTTGTGGGTTGTTTGGGTCCAACTAACAATGATTTCTGTTTGTATTCTTTGTTTAAAAATTTGTTTGTTTTGGGAATTTATGTTATGCCTCTCGCCACATATTTTCATGATTTATTTTTAAATATATTTTTGTACTTATTGTTCACAATAAAATTTTTATGCTCATTTGGGTTTTTTTTTTTAGGTCTCTGGTACGTTTGAGGTATTTTGGTATATGAAGGATTGAATGCTGATGGACAAGTTTTTGTGGTGTATGAGAAAATTGTAAAGTATGTTTGGGTCGTAAGTCAGATTAGCTAGGTATAGGATAGGTACTGAAGACCAACCTAAGTTTTTTGCCCCTCCCACGGCCTTGTGCCACAATTGTATTATATACAATAAATAAAGAGTTCTTTAGAGTTCTATTTGAGTTCAGTAGATCTACTAGGCAGTTGATATTAGTCGGCAGTTAGCCAAATACTAAGGAGTCAACTTTCAGTGGAAGATTACCAAGGTTCCTAAAATTTTGGGTGCGTTAAGTTGATTAGCAACCGACATAGCACGATTATAACCTTCCGTGTGAAAACTACTGCACAGCACACTTCTACTCCAACGGTTTCTTTTCTTGCACTTCCCACCTGTGGAACTCCATTCCATTTACTTGCTCCTCTGATAACTGCAATCTACAAAAATTTAAATGCAACATCAATTGCCATTTTCTGTCTTCTTGAAGCTCCTTCCCTCTTTCTCCCTTCCTTAAATCTTTCTATTCTCAGTCTTTTCTCTCACTCTTTGTAGTGCCCTGCATATTATTGGCATTACTGCCTTGCTTGGGGTAAAATGATAAAAAAAAAAAAAAAAAAGTAAAAATAAGGAAACATAATTTTTTTTCAATATTTCTCATTTTTAAGATGAATGTCTATATTGTAGATATTTTTGAAGATTATGTTTTCTGCCTCGAAAAAAATTGTTCACTTTTGAATTTAGAACGACAGTTTTATTTCTGCCGTGCCCCTTTCTGATATAACAGATCGTAGCTCTCCACGCACTCTTTATTTTATTATCTGTGAATAACCATACCTTTTTGGAAAAGATAGTACAGCGGACTTCAAGGAGACTACGACCACCTTTAAATTTTTTGTTTTTCATTTTTATTTTTTTCAATGCAATCTTATCAATTGCACCCTAAACTTTCCGATTAACAAAAAAAAATTTGGAAAAATTTCAATATTTAAACAATTTGGGGGGGGGGGGGCTCAGATTTTCATACAATGTTATAGTAAATCAATCCTCCATTTTGGAACCACTTGCCGGTACAACATTACCACCACCTGAATTAGTTGATTATCAATTTTTTTTTACTTTTTTCAGTGCAATCTCATCGATTAAACCTTAAACTTTCCGATTAACAAAAAAAATTTGTAAAAATTTCAACATTTAAACAATTTTTTTGGGGTGGGGTGGGGCACAGTTTTACATACAACCTTAAAGTCAATCGATCCTGTGCAATTAATTTTTTTTGCTTGCACATTCAACAACTAAATTCTTTGCAAAATTTTTGAATAAAGCCACTCTTGGAGTTTCCGAGGAAGATGCCATCGTAAGAACTGAAGAAAACTTGAAAAAGATGAAAACAAGAGCAACAACTCATCCCAAAAAACCAAAACAAAGCGACCCCAATGCGAGTGATTTCAAAAAGAAGGATCAATTTACTATATAATATTGTATGAGAAACTGAGCCCCCACCTAAATTTGTTTAAATATTGAAATTTTTACAAGATTTTTTTTATAAACGGAAACTTTATGTAATAATCGATAAGACTGCACTGAAAAAAGTAAAAATTAAAAAAAATTAAAAACAGCAAATTTAAAGGTGGTGGTAGTCTCCTTCAGGTCCGCCAATAGTACAATAATTTTCCATAACTTTTTCCATGGTTTTGAATACATATTTTTCTTTCTTATAGACTATTTGCAAGCCAAAGCTAGAGAATACAGTTCAGGCTACCCTGTTATTTATTCCATAGTTGGAAGGAGCAAAGATGGATTCATGCCTTGCCCAAGAACATGGTGTGAAAGTAAATGCAACAAAATTTGAACCCGGTTCTTGAATTCTAATTTTCTGCATCAATATCTTCTGTACCAACCACACATCCAGAATTATATTAATTTGATACTTACTTTTTTTTTTTTAACTTTTTTAAATAACCTGATTTTTTGGAGGTTGAGCCAGTTCAATGTTCAAATGTGAATCAAGTGAGTATTTGGCGCCAACATCACCAAATCTAACCTCCATGAGTTACTCATTGCATCTGCTTGGACTAATGTTTCCCACTGACATGAGACGGAAAGATTATATTCAATCAATTGCAACGTCTGCTGCTAGGAAAATTGGTTTACCATGTCGGACGAGACGATTTTCTTGTTAGAATCTATATTACTGTTATAACCCAGTTTATATATATATATTGTTGTAACTCTGTTTAAGGGGTCACAAATAAAAACAGTAACACAGAATTAGTGTAAACAATTGTATTAACAAAATAACGGGTAAAGGTACAATATACCAGCTTGTTCGTCTAGCTGACGAGCAAGCGGTGTTGGATATTGAAGTCTCTGTTCGGTAAGTCACTCTACGGGAATCTGAATCATACCAGACTGGTGCTCTCCCAGTGACTACTAGTCACATGGTGTTCATGCTGGTTGAGTTAGTCCATTACTACGTTAATGGGTAGGTCCACCACAACAACTACATATTTATATCTTTTCAGGTTAACTCTTTCTGTCCCTGCCGTTCATCTCAGTGTTCTCGACAGGCTCCAAAGGAAAATCAGTAATGTGATAGGTACTGACTTGGCGGCTCGACTACAGCCACTTCCCCACCAATGAAATGTGGCCTCCCTTTGTCTGTTCTATAGATACTTTCATGGCTTCTGCTCGGACAAACTTAAGTCACTGTTGCCTCTGCAACAGGTGTTTACTTGTGCAACCAGATTGGCAGCTGGGTCCCACCCATTCACAGTCAGGTTAGCCAAATGCAGACGACAATTCTACTCTTTCAGCTTCTTCTCTCACACTTCCCACCTGTGGAACTCACTCCCATATTCTTGCTTTCCTGACGGCTACAATCTCCAGGAATTTAAATGTAATGTCAATACTCATCTATTAACCACTTGACTCTAGTTCTTTCTTCACCACCCCGTGTATCCTTTCCTTTCTCTCCACCTTTGCAACTGTCATCACACCTGCATTCTCATCCTTCTCTTGCTCCTTTCTAACTGGTTCGTCTTCCTTTTCACTCTCTTCTAATTAATCTTTTTACACTTATGTAGCCCCCTGCACATCAGTGGCATTACCGCCTTGCTCGGGGTGATACGATTAAAAAAAATGAAATAGAAAGATTATATTAAATCAATTTCTAGGTTTGCTGCTAGGAAGGTTAGTTGACTGTATTGAGTTAGATTCTGGCAAGAAAAATTGTTTATCTTACATATTTATAAAACTATGATTCATCCTAGCTTGAAATATTGATGCCACATCTGTTCGCGTATTTCTCTATATTTAGAGATTCTTGATAAAATCCAAAGAAAAATCTGCAAGGTTGTTGGTCCAAACCTGGCATCTCAGCTTCAGTCACTTACTCACAGCTGTAATGTAGCCTCCCTGTCAGTCAGTTAAGTGCCATACATGATGCCCGCTTGTGCGATCATGTCTTGAAAGAGACATGACTGGGCAGAAGATTATCCCACAGTAGGTTGCCATTGCTTTCTACGGTAGACTGGTTACCAGCCAGGGCTATAGAACCCAATCTGTCCTGCCATTTAACTCATAGCTGAAGGGAGAAGAGATAGATTATATTCCATCATTAGATTAAGTAAAATTAGTGGGGGATCAGTTTATTACTTCATAACAATAGACAACCGATCCCCCACTTTATGCCCAGTAGAAGTTTTAATTATGTTTTGAACTATTATATTCAGTCATTCAGTTAAGTGCTGTATGTGATATACACTTTGGGTGATCATGTCTCAAAAGAGACATAACTGACTAAGCAGAAGATTATCCCGCAGTAGGTTGCCATTGCTTAGTGTGGTAGACTGGTTGCCAGCCAAGGCTATAGAACTCAATCTCTCCTATTATTTAATTCATAACTGGAGGAAGGAGACGGATTAATATCTTTCCCAAAGGTATTTGTGCGTAAGTGAATGCAATGAATGTAACTGGAATTTGAACTTGGCTCCCCGATTTCTTGTTCCAAGCCGATATCCACTGCACCACAACGCACATCCTAGTATTCCTGTGTCTTTCTATAAATACTTTCATGGTAATTGTGCTGATAAACTTTTCTCTATGGAAATATATTCCCCATCCACCACAGATAAAATGTGCATTTGGGGAACTTGTTAGAGACTCTGAGGTATTTTGGTGACTGTAATAAGTGAGAATGTGTTGTTTTGGTGTAAGGAACACTGTGGTGTGTTTAGGTCAGTAATAGTGGCTAGTTAAGTCTAAGACAGATTGAAAACCTGCCATCCCCTAGATCTCTTTTGACCTTGTGCCACATTTCTGTATTTTACAAAAATAAATATTACATTCTTCTATGGTACCTAAACTTTATGAATTTAAGTTCATTACTAAATTGGCAGCTAGGTCTAATCATTTTACACTTGAATTGGGTAGATGTAACCATAAGTCCTATGCTAACAGGTTTTTCTCTCACATGTGGAACTCTCTTCTGGCTTCTTGCATCCATGTGAACTTTGATCAGTCGTTATCTTCTGTCTTCTTAATTCCTGTTCTTTTATTGTTCTCTCTCCTTAATTATGTTTTCTTCTTCTCATATTATTATAAGTCCTATGCTAACAGTTTCTTCACAAACTTATGGAACTCTCTTCCGACTTATTGCTTTCCAATCGACTTTGATCTTCAGAAATTTAAATGCAATGTCAATCGTTATCTTCTGTTTTCGTAATTACTGTTCTTTTATTGTTCTCTCTCCTTAATTATGTTTTCTTCTTCACATATTAGTGTAAGTCCTATGTTAGCAGTTTCTTCTCTCATGTGTGGAACTCTCTTCCGGCTTCTTGCTTTCCAGATGACTTTGATCTTCAAATGCAATGTCAATCGTTATCTTCAGTCTTCTTAATTCTTTTTCTATTTTTTATTGCCTTCTCTCTGCAACTGTATATTTTTCACATATTCTCTAACACTCAGTAATTTTTTGCATCTTAGTGACTTTATTGCCTTGCTTTGGGTACAATGATTTAAAAAAAATTTATCAGATCACTTTGTTGGTATGAAGACACACACAGACAAATAACAATGATTAAAAAAATAAAACAAAAAACAAACAACTGGATAAACTTTCTGAAGTAAGTTTAAAGCAAAATTCTCTGAAGTTATTTTCAGTAAAAAGTGCCAAAAACAACTTCAAATGATAACAGATTCGTCATTTGCTACATTTAAGATGAAAATTATTTCACAGCGACACATCCAGATGGTAACAAGTCCACTAAATTTAACATTTTAGACATTGTCTTTAAAAGTCAACAATTGTTTCCAATAACCAATCTGAACAAACATCAGATTATGGATGAATTCATTTTTTACAGCTTATCAACACTTTGCAGGTTATTTAAATCCAGAAAATTTTTTTGGGATTTAAATTTTTTTTTTGTGTGTGTGTGTGTGGTTTTGGTGATACAAATCTTACCATTTCACTCATAAATGAGGGGGGGGGGATATGAATTCATACCTAACAAGAAATTGTAATCTAGATATAAAGTAGGGGATCAATTCTATATTACAAGTGATATATAAACTGAACCTTCACTTTGTGGCCATGATAGTTTTCATAGATATTGGTGTATTTATGCATAATTAGAATTGAATAAACAAACAAAAAACTATAATGGGAATATATAAAGTGGGGGATCAATTCTATATTACAATCATTATAAAAACTGATCCCTCACTTTGTAGTCATGGTAATGTACATACATTTACATTCTAGAAACGGTAAATAAATCTAAAAGACATGCATGTGTAGCTAATCAGTATTTCATTGACTGATTCATATTCTACAGTTTATCAACCCTTTGTGGGTTACTTAAAACCAAAAATATTTTACTAATTAACCCATAGATGCAGGGGAGAAGAGCTGGAGTCATACCTCATTAAAATTGGATAAACAAAAAATTATAATGTGGATATCAAGTGGCAGATCAATACTACATTACAACTGAAATATAAACTGATCCCTCATTTATGGTCATGGTAGTTTCTAAAAATTTATATTCTAGAGACTGTGAATAAGTTTAAAGACATGCCTGTGTAACTAATCAGTATTTTATTGATTCCTTTTCTATAGCTTAGCAACCCTTTGTAGGTTATTTAAAGCCAGAAAATATTTTTAGATTGGGAGAATATTTTTTTTAGATAATGGTTTTACTGATACAAGTCTTACTAATTAACCCATAGCAAGGGGGAGAAAAAGAATTCATACCTTTCCAAAGGGTTTTTGCACCTAAGTGAATATTACGAAACCAATGAAAATTTGAACTTGGCTCTCTGATTCAAAATTCTGAAAATTTATCTATTAGGCCACCCACACATCCACGATTACACCTGATACTTCCAAGCAGCTACCCATCTAAATACTGACCAGGCTCGATGTTGCTTAACTTTGGTGATTGTATGGGAGTTGATGTTTATAGCTATAGTTTTAAGATGTAGATTTAATAAACAAGCATATTTTAACTTAAATCTATGTGATTTTTTTTTTGTGACTTTGCCAAGTTTTGTTTTTCGTAACCTGAAGATATTGCTGAACGTTTTGAAAAATGTCAACTCGGAATATAAGTTCAGGTAATTAAAACTAATTCTTTGTTTTTGTTTTCTTGTTTGTAAGTTCATAAATTAATAGAAAATGAGTATTGGGAAAGAAAAAAATCATTTTGAATAAAAAAAAAAACAAAAACAAAACAAGGAAGAAAAACACAAAAAAGTCTGAAATGGAAAGAAAGAAAAAAGAAAGAAAAACACACTTTAAAAGAAAAAGAAAAAAAAACAAAAAAGAAAAAACAACAAAGCAAGCAAAGCCCGTGCAAAACTTTCTTTAAATACTCGGCAACATTTTAAAATCTTCAATTGTCATAAAATCATTTTCCTTTCTTTTGTCTTAGAAGTTAATCGTACCAACCATTACCTGCAAATTCAGTTCAATTACATCCAAAACTGAGGGGCTTCTCTTCATTTCCAACTCCAAGAATAATTTGAAACACAACACAAACAAGAAACGGTCAATATTTACATCTTTACCATTTTTGTCTAACTCCCATCAATTCTATGTAAAAAGTTAAATCTAACCAAAACCATTCCAAACGTTAGTATTTGTCGTTTCATTTGACAATTTTGCATGAAAGTCGTATCCACTGTGAAAGGGCATTAAAAATTATTCAACATTTATAAACTTTCTCTTCAGACTGAACCTAAATGGCCGGGAATACCCACTTTAAAATGACCATGTGTCACATCCGGCCTTGCGTGGGAAGGCTAGTAAATACACTAATTTACTGGAGATTCCTAACACTGATCCTACAAACTATTTCTTAATGCATTGTTTTAACTTAATCTTTGAGAGATAATTTGAATATTAGAAATCAAATTGGAGAGAAAATAAAATTCAGTTCATGATATAAAGTCATAAATCCTTTCTGAGATAAAAAGCAATGTCTGTTCAGACTCTCCACCTAAGGCAAAGTTATAGCAACATTTGAAAATTGTTATAGTTCAAAATATCTTAAAAATAAGATTAAAGATTATAAAACACATTAAAAACCTTTGTTTGCTACTACATTATAGAGGAATCAATGTGTCATTACACCACAATGTGTCATTACACCACAATCAAAATCTGAGACTAAATTAAAGATCATAAGAATCTACTAAAAAAGCTTGACAATTTTATTTTGTTTAATCATTTCACCCCAACCAAGTCAATAGAGCCACTAAAGTATGGAGCTACTGAGAGTGAAAGAATAGAAAAAAAATTAAGGGGAGAGAACAATAAAAGAACAGGAATTAAGAAGACAGAAGATAACGATTGACATTGCATTTAAATTTTTGAAGATCAAAGTTGAGTGGAAAGCAAGAAGCCGGAAGAGAGTTCCACAAGCGAGAGAAGAAACTGTTAGCATAGGACTTATAATAATATGAGAAGAAGAAAACATAATTAAGGAGAGAGAACAATAAAAGAACAGGAATTAAGAAGACAGCAGATAACGACTGATTTAAATTTAAATTTTTGAAAACCAAAATTGACTAAAAAGTAAGAAGATGGAAGAGAGTTCCACAAGCGAGAGAAGAAACTGTTAGCATAGGACTTATAATAATATGAGAAGAAAATATTATTAAAAAGAGAGAACAATAAAGGAAGGAAGAAAGAAAAAGAAAGAAGGAATAGAAAAAAAAAGACAGAAAAAAAAGAGAGGGAAGAAAGAAAGAAGAAAAGAGAGGGAAGTAGAAGTAAAGAGAGAAAAAGACAATCAGATTAGGCTGATAACAGATACTACACTTTGATCTCAGCCAAAAAAAAGCTGAAAAGCAACTCCAATAAAACCTCCATTTTTCAGATGCACAATATCAAAAACCAGACAACCGAGTAAAGCAATTGCCAAATAATCCAGTTGCCATAAACATTAAATTAAGGCCATAAAATTGTGTTCAAAATATTTAGATTTCAGAATTAAATAACCTATAGAGATGTTGATATGTCACGAAACAAAGTCAACCAAACAATTATGCAGGGATAAACATATCTTATTATTCTTTCATAATTGTTTTCCCCCTCCTACCCTTAGTTCACACAACCATTACGTCCTGCCAATACCTCATAAATAATGGACTATTTCATTCTGATCACATAGAAAGAGGGGAAAAGACACTACTTGGTTTCAGTGAAAAAATGAAAGAAAGGGAGCTAGAGAAAGAGAGAGAATCAGATTCAACTGATAAAAACAGATATTACCCTTTGATCTTGGCCAAAAAGAAACTGCAATAAAAGTTCCCTTTCTCAGATGCACAGCATCAAACAATCGTAAATGAGAAAGGTAATCACCAAAAATCCAGTTACCATAAATGTCTATTCAATTAGTTTTAAATTATTAAGCTTAACGTTCAGAAGACAAGGATTTGACAACAAATGAGGAAAGATAAAAATGCTTCATGTCTCCTGCCAACAGGTCATAGATATTCCATTTTGATCGTGTGAAAAGAGAGGAAAAAACACGACTTGGTTTCCGCAAGAAGATAAAATAAAGGAAGTAAAAGGGAAAAAGAGAAGTGTTTCAGGTCTGTTTCAGTGAAATGGAATAGTTAATTTCAAATCGTTTCATTTGTACCCCCATGCTTCTTAAAATAATGACCAGCATTCATATTTATGACTTATTGAAAAAAATAAAATAAAATAGAAAGACAAAGAAAGAAAAGACAAAGAAAAGAAAAGAAAAGAAAAGACAAAGAAAAGAAGACAAAGAAAAGAAGACAAAGAAAGACAAGAAAAGAAGACAAAGAAAGACAAAGAAAAGAAGACAAAGAAAGACAAAGAAAAGAAGACAAAGAAAGACAAAGAAAAAAAGACAAAGAAAAGAAGACAAAGAAAGACAAAGAAAAGAAGACAAAGAAAGACAAAGAAAAGAAGACAAAGAAAAACAAAGAAAAGAACAAAGAAAGACAAAGAAAAGAAGACAAAGAAAAGAAGACAAAGAAAAGACAAAGAAAAGAAGACAAAGAAAGACAAAGAAAAGAAGACAAAGAAAGACAAAGAAAAGAAGACAAAGAAAGACAAAGAAAAAAAAGACAAAGAAAAGACAAAGAAAAGAAGACAAAGAAAGACAAAGAAAAGAAGACAAAGAAAGACAAAGAAAAGAAGACAAAGAAAGACAAAGAAAAGAAGACAAAGAAAGACAAAGAAAAGAAGACAAAGAAAGACAAAGAAAAGAAGACAAAGAAAAACAAAGAAAAGAAGACAAAGAAAGACAAAGAAAAGAAGACAAAGAAAGACAAAGAAAAGTAAAAGAAATAAGAAAGAAAGAAAGAAGAAAAGAAAAGAATTAAGAAGGACAGAAAAAGAAAGAAAGAAAAGTAATAAGAAAGAAAAGAAAGAAAATAAGAAGAAAGAAAGAAAGAAGTAATGTCACTTTTAGTAAAATGGAAAAGGTTTTTTTAAGATCCCATTTTTTTTCATTTGTACCCACTTCTTAAAATAACGACCAGCATTCATATTTATGACTTATTGCAATATTTTGTTAAAGTTGTTAAGCTCAAATATTTAACGATGGGAAAGGGGAATTTCTACAGATATTGTTGTAGAACTTGCCATAAGCTTATTCAATCATTAACTTAAACGTTCAAAATTAAGAGTCATCAAAAAAATTAAATAACAAAATCATGACATTTTCACAGGTCTTTTTAGTTATGTGAATTCTGCTAGGACTTGCGTTATTGTGCAGTGGATATCAGCTCGGAACGAGAAATCGGGGAGCTAAGTTCGAATTCCAGTTGAATTTATTGTATTCACTTACGTGCAAATACCCTTAGGAAAGGTATTAATCCGTCTTTTTCCTCCAGTTATAGGTAAAATAACAGAACAGATTGGGTTCTATAGCCTTGGCTGGCAGCCAGTCTACCACAGAAAGCTATGGCAATTTACTGCAGGATAATCTTCTGCCCAGTCAGTCATGTCTCTTTCGAGACATGATCGTTCAAAATGTGTATCACATATGGCACTTAACTGACTGACTGAATATAATAGTTGGAAACATAATTAAAACTTCTGTGCATAAAGTGGGGGATCGGTTTTCTATTGTTATGAAGTAATAAACTGATCCCCCACTAATTATACTTCATATAATAATATAACCTATCTTTTCTCTCTCCAGCTATGAGTCAAATAACAGGACAGATTGGGTTCTATAACCTTGGCTGGCAACCAGTCTGTCACAGAAAGCAATGGCAACCTACTGTGGAATAATCTTCTGCCCAGTCAGTCATGTCTCCTTTGAGACATGATCGCCCAAGTGTGTTTCACGGATGATACTAAACTGACTGACTGAATTCTGCTCACTAACTGATGATGTTGCACATGCCTCTCTTTACCAGGCGGGAACAGAGTGATGGGGATCAAACTCCTTCAAATTGACTCCTCAAATTGTAAAAAAAAAAAAAAAAAAAAAAAAAAAAAAATACATGAGTAAAGGATGTCACCAGGGTTTGGATATAAAATCAGGTATCAATTCTATATTACAATAAATATGTAAAAGGATCCCCCACTTTGTGGCCAAGATAGTCTCTACACATTTATATTCCAGAGACTGTAAATAAATCTAAAAGACCTGCCTGTGTAGCTAATCAGTATTTCATTGATTGATTAGTTTTCTATGACTTATCAACAAACAAGAAATTATAATGTGGATAGAAAGTGGGGGATGAATTCTATATTACAATTATCATAAAAACTCATCCCTCAAGTGTAGCCACAGTAATTTATATTCCAGAGACTGTAAATAAATCTAAAAGACATACCTGTGAAGATAATCAGTATTTCATTGATTGATTTGTATTCTATGGTTTATTAAGAGACAAGAAATTGTAATGTGTATATAAAGTGGGGGATCAATTTGATATTACAAGTATGAGAAGGAAGGGAATACTGATGATAGTGGGGTGGACAGAGAAAAGAGCATGAGAAAGAGGATGCAAATTAGGGAGACAGGAGATGACTATTGACTTTACATTTGAATTCTTGAAGATTGTAGCTGTTGAAAAAGCAAGTAAGCGGAAGGGAATTTCACAGGCAAGAAGTGTGAGAAAAGATGCTGGAGTAGAATTTGTGTTTACAGTTTATCGGTTTCACAGTAAAAGGGTGGGATCTAGTTGCTAATCTTGTGGCTCTAGTAAATTCATATATAGAGGGCACCAGTGAGCTAAGTTCATCGGAGCAGAAGCTGTGAAAGTATTTTTAGAAGAGACACAGGGAAGCCGCACTGTCTTGGTGAGAAAGCAACTGTATCCAAGCTGCCAAGTCGGAATCAACCACATTACAGATTCTCCGTTGGATTTTGTCAAGGACACCTACGTGGATAGCAGGAGCACCCGACCAGATATGGCAGCAATATTCAATGCGCAGGCGGTTGTTTTGGTTTGATTTTTTTCTTTATGTCATATCACCTCACCTCAATGGGTTATTTAATCCCAACAAAGGGCTACACATTATGAACATGCTAGAGAAGGCACTATTCAAAATTATAATAATTAGCGGCAGTCCGTTGTAGTTTCATAACCGGACTCTGCATGTCTTCTTTTTTTTTAAATTTTTTTTATTATAATCGTGTCACCTCAAGCAAGGCATTTTACTGCCACTGTTGTGCAGGGGGTTATATACTCAGTGATAGTCACGAGCATATCAGCAGTAGATCTGGTGAAGCGGAAGCCATGCTGTTTGTCAGAGAAGAGTCTATGGGCTGTGAGATGTTGCACCACCTTGGTGTTGATGATGGCTTCGAACACTTTGCCAAAGATCGGTAGGAGGCTGATAGGGCAATAATTAGCGGAGTCAGAGGGTTCTCCAATATTTTTATATATAGGAACCATGGAGGAGGATTTCCAGAAAGCAGGAAGCAGAAGTTAGAGTTTAGAGAGAACAGAGGAGAGTCCAGGAGCACATTTCTTTAGGACAATGATGGGTATTCCGTCGCCACCACTCACCTTATAGGGGTCAAGCTTAGAAATTATTTTAGAGACCACTGAGGGAGTAATTAGTATGTCAGACATTTGGGTCTGGGTTCGGAGTGGGAAGTCAGGTACAGATACTCCAGTCGAGTCCAGTGTCGAGTTAGTGGAGAATCTGCGAACGAAGCACTCAGCCTTGTCGGTTGAAGAGGGGAGAATCTCAAATTTGTTGATTAGAGTGGGGGGATCTCATTCCAAATGTTCCGCCAAGGAAGGTCATGAAATCAAGTGTGTGTATCACTTCCTGGCAAGTTGAGGCTCACCTTAAAGAAATTCAAGCTATCAGCACTTTCTTCTACTCTGAGTTTTTTTCACCTCCAACCAACTCTTGCAAAGTCAAACACCAATAGAGAATGGACGACAGGAGCAGGTTTTGGTGAAATTGGAAGCTTCTAGTCCTGTATATGCATGCTGACAGCGAATTTAGTCATCAGGGCCATATCATAATGGTTGGTTGGTTGTTTTTATGGCATATTAACCTTGGCAGGTCATTTATTGCCAACTAAATTTTATTTATTGCTGGTAATACCTTTTTCGTTCAACAATTTATTGTTGTTTTTATATCAGATTTTTGTGTCTAGCAGTACTTTTTTCTTTTCGAGTATCAAGATTCATTAGAATTTTTTTTTTAAGGGCAGGGTCCCCAAGTCCTACCCTGTTATTTAACCTATAACTGGAGGGAAGGGACGAATTAATACCATTCCCAAAAGTACCAGTGCTTAAGTGAATTCAAGGTATTCAACTGGAATTCGAACTCGGCTCACCGATTTCTCTTTCCGAGCCAATATCCACTGCACTACAATGCACATCCGTCACTAAATGCTTACAGCACCTGGTATTCCCAAGTGGTCACCCATCTAAGTACTGACCAGGCTCAACATTGCTTAACTTCGGTGATCGAGCGAGAACCGGTGTATTCAACGTGATATGGCCGTAAGCCATATCATAATGGAAGCAATCAGCAAAGAATAAAGTTTTTGGATAAAAGATAAAGTTGCCTCTGCTGAGACAAGGAACCAAACAATTTTTCTATGATCGTTAACAATTTTGTGCGTTTGCTACAAGAACAAAATCATGGAATAAAATTTAAATATTTCAGATGTGAAGCGACTTCAAAAAGAAATATTTTCACATTATGATGTTAAGATATCACCCGTTGTGCCTTCTCAGTCTCAAGTTATATCAACTAGCAGTTTAGCCCGGTTTCACTCGTGTAGTTTAAGAAATAATAAGAATAAAAAACGTGATAAATTTACATAGCAAATACTTACACAACGTCCACCCTCGCCACTTTTATAGATATAGATAACAATGTAGAATGTCTCTATTGGATTAGGGTGAGAGGGAGAGGGGCAACATATATAGATGATATAAAGTGGGGTGATCGATTCTATATTATAATCAATACATAAACTGATCCCTGACTTTGTTAGGTAATAATATATATTTTTCTACCCCTAATTTTGACTTTCTGAAAAATTTCAAGGTGTCGTTAGCATTGTAAAATTTTTATCCACATCTGAGCACAATTCCCATCGAGCTAGACTGCAAAATGCAGATGCAAAGTCGAATCCTTCAAACAAACAAATACTTGCACAACATCCACCCTCATCACTTTTATAGATATATGAGAGTCATTCAATAAATAAGGTGAATTTTTTGGTATAAGGATTTCTACGAGGGTCATTCAATAAATAAGATGAATTTTTTGGTATAAGGACTTCTACGAGGGTCATTCAATAAATAAGATGAATTTTTCGGTATAAGTACTTCTACAAGGGTCATTCAATAAATAAGGTGAATTTTTCGGTATAAGGACTTCTACGAGGGTCATTCAATAAATAAGGTGAATTTTTCGGTATAAGGACTTCTATGAGGGTCATTCAATAAATAAGGTGAATTTTTCTGTATAAGGACTCCTACAAGGGTCATTCAATAAAAAAGGTGAATTTTTCGGTTACAGGACTTCTAATACAGATTGAAGCTTACTTTATTTTAAAATCTTTTTCCTTTACTTCTTTTTCAAAGGGATTTCATTTTTTTTGTAGATTGAGAAAAAGACTTTGAGAGTTTTGGAGATTAACAAAGATGGCCAACCAAGAAGCATGCTCCAGGATTGAACAGAGGTCAGTTATCAAGTTTTTGGTTGCTGAAGGGTGCAAACCAGTTGAAATTCAGAGGAGAATGTCAACTGTGTATGGTGCCACATGTTTCAGCCAAAAAATGTCTACAAGTGGGCTAAATTGTTTAAAGAAGTTTGAAAGTGATCATGAAGTCAAAAGTGCTGCAAGTGATTGGCTGAGACATCAGTCCAAAAATTTTTATGCTGATGGAATACAGAAGCTTGTGTACAGATGGGAAAAGTGTGTGACACTGCTAAGAGACTCTGTTGAAAAAAAAACCCAAAAAAACCCCAAAAAATGTAAGCTATCTGTATTAGAAAAATTCACCTTATTTATTAAAATGACCCTCATAGATTGTTAGCTCTTCTGCTAAGAAAATTGGTCCTCTGCATTGTGCTAGAAAATGTTTCTTGTTAGAATCTATCTTGCACAATTATAAATCTACCATTTAATACTTATCTGGTACTCTAATAAGGTATCTTGAGATTCTGGAGAAAATCGAGAGAAGGGTCTGTATTGCTTACTGGCATCTTGATGTCATTCACATTTCAACTTCCATGACATTTCTGGATTTAAAAAACTTTTTTTATAAATATTTTTATTGAAATTCTTCTGATGAACTTTCCTCTTTGGTAACTTGCCAGATGAATTTAAGCATACTTCTAGACTGAGAACAAGATCTTACCATTTTATTGCTGAAATAGCTTGATGTAACAGTAAGTTCTATTCTGATAATTTCTTTTCTCACACATCTTACCTCTGGAACTCTTCCAATTTCTAACTTCTCTGCTACTTACAATCTGCAAAAATTTAAATGCAATGGCAATTGCCAACTTCTTCAATCCTGAAACCTGTTTTTTTATTGTCCTTTCTCCTCACTAAAGTCTTCTCGTTCTCTTTCACTCCCAGTAACCCCTTGCATCTTAGTGGCATTATCGCCATCTTCTCTCTTCCTGAAACCTGTTCTTTTATTGTCCTTTCTCCTCACTAAAGTCTTCTCGTTTTCACTCCCAGTAACCCCTTGCGTCTTAGTGGCATTATTGGTCTGCTTGGGATGAAATTATTAAAAAATAAATAAAAAAGCCAATTAAGTTAAAATATTGTGCTTGGAATTACAAGCCTTTTAATATTTGGAATGGTTTCTGATATGTAGGAACTTAATATAGGAATTTAGCATCAGACTTTTAAAATGGGTGCAAATGAAATAAAGATTTCCCAGTAAATTTTGACCTCTATGAAAATATATACAAAAGAAAAAAAACAAACTATTTTAACCAAAATATTTAAATTATGGTTTAATCTATGGTCTTTTCATGATGCACTATACACAAAAAAGTTGTGTGTGTGTGTGTGTGTGTGATTAAACATTTACATATGCACACAGACAGAGAAATTGATATGTACAAAAGTTTTCTCCCAAGCAGAGAAAAAAAAAATATATATATATATATATATATATATATATATATATATACATCACAGCAGCATGCAATTTGCTTGAAGCTGCAGAAAAATAAAAAAAAAAATTCAATAAATATGAAAAAAAAAATTTCTTTGCCCTTCCTTCAACTGAGAAAGCTGAGAAGCAGTGAGGGTGAGGAGCTAAGTGTTGCTCTCCATTTAAACAAATGTCTTGTAAGGATTCAATACAGTAAGATTATCTGTGTTGGCAAATTTAAAAAGAAAACGCTTGGAACACCTCAGTCGACCTGTAGAATTTTAATTGCAGCAAAAGTTTTTTGTGCTTATTATTTCTCTAACCTCATAACTAGAAAATGCTTTTATCGTTTTTATTTTTTTAAACAACCGAAAGCTTCTAACATCTTTTCTCATTTCAAGGTTGTGTGAAATATTTTGTTTAAAAATCATAAATATTAACTTAAAAGAAAAAAAAGGATTTTTTTATAATAACCATAAATTAAATAATATTAATTTCATAAGAGAAATTCTTTAAGCATGAGAGAAATGTCATTTCATTGCTCAGCACTTTGGTAAAATTTTACTCCTTCCAAGGAATTTCCAAACAATAAAATATGAGCACCTTTATTTTCAATACTTTTAACAACCTTGAAATGATGCTATCAGAAGCTTTTTAAAGCATTTCTGTAATATGAGATGAGGTAACAAATAACCTCTTTTTTTTTTTTTATTATGTCTTCTCAGCTTTCTAACAGCAAGCGGAACTCTTTTGTTTAAGAAGAGAGAAAGACATAGAAGATAACACTGGTCTACATTCAAAACGCTTCGGAAATAAAGTGTTCATCTTTAATAACTGGAGGATGCTGAACATAAAAATGAGGTGGAAAATTAATCATTCTATTAATCAGATAACAAATTGACTTAAATAAAAAGAAAGACCTTATGAATGGAAAAACAAAAAACAAATGGCTGCAACTCAGAAACAATGAATGCTCTAAAAAGTGAGCAGAAGATAACAAAAATATCATTAAATAAGAAAAAATTCTGATTACAGTCGGAATTTTTTGAATGAGGAATTACTATTATATACTAATTTACTTAAAAGAGTGTCCTCATCAAAATTATTATAGTTACATTTACCATGTTTTACTCTCTAAATGTCTTCAATTTTTAAAAAAATTTCTTTAACCAAATCATTCATAGAATCCACAAGACAACATATTCTGAATATGGTCATAAATTCTGGGATAGGTAATGAAATGAGTCATATATTTCAGTTCCACAAACAAGTAATATTGCACTGAGTAATTAAATAGAATTAATTCATAAGACAGATTCTTTAGCGTGTATAGCGGATTGACAGTGACCTGGCATCTTGACCGCAGTCACTAACTGATGTCATTATGGCTTCACTAAATATTCTCTTTAACTTCATGGCAATTGCTCAGATTAGCTTTCCATCTTGATGCCTTGATTGTATGAATTCAAGAGTGCTACTAGATTGGCAACTAGGTCTCACTGATGAACTAGCTAGATGAAGCCACATTTTCTGTTCTTATAATTTCTTTTCTTGCGCTTCTTGTCTGAGGAAATTTGTTCTAATTTTTTTGCTTCCCGACACATACAATCTGCAAAAATTTGAGTGTAATGCAAATCATCGTCTTCTGCCTTCCTGAAACCTGTTCTTTTATTGTCCTTTCTCCTCTCAAAAGTCTTCTCATTCTCTTTCACTCCCAGTAACCCCTTTCGTCTTAGTGGCATTATCGCCATCTTCTGTCTTCCTGAAACCTGTTCTTTTATTGTCCTTTCTCCTCACTAAAGTCTTCTCATTCTCTTTCACTCCCAGTAACCCTTTGCATCTTAGTGGCATTATCGCCATCTTCTGTCTTCCTGAAACCTGTTCTTTTATTGTCCTTTCTCCCCACTAAAGTCTTCTCATTCTCTTTCACTCCCAGTAACCCCTTTCGTCTTAGTGGCATTATCGCCATCTTCTGCCTTCCTGAAACCTGTTCTTTTATTGTCCTTTCTCCTCACAAAAGTCTTCTCATTCTCTTTCACTCCCAGTAACCCCTTTCGTCTTAGTGGCATTATCGCCATCTTCTGTCTTCCTGAAACCTGTTCTTTTATTGTCCTTTCTCCTCACAAAAGTCTTCTCATTCTCTTTCACTCCCAGTAACCCCTTTCGTCTTAGTGGCATTATCGCCATCTTCTGTCTTCCTGAAACCTGTTCTTTTATTGTCCTTTCTCCTCACAAAAGTCTTCTCATTCTCTTTCACTCCCAGTAAGCCCTTGCGTCTTAGTGGCATTAACGCCATCTTTTTTCTTCCTGAAACCTGTTTTTTTATTGTTTTTTTCTCCCCACTAAAGTCTTCTCATTCTTTCACTCCCAGTAACCCACTGCGTCTTAGTGACATTATCGCCATCTTCTGTCTTCCTGAAACCTATTCTTTTATTGCTTTTCTCCTCACTAAAGTCTTCTCATTCTCTTTCATTCCCAGTGACCCCGTGTGTCTTAGTGGCATTGTTGTCTTGCTTGGGTATGATATGATTAAAAAAAAATAAAAAATAAAAATAGAACAAAGAGTTTGATTTATTATTGCCAACTATGAAGGTCAGAGGGCAACACAACAAAAATATTGTGACTATAACAACAAACATGAGATACCAATCTGAGAATACCAGTATATGATCGGTCAACAACATTTCATGGAAATAATGCTACCTTTCTACTCTCTAAAAAGATTTTACCTCATACATAGCTGAATGAATTGAATACATCGATTGTTAGTGTGTGTATATATATATATATATATATATATATATATATCAATGAAATGAATTAGAGCGCTAAAAAGTCTGCCTACTTCCACCAAATGCCCATAGCCCAGGGGTAGAGTCACCGACTGACGCCATTTCAGTCGGGTTTCAGTCCTGGATAAAAAAGCAATCGGAGTCTAACCTTACTGATGAGCTGTGATACGGCGAAACAGATCTGTCTGTGGATGACGATATATATATATATATATATATATATATATATATATATATATATATATACACACACACAGATTTAAAACAGTGAATGATCAATCAATTGGAAGATAATGAAATAGATTTTATAACCGATTAAAACAAAATAATTTCCAAAATCCCTAACTTGATTCCAATTAAAAATAATGAAATAAAATAATTCAAAATAAAAATTTTAATTGTTACCGCTGTCTGTTCTTGGTAATTTTCAATATTTTAAATAGATTTTACAACCAATTTAGTTAAAAAAACAATTTCCAAAATCTTTTTTTTTTTTTAAGCGTTTCACCCCGAGCAAGGCATGTCACTGCCACTACTGCGCAGGGGAGCTACGTAGAGTGGAGAAAGGATGATTAAATATAGGAAATGTCAGAGGGTGGGTGATAGGCGGGTAAGGATACCTAGAATGAGGGTTGGGTAGATGAGTGTTCTGAGAATAATTGGGAGTTAATGTGATAGGAGGTGTCTATTGACCCTACATTTAAACACCTGGAGATTGTAATTGTCGGGAAAGCAGAGTTGTGGAAGGGAGTTCCACAGGCGGGAAGCGTGAGAAAAGAAGCTGTTGGAGTAGAATTTACGGTTACATCTTATTTGTTTAACTGTAAAAGGGTGGTACCTAGTTGCTAATCTAGTATCTATGACTCAGTTCAAATTGTATTGGTAAAGGAACTTAAATATTTTTTTAAAATCATTCCACCCTAAGCAAGGCAATAAGGCCACTAAGATGCCAAGGGTTAGTCAGTATGAAAGAATAAGAAAAAAGAATAACACAACTAAGGACAATAAAGGAACAGGAATTAAGACATAATATAGCCGGGAGAATAAAATTTCATATTAAATTTAATTTTCAAAAAATGTGCATCGTGGTTCAGTGGGTATCAGCCCAGAACGAGAAATCGGGGAGCTGGGTTCGAATTCCAGTTAAATTCATTGCATTCACTTACGCACAAATACCCATGGGAAAGGTATTAATCCGTCTCTTCCCTCCAGTTATGGGTTAAATCATAGAACAGACTGGGTTCTATAACCTCGGCTGGCAAACAGTCTACTGCAGAAAGCA
Organism: Ascarosepion bandense; assembly: GCA_037127315.1. Classification (NCBI taxonomy): domain Eukaryota; kingdom Metazoa; phylum Mollusca; class Cephalopoda; order Sepiida; family Sepiidae; genus Ascarosepion; species Ascarosepion bandense. The sequence continues at coordinate 3,708,001 of JBBBDQ010001031.1, read as the reverse complement.
ATGGCAACCTACTGCAGGATAATCATTCTGCCCAGTCAGTCATATCTCTTTTGAGACATGATCGCCCAAAGTGTGTATCACACACCACACTTAACTGACTGACTGAATATAATAGTTGGAAATATAATTAAAACTCCTACTGGGCATAAAATGGGGGATCGGTTTTCAATTGTTATGAATTAATAAACTGATCCCCCACTAATTATACGTAATACAATAATGTAATATAATCTATCTCTTCGATCTTCATCTATGAGTTAAATGGCAGCACAAATTGGGTTCTATAGCCTTGGCTGGCAACCAGTCTACTGCAGAAAGTAATGGCATGCTACGGGATAATCTTCTGCCCAATCAGTCATGTCTCTTTTGAGACATGATCACCCAAGCATGTATCATGTATGGCATTTAACTGACTGACTGTGCCATTAAAAATTTCTGATAATTATAAAAATTTTATTTTGCATCATCCCCACCAAAAAAAAACAAAAAACAAAAACGGTCAACCATTTTAGGAGCATAATGATTTTAAGGCAAGTAGAGTATGGTGATCGTCACAGGATTTAACGAAGCCAGATTAAGATTAAGATTGTTCCAATGTGCTGCCGACACTGTGAAAGCCGGAGACGATAAGATGACTTTTGTGAGTCTGAACACCTTCATGGAGCAAGATTTAGTAGAGGCTGCTGATGTTGTAAATAAATTGCTTAATATTAATAGAGCACTGAGAATAATACCGACGTGCATTGTGGTGGATATCAGCTCTAAACGAGAATCTGGTTTCCGAGTTTGAATTCCAGTTGAATTCCTAGAATTCACTTATGCGCAAATACTCTTAAAAAAGGTATTAATCCGTCTCTTCTCTCTCCAGCTATGGGTAAAATAGCAAGACAAATTGGGTTCTATAGCTTTGGCTGGTAGCCAGTCTACCACAGAAAATAATGGGAACCTACTGCAGGAAAACCTGTTGAAGCATGATTGCCCAAGTGTGTATCACGTATGGCACTTAAATTCTTTATTTTTATAATCGTATCACCCCAAGCAAGGCGTTTTATTGCCACTGTTTTGCAGGGGTTTACATAGGAGGTAAGTTATGAAAAAGAGTGACAGGCTATAGGGGTGTTGGGAAGTGGGTAAGAGAAAGATGAGAATACTGATGTGAGTGGAGTGGACGAAGAAAGGTGCATGAGAGAGAGGATGCAAGTTAGTGAGATAAGAGATGACTATTGAATTTACATTTAAATTCTTGGAGAGTGTAGCTGTCAGGGAAGCAAGTAAATGGAAGGGAATTTCACAGGCGGAAAGTGCGAGAAAAGAAGCTGATAGAGTAGAATTTGCATTTACAATTTATTAGTTTCACAGTAAAAGGTGGGACCTAGTTGCTAATCTTGTGGCTTGAGTAAATTTATATATAAAGGGCACCAGTGAGCTAAGTTCATCGGAGCAGAAGCTGTTAAAGTATTTTTAAAAGAGACACAGGGAAGTCACATTGCACCAGTGAGAAAGTGACTGTATCCAAACTGCCAAGTCTGGATCGATCACATTACAGATTCTCCATTGGATTTTGTCAAAAACACCTACGTGGATAGCAGGAGCACCCGACCAAATATGGCAGCAATATTCAATACACAAACTGATCAATTGTAAACAAAATAAAATGTTCGAAACTTATCTTCACAACTTATAGTTTCGCAGAAATAGTATTCGCTTATCATTTTTACCCAGCATTGACTATTGACTCAAGCATAACAAACAACCGATTGGAACTTCCTTTACCAAATTAAATTCTGTAATGTATGTTAAATTCATTACATGAATTTAACGTACATTATTGTAAGGAATATAACATCATTGTATTTATAACATGTACAGTGATGCAATGCCAATCTTACAGTCATTGCATCGACTGGCAGCGTATACAAGGTAAAGATTGAGATGACAACAACATAAAATCTTAATCATTTTTGTTTTCAGCCTATCCAAAATCTGTAAAGGAAAACATTTCATATCCGAAGCACAAAATTTGAAGTTTGTAGACCAGGGTAAATAATAGAGAATTGATATTTAAAAAAAGGAAGTAAAAAAAAAAAAAAAAAAAAAAAAAAAGGAACAAAAAAATTTAAAAAAAAAAAGGAAAAACAAAAAAAAGAAAGAAAAAAGAAAAGAGAAGAATAAGAAATATGAAAAAAAGAAAGAAAAGTGAAAAAGAAAGAAAGAGAACGAAAGAAAGAGAAAGAGAACGAAAGAAAGAGAACGAAAGAAAGAAAGAAAGAGAACGAAAGAAAGAGAACGAAAGAAAGAAAGAGAACGAAAGAAAGAAAGAAAGAAAGAGAACGAAAGAAAGAAAGAAAGAAAGAAAGAACGAAAGAAAGAAAGAAAGAAAGAGAATGAACGAAAGAAAGAAAGAGAACGAAAGAAAGAAAGAGAACGAAAGAAAGAAAGAGAACGAAAGAAAGAAAGAGAAAGAAAGAAAGAGAACAAAAGAAAGAAAGAGAACAAAAGAAAGAAAGAAAGAAAGAAGCGAAAGAAAGAAAGAAAGAGAACGAAAAAGAACGAAGAACAAAAAAGAAAGAAGGATAAAAAAGAAAAAAGGATAAGAAAAAAGGAAAAAAGGATAAAAAAGAAAATTAAGAAAAAAGAAAAAAAGGAAGAAAGAAAAAGGAAAAAAAAGAAAAAAGAAGAAATAAAAAAGAAAAAAAGAAATAAAAAAGAAAGAAAGAAAAAAAAAGAAGAAATAAAAAAAAAAGAAGAAATAAAAAAAAAGAAGAAATAAAAAAAAAGAAGAAATAAAAAAAAAGAAGAAATAAAAAAAAAGAAGAAATAAAAAAAAAAGAAGAAAAAAAAAAAGAAGAAAAAAAAAGAAGAAATAAAAAAAAAGAAGAAATAAAAAAAAAAGAAGAAATAAAAAAAAAAGAAAAAATCATGAAAAAGAGGGCAACAATGCTGCAATCAGAGAGAGATAAAGTTATGGGCAGAATTGGTCTTACTTTTCTTTCTGACAACTGATATTCACCAGTTTGTCTTGAATCGGGGAGAAACAGCATCCAACTATACCCAAAGTAATATCTACCACTGGCTGAAGAGTGTTGAGGTGTTCCAAGCGCTATAAAGGTCAAGAAAGGTCACATGACTATACAAAAACTAACAGCCAGCAACAAAAGAAAAACTTTTTTTTAAATGTCTATTTATCAAGTCAATTCGAATGAGGATAAAGCTTTACTCATTTTGGCAACAATAAACATCAACAGGAAAAAAAAAAAGAATGACAATTTATCGTAAGAAAAAAAGAACGAAAGCTTAGAGAATTTATTTGAAATATGTACCATCGGCAAATCTTTAAAATCTTTCTCTTAAGGCTTAAATGGTTGTCATGGAATTTGTTGTTTTTCAAGGGTTACAATAAGTTCCGAGTTTGAATTCCTTACATTCACTTAAGCGCAAATACCCTTGGGAAAGGTATTAATCCGTCTCTTCCCTCCAGTTAAGGGTTAAATAATAATAAAACAGATTAGGTTCTATAGCCTTGGCTGGCAACCAGTCTACCACAGAAAGCAATGGCAACCTATTGCGGGATAATATTCTACCCAGTCAATCATGTCTCGAAAAAGACATGATCGGCCAAGCATGTATCACGTATGGCACTTAACTAATTGTTCATAATGGATGCGTGCTGTGGTGCAGTGGATATCGAATCAGAACAAGAGATCGAGGTGCTGAGTTTGAATTCCAGTTGAATTCCTTGTATTCACTTACGCGCAAATACCCTTGGGAAAGGTATCAATCCATCTCTTCCCTCCAGTTATGGGTTAAATAATAAAACAGATTAGGTTCTATAGCCTTGGCTGGAAACCAGTTTACCGCAGAAAGCAATGGCAACCTACTGCGGGATAATATTCTGCTCAGTCAGTCATGTCTTTTTCAAGACATGATCGGCCAAGTGTGTATCACGTATGGCACTTAACTAACTGACTGACAATAAGTTCATTCTATTTTCAATTGCAATTTCTAGAGCAGGCATTCACAACATTTAGCTTTGTTTGGCAAAATGCTGAACACTCATCGATGATGTTTTTTACTATTGCTCACCTGATACAAAGCGAAAGAGTCACTCAATGTAGAGGAGTAATGTTAATGATATATTAACCATTTCCTTTATAAGGAAACATTTGACATTCATTAACTGAGCAGATAGTACTGCTTTTAATTGAAATTTATAAAATCTTTTCTTCAAATTTTCAGAAAAATAGGTTTCTCAAGTCCAGCAATTGTTATAATTCTTTCTAATATTGATGAGTGCTTCCTTCCTAACCTTTTATAAGAAATAGCGGAGAATGTCAACATTTTGATTTAGTCATTATTTTCACTTTGAATTAGTTGTTGCGGCTATTGGTAGTCCTCAAGTGATATGCTCCCTATAATCAAGTACAGTACTTTGGAATTCTGTAGTGCCAGACCCCAAGATCCAAATAAGGATGGTCTTTTCACCAAGGATGTGCTTTTGTGGTGCAGTGAATATCGACTTGGAACAACAAATCAGAGGGCAGAGTTTGAATTCCAGTTGAACACCTTGCATTCACTTGCGCACAAATACCCTTGGGAAAGGTATTAATCTGTCTCTTCCCTCCAGCTATAGATTAAATAATAGGACAGATTAGGTTCTATAGCCTTGGCTGGCAACCAGTCTACTGCAGAAAGCAACCTACTGCAAGATAATCTTTTGCTCAGTCAGTCATGTCTTTTTCAAAACATAATCGCCCAAAACGTGTATCAAGTATGGCACTTAACTGACTGAGTGAATATAATAGTTGGAAACATAATTAGAACTTTTACTGGGAATAAAGAGGGGGATCGGTTTTCTATTGTTATGAAGTAATAAACTGATCCCCCACTAATCATACTTAATATAATAATGTAATATAATCTATCTGTTCTCCCTCCAGCTACGAGTTAAATGGCAGGACAAATTGGGTTCTGTAGCCTTGGCTGGCAACTACTCTGCCAGAGAAAGTAATAGCAACCTATTGTGGGATAATCTTCTGCCCAGTCAGTCTTTCGAGACATGATCACCCAAGCGTGTATCACATATGGCACTTGACTGACTAACTTTTCACCAAGACCACTCCCCTCTGGCTTCACTCACCGAGAACCATTTTTAACCATTGATAGAAAGTAGTTTTACACCGTTAACAGTTTATATATTTTTAAATAGTCTGGTGCACTGTGGTGCAGTGGATATTAGCTCAGAATGAGGAATCAGAGAGCAGAGTTCAAATTCCAGTTAAATTCATTGCATTCACTTTTGCACAACTACCCTTGTGAAAAGTATGAATCCTTCTCCCTCCAGCTATGAGTTAAATAGCTAAACAGACTGTCCTACAGCCTTGGTTGGCAACCAGTCTACTGCAGAAAAGAATGGCAACCAACTTAAACCTGTGTTCACCCGGTTCACACTCCACCCACATCTACTGAACAGGTTAAGAGGCTCATCCCTTGTTTCCTGTTTAGGATGCAGTTTCCGGTGTTCTCTTTTCTAATCTTCTCACTCTTATGTAGCCCCCTGCACATCAGTGGCGTTACCACCTTGCTTGGGGTGATAAAAATTAAAATAAAACAAAAAAAAAAAAACTAAGAATCTATATACAAAGAAAATAATGCAGATCTTAAAAGTCATTCATAGTGAATTCAGTTCTCCCTAAGTGTACCTTAGATGTGGAGATTAGTAAATTGTAACAAACATCAGAATAGCCTTCAGTATTATGGTTTACATTTTAGTGATCTTTTGCAGCACCCAACAAATTTATCCTTGTGTCAGACTTAAACTGCAAAAAGAACGTAAAATTCTTGTGGGATGCTCCAAAATTTTATTTTTGCGCCAGACTTGTTAATTTTTGATTTCTTAGCTGTAGTGTTATCAAAAATAAAAATTATATCATTAATAAAACAAGATGAAATATTAACACCAGTTAAAATCCCAAGAAAAACAACAAAAACCATTTGGCAGAGAAAAGTCTTTACCCATGGCCGTTTCCACAATACCAACTGACATGTAAAACAATTTTTATCTTTAATTGTGATTAAAATACAATTATACGAAGTTTTTAAGAAATAAACATTACTCTCCCACCCCCACCAGATATCACTAAACTTGACTTCATATAATGCAAGTAAAAATAGAGAAATAAAAAAAAAAAAACTAGGAAAAAATTGGTCTTGAAAGATAAACTTAAAATCCTGGCCTTTTACACAGACTCAAATCTCGACTACAACTGCTGACAAAAAATACCTAACTATTCCAGATTCAATTTTCTAAAAGCCGCTTAGACGTGGCACAAGGCCAAAAATATGTGAATACCCAGTGTGGATTGAACTCACTACTCAATTGAAATGGTTTTAGCGAGACAAGCTTGCTAACCATTAGAATACCCCAAGGTGCCCTTTCTAAGTGCTGCATAGATGTGGCACAAGGCCGAAAGTATGAGCCACCCAGTGAGGATCAAACTCACTACTCAATTGCAATGGTTTTAGCAAGTCAAGCTTGCTAACCTCAAGGAGCCCTTTCTAAGCACTGCATAGATGTGGCACAAGGCCAAAAGTATGAGATACCCAGTGTGGATTGAACTCACTACTCAGTTGTAATAGATTCTAGCAAGACAAGCTTTTTAGCTATCATGTGTCGAGGTGCCCAATAACTATACCAGAGGCAAGACAGACCAAAGCACATATGACAATTTCTTACAGAAGTTAGAGGTTAAGTAATAACAAATATTGTTTGTACCCAACAAAGACTCCTGACCAATAAATTCCTGGAGGATAACACATTTCAACCGAGCAGATTTTATAAATAAAGAGCTCAATATTAAGAAATAGAGTATTAACAGTGAATAAATGAATAAAAAAGTCCAATCACTTATCTTCCCATTTCACAGAGGTTACATCCACATGGTAGCCAGACAGTTCACAGACAAGAAAATTGTTTGATGCTTTAAATCAGCAATTCCCAAACTAGGGGAAATTTCCCCCTGGGGGGAAATTTGAAGTTACCAGGGAGGAAATAATTACGCTACCTACTAAATAAAAAAAAAATCTCAGATCAATTTTCTCATGTCCCTCTGAGAGAGAGAGAGAAAGAATGTGTGTGTGTGTGTGTGTGTGTGTGTGTGTCTGAGAGAGAGCCTGTCTGTTTTCCACAATCTACCTTTGTGAGTCAGGATTTTCTACTTTACTCACAATCAAACCCAAAGCACGAAACTGACTGGAGGTGGAATGTGACATACGTTGCGTGCTTGCCAAAACTAACCCTGATATTGATACGCTGGTGCACAAGAAGCAGCATCACCCTTCTCACTAATTTAATTCTGAAGTAGAAGAGCAAACAAAAGTCCTTTTATTTGTTACTAACCGCTCTCTATGGCTGTGCTTAGTTATTTACTAACACTCCTCTATGGCTGTACTGATTGTTGCTAACCGCTCTCTAGCTGTGCTTTTGATTGTTACTAACCGCTCTCTATAGCTGTGCTTTAGTTGTTACTAACATTCTCTATGGCTGTGCTTAGTTGTTACTAACCGCTCTCTATGGCTGTGCTTAGTTGTTACTAACAGCTCTCATAATGTGCTTAGTTGTTACTAACCGCTCTCTGGCTGTGCTTAGTTGTTACTAACACAGCTCTATGGCTGTGCTTAGTTGTTACTAACCGCTCTCTATGGCTGTGCTTTAGTTATAACACGCTCTCTAGCTGTGTAGTTGTTACTAACCGCTCTCTATAGCTGTGCTTAGTTGTTACTAACATTCTCTATGTTGTGCTTGGTTGTTACTAACTTGTCTCTATGGCTGTGTGTGATTGTTACTAACCGCTCTCTGTAACGTACTTAGTTGTTACTAACCGCTCTCTGTGGCTGTACTTGATTGTTACTAACCGCTCTCTATGGCTGTCCTTAGTTGTTACTAACCGCTCTCTGGCTGTGCTTAGTTGTTACTAACACCGCTCTCTATGGCTGTGCTTGATTGTTTCTAACCGCTCTCTAGCTGTGCTTAGTTGTTACTAACCGCTCTCTATGGCTGTGTAGTTGTTACTAACCGCTTCTCTATGGCTGTGCTTAGTTGTTACTAACCGCTCTCTATGGCTGTGCTTGGTGTTATAACCGCTCTCTATGGCTGTGCTTAGTTGTTACTAACCGCTCTCTATGGCTGTGCTTAGTTGTTACTAACCGCTCTCTATCAGCTGTGTAGTTATTTATAACCGCTCTCTATAGCTGTGCTTAGTTGTACTAACCGCTCTCTATGGCTACATGTGCTTCGTTGTTACTAACCGCTCTCTATGGCTGTGCTGATTGTTACTAACACTCTCTATGGCTGTGCTTGGTTATTTGCTCGCTCTCTATGTGTGCTTAGTTGTTACTAACCGCTCTCTATAGCTGTTAGTTGTTACTAACACTCTCTAGTATGTGCTTAGTTATTTACTAACCGCTCATGGCTGTGCTTGGTTATTTTACTAACCGCTCTCTATGGCTGTGCTTAGTTGTTACTAACCGCTCTATGGCTGTGTAGTTGTTACTGTGTCTCTATGGCTGTGTAGTTGTTACTAACCGCTCTCTATGGCTATTGTAGTTGTTACTAACAGCTCTCATATGGCTGTGCTTGGTTATTCCTGCCGCTCTATGGCTGGCAGTTGTTACTAACCGCTCTCTATAGCTGTGCTTGGTTGTTACTAACCGCTCTCTATGGCTGTGCTTAGTTGTTGCTAACCGCTCTCTATGGCTACAGTATTTAGTTGTTTCTTCTCTATGGCTGTGCTTAGTTGTTGCTAACCGCTCTCTATGGCTGTGCTTAGTTGTTACTAACCGCTCTCTGTAATGACTTATTGGCAATTTGTTTACTAACCGCTCTCTATGGCTGTGCTTAGTTATTTCAGCAACTCTCTATAAACTCCTTGCTTAGTTGTTACTAACTTGTCTCTCTGTAATGTGCTTAGTTGTTACTAACCGCTCTATGGCTGTGCTTAGTTGTTACTAACCGCTCTCTATGGCTGTGCTTAGTTGTTACTAACCGCTCTCTATGGCTATTAACTTAGTTGTTACTAACAGCTCTCTATAGCTGTGCTTAGTTGTTACTAACCGCTCTCTATGGCTGGCTCTTAGTTGTTACTAACCGCTCTCTATGGCTGTGTAGTTGTTACTGTAGCTCTCCATGGCTGTGCTTAGTTGTTACTAACCGCTCTCTATGACTGTGCTTAGTTGTGTACTAACCGCTCTCTATGGCTGTGCTTAGTTGTTACTAACCGCTCTCTATGGCTGTGCTTGGTTGTTACTAACCGCTCTATGGCTGTGCTCCAAAGTTGTTACTAACCGCTCTCTATAGCTATGCTTAGTTGTTGCCAGCAGCTCTCTATGGCTATGCTTAGTTGTTACTAACCGCTCTCTACGGCTATGCTTAGTTGTTACTAACCGCTCTCCTACGGCTATGCTTAGTTGTTACTAACCGCTCTACGGCTATGCTTAGTTGTTACTAGCATCTCTACGGCTATACTTAGTTGTTACTAACAACTCTACGGCTATGCTTAGTTGTTACTAACTAACCGCTCTCTAAAACTGCTTAGTTGTTACTAACTTGTTTCCTCTATGTGATTGTTACTAACTAGCTCTATACGGCTATGCTTAGTTATTGCACTAACTACTCTCTGGCTACCTCATCTCAGAAATATAGACAAATAGAATGATCTATTATCAAATGTCGTACAAATGGCAACAAAGATGAAGACAATAGTCCGAATAATGTACATAGTGTAAATACTACCTCATCTCAGAAATATAGACAAATAGAATGATCTATTACTAAACGTCTTACAAATTGCAACAAAGATGAGGACAATAGTCCGAATAATGTACATAGTGTAAATACTACCTCATCTCCTAAATATAGACAAATACGAAAAGAAAACTTATACTTAATACCAGGAAAAGGCAGCTGAAATTTCTGGGACCTGTAGTGAGAAAAGAGGGCCTGGAGAACCTAATGCTCACAGGACAGATAGAAATAAGGAGAGACAAGGGAAAACAATGTGTGACATACTCAAGGGATTTGTATAGATGGATGGCTGAATAGAGTTTGAGTAGGATAGCTCTAAAAAGTTACTGCATGAGTAATCACCAAAATGGATGTTGGGAATAATAGTACAAGACTCGCATGCGATGTAAAGTAGATACACTGCTAGTGAACCACTGGGAAGTATAATCATTCAGTATTTACTACTTCTCCAACAAGGCAAATGTGACAAGGTCAATTAAAGTAGAGATTCTGAGCACTTAAGCTCAGATAAAATGTCCTATAGACCCAGCTAAAGGTTGAGTCAAGCTCTTGTTTATTCAGCCCAGACAAGACACTACCCATCTTGTCTAGGTCCCTCTCCGCTCGGAAGCAGAGAGTTGACAAAGTTGATCTAAATTAAAAATATAACCGTTGTAACCCTAAAAAGTTTACTGCGTGAGTAATCAGCAAAACAGAGGTTGGGAATAATACTATATCAACAAATACAGGACTTGCATACTGTGTGAAGTAGATACACTGGTAGTGAATTCCTAGTCAGAGTGATCACTCTCTTCTACCCCAATAGTGTTCACATATTCAAGAGGATAGAAACATCTCATTACTATGTATAGTATCAACAGATAGAGAGAAGTGGAGAGCCATGATTGTCTACATCCTGAAGGGACACAAAACATAGAAAAAAGAAGAGAGATTTGAGGGATTTTTTCTTTTCTTTTTTTTTATGAGATGAGGTAGTATTTACATTATTCAGACTATTGTCCTCATCTTTGTTGCCATTTGTACGACGTTTAATAATAGATCATTCTATTTGTCTATATTTCTGAGATGAGGTAGTATTTACTCTATTTACATTATTCGGACTATTGTCCTCATCTTTGTTGCCATTTGTACAACGTTTAATAATAGATCATTCTATTTGTCTATATTTCTGAGATGAGGTAGTATTTACAGTATTTACATTATTCGGACTATTGTCCTCATCTTTGTTGCCATTTGTACAATGTTTAATAATAGATCATTCTATTTGTCTATATTTCTGAGATGAAGTAGTATTTACAATATTTACATTATTCAGACTATTGTCCTCATCTTTGTTGCCATTTGTACGACGTTTAATAATAGATTATTCTATTTGTCTATATTTTGTTAGATAATGCAAATAAAAGGTTTGTTTTGCAATGTCAGTTGGTGTCAGTAGTAGAGTTTATACAAGTTATTAATGGTACATATAAAAACAAATTAGTTAAGAAAAGCAAATAATTTCTTTGATCAAAAGATACAGGATTGTTTTTTTAAGCTTTTTTTTGTGAAGAAAAGTTAAAAGATTTTAAGCATTTTGTTAAAAAAGGTTTTAGTTTGGTTTTATGCTCAACCTAAAATATCTTCTACAAAAAAGAAAAATATCAATAAAATAATGATGAAAATACAGAAAAGGAAAAGCAGAAGACAAACACATAAAAGGCGGGAAAAAACTTAATATGGCCAACCCATTTTTTTTTTACTACTTCTACAAGAGAAAGGAAGATTAAACAAAACCTTTGAATTCAAAATTTCAGTAATTGTTTTTTTTTTTTGTCATAGATGGAATGTTGCAGAGTATTTAAATCAAGAACATTTTGCACAGGAAAAAAAATAAAATAAAATAAAATAAAAGCTAAAATCAAAAGTAAAAAATTATAAAGCCAACAAAAAACAAGTAAAATCATAAATCAAATAAAAATAAAAAATAAATGTGTTTTTACCTAGCTTCATATAATCGGTATAAAAAAATAAATAATTGCAAAATCCACACAGTTGAATTTTAATGTCAAAAGTATCTTTAAATACAGTCGACACTTTCCGTTTTGCAGTCAGTACAATTTTTAACAAGGCATAAAATTTTGTCAGAGAAGCAGTTATATTAAACCCTAAATTCACAATGCAAATTGGAAATTTTTTTTGTATCTTTATATATGCAAATCATGCCATTGTGTAAAGATTCATAAAATCATTTAGAACCATCTGAAAATGATTTTTGCAAGAAATTAGTATTTTATTTTTCTGTTTTTGATAACTGACAGTGGATTTTAAAAGATTGTTAAGGTAGTTGTATTTAGCAAGGGGGAGGGGTCATTTTTTTCTTTTTTTACAAAAATAAAAATATTGAAGCCAGGTAAAAACTCATCACAAGAAGAAAAACAAAGAAAAAAATTTTAAATAAAAAAAGAAAAGAAATTTATCTAAACCTGAAAATTTTTTGTTGTTTTCATAACATAAAAAACAAAATGACAGTAAACGAGAAATTTCACAACTGAATAAATAACTTAAAATTTGAATTAAAAATGAAGGGAGATACCAATTTGTAAGGGAACTTTTAAAAAACTACTAAAGTAATCATTATATAAAAATTACATCAATGTTCTTCCCAGAATCCCATTGAGCTTGTGTAATAACTTTGACAAAAATCGAACAAAAATTTGGATGACAAAAAAAATTAAAACTATTCAATGTTTGAATTTATAATTTCAAGGTCTTGTACAAGGCTAAGTTATATTAAGTAAGCCAGAAAGTATTTCAATATAAAATTTTGTAATTTTTAAGCATGACAGCAAATTTTTTCCAGATAGCTTTTTGCCAAAACTAGTACTAAATGCATTGTTTTCTGATTTTAAATTGCTTTTCCAATTCCTCTTTCTAAATGCGATCCTATCAAAATATAAGCATTAAAATATTTGTAACAAACGAGTTGTTTTTTGAACTTTTAAGATATCTTCTATAGGTTCTAAGCACTATTGTATGTATTTAGCTTTATTTGCTAAGTTAATAATATTTCAAATAAATCCAGCCTCTTCACAAAAAATATACTGCATTTGGGAGCACTTAAAAATCAATTTATACTTGTTTTTCATTTCCTCAATGACAATCACACAGTTCTATAAATTATAAACCTGAATATTAAGGTCTTGTTAAAAATAAGAATGTGAAAATGGATAAGATTGAGAATATACTTTCGTCTAATAAAGTAAATTGCCTTCTGGGTTTGAACCATGTTACAAGAAGTTCATAATGTGAGAGTCAAATTTTATAAAACAACTTCTGAAGACCACCATTAGCTATATACACATGAATAAAGTAAAAGAAATGTCAATTAAAATATTCTATTAAAAACAAGTGTCTGAAATTTAAAAAAATAAATTCTGACAAGTATTTCTTTCATCTTAATTTCACTTGCTGGTCACCACATCTAATCAAACCATCTTTATTATTAGTAATAATATTATCTTGAATTTTATTATTAGATGAAGCATTGTCAGCCATTATTAATTTTTGACTAGTATTTCTTTCATCTTAATTTCACTTGCTTTTCATCACAATTACTCAGGCCATCATTCTACAGCCATTAGTAGTAATATTATTTTGAATCTTATTAGATTAAACATTACCAACATTTCTTCATTTTTGATTAGTATTTCTTTCACATTAAATTCAATTGCCTTTCACTGTAACTACAGACCATTAACAGTCATTATTACCCTGGGCAGTGCTTAAATAAAATTATGGTTTTGTGTTACTTAAATTGGCATCTATTTTTAGCTTCATCTAATAAAAATAAGTCCTAGAAATATTTAGAACAATAAAAGATAACATTATTTGCAACCGAGATATTTTTATAAATGTCTTAGACAGTCATTTGATTATGAAATCAATTTGAATATCAAGACTTATATGTGACCAAAAAAGATAGAAAAATTTTCAGCTACAAGAAACACAAAGAATGAAATAGGGATCTGTTTCAGAGTGCCATCTTTGAGCAGCTAGAACCATTTTGTGAACACATTGAATTGAATAGCATCTTTGCTCTACAAAATTCCATTCAAACACTTCCTTTGGTGAAAAAAAAAAAATGTCTATTCGACTTCAGTCAGTTAAGTGCCATATGTGATACACGCTTGGGCGATCATGTCTCGAAAGAGACATGACTGACTGGGCAGAAAATTATCCCGCAGTAGGTTGCCATTACTTTCTGCGGTAGACTGGTCGCCAGCCAAGGCTATAGAACCCAATCTGTCCTGTTATTTAACCCATAACTGGAAGGAATAGACGGATTAATACCTTTCCCAAGAGTATTTGCGCGTAAGTGAATACAATAGATTAAACTGGAACTCGAACTCGGCTCCCCAGCTTCTCGTTCTGAGCTGATATACATTGTACCACAACGCATATGCCTATTCAACTTACTCGTCTGATTATCATCAAATAAATTTACAGATTAGTTTCATTCTCTTTCCAACAGTACATCAATCTTTCTAACTACAGTTGCTTTCACAATGAATAAAAAAGTCATCTTTTGTAAGATTAACTTTTTGTCGTTTTCGCTCTTAACCTGAATTTGTGAAACAAAGATTAAATTAAGCTACTGATTTTGCTAATTGACAAAATTAGCATAAGAAGCTGGGTAATAACAAAATTAATTGTAAAAATCTCCAACTTTTTTTTTTTTTTTTAAGAAAGCATATAAACAAATTGTTTTGTTAAACATTTTCATTGTCCAATCTCGGCATATTCACTCTGATTTTCTCTTGCAAAAATGAGAAAAAATAAATAAATATAAAATTTAATAAAATAAAACTTTGACTAGCAGAATGCAAGATTAATTTTTTAAACATTTTCTTTGAAAAAATTGCATCCTCATTACAAAAAAAAATGGTATATATTAAATCTTTTTTGTAAGAAATATTAAAATGAGTCTTGATCCAAGTCTAAAATTTCTTAAAATTTTTTTTCAATTTATTCACCATTTATAATTTTTAAGTTGTTTTGTTCTTTTTTAAATTAGGCAATTCTTAAAATTTAATTAAAATATTCAATAATTTAAAAATTTAGACATTTGTTATTATTAAGCAATTATAAAATTAAAATTTTTGTGTTATTTTTTAATTTAGGCAATTTTTAAAAAATTATTAATTTAAAAATTTACAAATACATTTTTTTAAAATTACTCAGTTTATTATTTTATTTTAAATAAAAACAAGAACCAATTCAATGCATCACATTCTGATTTTGTTTTTAACAAGAATCAAATTGAAATTTGTGCATAACAATGTCTGGAAATATGTTTCTTTATTCTGACAATAATTTCCTTCATTTCTATCAATTCAGTTTAACCCACACCATTGATTTTTGGGGTTAGTTTTTACCCAGAATATTTTGGGCTGGCACTTAGACAAGCAAAATGTGGCGAAAAAAAATTCTGCCATTCGTGACACAACATTACATTTTGTCTGGAACAAAATTAGAAAAATAGATAGCTTTCATGTTTCAGTACAAAAATGATAGCTTTGTGTGATTTTTAGCCTCAATAACTCCATTATAAGATGATTATATTACAAATATGACATTTAGTGGAATTTCTAATGGTTGTTTACGAGAAAGAACATTTCTGTAACTTATATAATGATTGTCAAATTAAAATTTGGACTAAGATGCATGCTTTAGGTGGGATAACAGACGGGAAAGAGAGATAGCGGGAGGGGAGCTATTTTTGTTAAATAAAAGATTGAAAAAGAGAGGAAGGATTCCTAGGCAAAGTATTTATTTATTCTGTCACTAACAAAACCAGTGTGAGTTGTTTGTGAAGACAATTCTAACAGTTCTAAGCTGGGATTAAAAGTGTGTTTCCCTTCATTTAGTATTCACACAAACCTGTGTTGTTTTCCGCAGGGGAGAGCTCTCCTTGGAAGTCCTGTTGCTTGGGACACTGGACTGACTAGTAACAACATTGACAGGTATTTGCATTGCCTTTGGATTGTTACAGCTACTCCCCAACAATGAAGAATCACTTTCGGAAACAGTTAATCGGTCTTTGTTCACAGTGATCCCCACTTTAGGGGGGACTGCAGGCTTCCCGCTCCCAGCCGTATTTGCGACTAAGACTGGTTTATTTGGTGGGATTGGGGGTGGAGTCCCCCGCCCGACAGACACAGACTTCCGAGTTGGGCCTGAACTTTGACCAATCTGGAATGAAATTTTGCCTCCGGACGTGCTGACCACAGTTGTACCACCAGCACTGACACTAATTCGATTTCCAGATGATCCTTCGGACACTATCCGGATGTCTGATGCGGGGCTGAACATTTCTCCAGGAGATATTGGTCGCTTCTCTGGTGACGAAGGTGAATGATTGCTGTTTATCTGAAGGGCTGTCTTTTTAGCATCACTTGAAGCTAAACGATCTGCTGAGGATGAAGAATTGTCTAAGACTATAGAACCAGGAGGTATATGTACAGTTTTTGCAACAGAAGTAGCAGCCGGCGCCACTGAAACGGTACGGTCTGTGCAAGGTTCTCTATTCAATGAGCAACTACTTGAAGCAGTTGCCGAATTTTTAGTATAAACATCTTTCATGCTTTGTGAAATCATAAGTTTACGATGCAACTCATCAACCTGCTGTCGTAGACTGTCTGCTTCAGATTGAAGTTCCTTATTTTTATTTTCCTCGCGTATCACTCGACTTCGAAGTTGTTCCCGTTCTGTGTCAAATTCGCTTAACTGCTTTTCCATGGCTGCTTCCATCTTGAGAGATTTTCGACTCTCATGAACTAAACCTTCAGCCATACTGATCATTTTATCTTTCTCGTCGTTTAGAATGTGTTCCATCTCGTTGCATTTGTGCTTTTCTTGTAGAATCCTCTCGCCCAATTTGCGACGCTCCCTGATCAACATTAAAGCCACTTGTTTGTGCTTGGCAGAATTTGCTCGCTCCTCTTCGAGGCTTGCCAAGGTCTTCTTGAGATCTTTTTCCATTCGTCGGTTTTGAGCTTTCTCGAATTCAACCTGAAACACAAGCAAAGAGAAAGCCAATCAATTCATTTATGTAAACAGGTAATATTTATAGGTGCAAACAGTTTTAACCCTATCAGCCCCTAAGACAGGGATCGGCAACCTTTTGGAGAGAGAGTGGGCCAGACAACTATGCAGCGTCTTGGAGAAGTTCCATGATATCAAATATACGACAACAAATTGTCTCAACCTCAGACTGCTCCTTGGTTTGGATGTTTCGAGAAATCACAATGAAGGTCATGTTGCATTATTTAAAACAAAGAAAAACAGGATTACAACTCACACAAACAACAAAATATGCAAATTCCTTACAACAAACAAAATATATGGCCCAGTGGATAAAAGTATTGGTTAGTTCCAGTGACTTGACCGAAAGAGTTGTGAGTTCAATACCAGTCTACAGCAGTGGTGAACAAATAACTTTGATTTAAAGGGAGATAACTCTTGACTACCAAAAGCAGCTTCACACAAGGAATGAGAATTGTATACCCCAGTGATTCTAATAAAGTGTCCAGTTCAAAATTCCTAGCACCTGAAGAAGGCCAGAGCGTACGAATGACCGAAATGTCATACAAATGGCAACAAATAAATAATACCTGAACTCAGAAATATAGACAAATAAAATATAGTTAGAAATGGCAAATTATTTAATAAAATACTTGTTGCTCTTTATTGTATGACAACTTCGCCACATCAGATAAAATATTTGTCAACAACACGAACAAAAGCTCCTTCCAGGTAGTCATCACCCAATCTTGTTCTGATTTAATGATACTATCATTTTTGCATTATTCAAAAGATTTTTATATTTTCCGCTTGACAAAACATGATCCTGTCACTTTCAATATTTAACTGACAAAGCAGAAGATTTTCCCCACAGTAGGTTGCCATTTCTTTTTGTGGTAGACTGGTTGCCAACCAAGGCTTTAGAACCCAATCTGTCCTGCTATTCAAGTCAGTCAGTTAAATGCCATACGTGAGACATGCTTAAGCGATCTTGTCTCTTTCGATCCATGACTAACTAGACAGAAGATTTTCTAGTTGAAGATTGTCATTTCTTTCTGCGGTAGACTGGTGGCCAACCATAGCTATAGAACCCAATCTGTCCTGCTATTCAAGTCAGTCAGTTAAGTACCATATGCGATACATGCTTAGGTAATCATATCTCTTTCAATCGATGACTGATAAGGCAGAAGATTTTCCCGCAGTAGATTGCCATTTCTTTCTTACTGGTTGCCAACCAAGGCTATAGAACCCAATCTATCCTACTATTCAAGTCAGTCAATTAAGTACCATATGCAATACACACTTGGGTGATCATGTTACTTTTGATCCATGATTGACAAAACAAAAGATTTTTCCACAGAAGGTTGCCATTTCTTTTTGCAGTAGACTGGTTACCAACCAAGGCTATAAAACCCAATCTGTTCTGCTATTCAAGTAAGTCAATTGTGACATATTCATGACATTTCAGTCATTGTAAACTCTGGCCTTCTTCAGGATATGTCTATATTTTTGAGATGAGGTATTGCAACTATTTATTCTGTTGACATTTTTTAGACTTTTTTTTATCTTTATTGTCACATACACAATATTTTGTCTCGAGTATGTTCTGGCCTTCTTCAGGTGATATTAGGTGAAATTTCGAACCAATTCATGTGCCATATTGATGATGTTTCAGTCATTGTACACTCTGGTCTTCTTCAGGATATGTCTATATTTTTGAGATTAGGTATTGTAACTATTTACTCTGTTGACATTGTTTAGACTGTCTTTTTATCTTTATTGCCACATTCACTATATTTTGCCTCGAGTATGTTCTAGCCTTCTTCAGGTGATATTAGGTGAAATTTTGAAACAAATATTTTATTTAGTCCATAGTGATAGATTATTCTAGTTCCACATGTCATGCCTGTAGTTTGTTTGAGTCCTGTTTAATGGCACATCAATCTCCGTGGGTCATTTAATGCCAAAAAGGCGGGGTTTTAAGCTATTTTGTTTTAATATTAAGTTAGCATGAGAAGGTTGATTTAGTCAGATTTTGATAAAAAAAATTTATTTAAAAATTTTTTTTTATTTTAAAAAACTAAAAGATGTCTAGTTTTGTATTTCACTGGTAATATTTTTTCCTTCAAAAAATGTATATATTTCTATAAAAGTCTATTTTTATACTTTCATAATGTTTTAACATTAATGTTTGGTGGGTGGGGGTTTAACTATTTGCCCCTAACAGGTGCTACTACTCTGGGTCAAGGTGGACCTGGAAACAACAGCAATTAAGTTATGGTTCCATGCTCCTCACAACCTCCCAATCAGAAGCCTTGCTGCCGGATGCAGTTTACCATCATACCCAGGACCAATCCTGTAGTGAAAGAGATACTCATCAGCTACCTCAAAAAAGAGTTTGTGTTTTGTGTGCAGTCTGCCGAAGAGAAATTACCAAAAATTAGTTAACAAAAATCTACTTTCAGTTCTAGAATCTACGCTAATGTTCTTCCCTCCCCTGAATGGTGTGACCAATCAGAAAGATCTCTCAGTGAATAAGAGCCGTTGTTTTTTGCTTATGGCTGATATGAATTTTCTGAGCTTGGTGGACGAACACTTGTTTTTGCTGGTTAGAAGGGAAGATTGGATGTGTGACCCCATCTTGTCGTTTCTAAGTTGACTGTTACTAATGACACTCATGTGATTTGGCTATAAGTGTCGCGATTGAGAGACAGCTGACGTTTGTTGCTAATATAAGTGGACTGTTTTTTTTCTTTCTTTTTACAGCAACAATTATTCTAGTTCCACATGCCATGCCTCTTTTTGATATCTCAGTTTCAGTTTTAAATTCTCTTTATTAAATTACCTTTCCAAGTTTTTATTCCCTCTGCTGTGGTCAGGTATTGAACTCACAACTCTTTGGGTCAAGTCACTTTTGGATCACTCAACCAAATGCTTATAACCACCGGACTAACTAATATTGTTACGTATTCTCTTACTGCAGCATATAATTTCACCCAGGAGTGTATTACATTGACCAAATAATTGTTTGATGGAACAAAGCAAGGCTGATAAACTATAAAAGAAAATATTGTTTTGAAAGATCAGGAATACAGACACAGAGTGACAGGCAAAATTTTGTTTTAAAAAACAAAATATGTGAAGTCAAAAAATATAAACAATGTGCCTGAAGAAAAAAATTTACATAATCAAGTGAAACTCGCTCTACAAGAAAAAAGCTGGAGAGAGAAGAATGGACTGACAAAGGAAAGGAAGACAAGAGAAACTAAGCCGATCAACTATTCCATGTGTGCTATATTCCCAACCATCCTCTATTCCACACCACATCACCAAAGAAAAAGAATAAAAATATAAGCGTATATTTTTATATATCAACTAGTAGTATAGCCCAGTGATGCTCGGGTGTAATGAAAGCTTTAAAACGAATCCATGGTCCTGGAGCTCAGACTCTTTGGATGTTGGCATGAAAGACTAAAAAGCAATAGTTGTTTCCAGTTAAAGCAAAACCATAGACTGAAAGAAAAATGAATAGATGTAAGTCAAATTTTGATTTCCTGGTATCAATATCAAATAAGTTTTTTTTGTCGTAAACTGAATTTTGAAGGCTAAATAAGTCCTCTGAGTAAATGGTATCATGGCTGAGACTAAGGACTACAATTACTACTTAGAGCCAAACCCGAAGCAAAAACTAAAATAAAAGGGCTGAAAAAAATAGAGATAGAGGCAGATAAACAGACACACACACAAACATCTTGCCTTTTATATATATATATATATATATATATATATATATAAAATCGATTTTCTGCACTATTGTAAGAACTGCAACTTTGAAACTTCTGAATATCGTTTCTTATGTCTTTGTCTATGAGTGTATCAAATTTGATTAAAATCACACCACTCCTTCTATAACCTAGTTTTTTCGATTTTCGAAATTCATCAGGGGGTACCTCGACACAAAACCTTAGCTAAGAACACTCGCAGATGCTTATAGTACAACTGTGTAAATTTTCAGAGTCTATAGGTAATGGATGGACACACACACACACAGTTCCATTTATTATATAAGTTTAGATGTCTGTGTTCATCAGTGAAGATGGTAGTCATTTTGCAGTAGTGGAATATACCATACACAATAAGTGTATATAATAATATCACCTGAAGAAGAATGGAGCAAACAATGGTCAAAATCGCCATGAATATGACAATAAAGATGAGGACAACAGTCAAAACAATGTAAATAATTCAAATCCTCCTGTCATGTTTTTATTTTTTCAAGAGTCAGATTTGATCAAAAATGGAATGTTGTGTTGGAGCTGCACAATCTTACTTTTCTATAATCACAACCTCTTCAAATTAGTTTTTATCTATCCTCCTTAGACTTTCTCACTTCAAAAGAATTTCGCATTCACAAGAATCTCCATCCTCATTTCCACCACAAAGTGCCCACCCCCACCTCATTTATGTCTTATCCTAAAGAAGGTAGTGTATACCATTCTGCTCCTAAATATGGCCCATCTCCAGTTCATCATCCTGCAGTCTTGGCCGAGATAGAACTCACTACACCCCTCCAGTATTCCCTGTGCATTTGGAACCCTGGCGCAGTTTATAGCAAAATTCATAATCTTGTCAAATAGTTGAATACTTGATGCTTCGCTAGGGCTACTAAGGGTGTTTTTATTGTGACACCAACACTAGATGGACTCCATCCTGTTATTTAACCCATAACTGGAGGAGAGTGACAGATTAATACCTTTCCCAAGGGTATCAGTGCTTAAGTGAATGCAGGATACTCAACTGGAATTCCAACTCGGCTCACTGATTTCTCTTTCCAAGCCGACATCCACTGTACCACAATGCACATCCGTCACTGAACGCTTACAGCACCTGGTATTCCTAAGCGGTCACCCATCTAGGTACTGACCAGGCTCACGTTGCTTAACTCTGGTGATTGAACGAGAACCGGTGTATTCAACATGAGATGCCATAAGCACAATCTCCAGTTCACTCCAAACATCAAGTGAAACTCATATGAACTGGGATCAGATGTGAACCAGAATCCAACAGAATGATAAGATAAAGAACAAATAGAACACATTCATCAATCTAATGTTTCACTTTTATGAAAGCTTAGTAAGAGAAGAAGATATGGAGAAAAAAACAAGAATATTGTTGTTTGATTTTCATTGGTTAATCAGGTTTTAAGTGCATTCAACTTGTTAAACAAACGTTAATATAATTTCTAGGGTTCTGAATTCAGCAAGAGATGACTTGTGCCTTTATAGAAACAATCCATTACTAAGTTCTATCACTTCAGAAAGTACCTGACTCCTGCCAGGTTTCATCTTTGCAAAAGTCAAGCTAGATAATAAAAAAAAAATGGAGTGTTGCTGCTATATTTGGGCCAGAACTGTTCTAATCTTCATTTTCCATCTTCAATAGAATTAAAAATCATTTATGCAGTTTTGTCAAGGAAAAGACTTATTTTGCACTCTGGAAGCTATGTAACCTATCACTACGCTAATGTTATACTTATGGCAAATGTTCAGATTAGCTTCATTATTTAAATCTACCAGTTCAGATCTTTACTGCTAGCAACCACTATTCCATTTCTATA
The DNA here is from genome assembly GCA_037127315.1 of Ascarosepion bandense. Classification (NCBI taxonomy): domain Eukaryota; kingdom Metazoa; phylum Mollusca; class Cephalopoda; order Sepiida; family Sepiidae; genus Ascarosepion; species Ascarosepion bandense. The sequence goes on along the minus strand of JBBBDQ010001031.1, from coordinate 3,685,520 downwards.
CTGAGTTGAATCACACTCATTTTCTCTTTGTTTCAAATATAAAGATTTGGTTTGGTTTGCGGCATATCAACCACTTGGGATCAACAGAAATACGTTTTTGAAGGAAAAAATGTTGCCAACAGAAATACGTTTTTGAAGGAAAAAATGTTGCCAACAGAAATACGTTTTTGAAGGAAAAAATGTTGCCAACAGAAATACGTTTTTGAAGGAAAAAATGTTGCAGAAATACGTTTTTGAAGGAAAAAATGTTGCCAACAGAAATACGTTTTTGAAGGAAAAAATGTTGCCAACAGAAATACGTTTTTGAAGGAAAAAATGTTGCCAACAGAAATACGTTTTTGAAGGAAAAAATGTTGCCAACAGAAATACGTTTTTGAAGGAAAAAATGTTGCCAACAGAAATACGTTTTTGAAGGAAAAAATGTTGCCAACAGAAATACGTTTTTGAAGGAAAAAATGTTGCCAACAGAAATACGTTTTTGAAGGAAAAAATGCTGCCAACAGAAATACGTTTTTGAAGGATTTAATGCGAAACATTTTTTCCTTCAAAAACGTATTCCTGTTGGCAACATTTTTCCTTCAAAAACGTATTTCTCTTGGAAACATTTTTTCATTCAAAAACGTATTTCTCTTGGAAACATTTTTTCATTCAAAAACGTATTTCTCTTGGAAACATTTTTTTTCATTCAAAAACGTATTTCTCTTGGAAACATTTTTTCATTCAAAAACGTATTTCTCTTGGAAACATTTTTTCATTCAAAAACGTATTTCTCTTGGAAACATTTTTTCATTCAAAAACGTATTTCTCTTGGAAACATTTTTTCCTTCAAAAACGTATTCCTGTTGGCAACATTTTTCATTCAAAAACGTATTCCTGTTGGCAACATTTTTTCATTCAAAAACGTATTTCTCTTGGAAACATTTTTTCATTCAAAAACGTATTTCTCTTGGAAACATTTTTTCATTCAAAAACGTATTTCTGTTGGCAACATTTTTTCCTTCAAAAACGTATTTCTCTTGCCAACATTTTTCCTTCAAAAATGTATTTCTGTTGGTAACATTTTTCCTTCAAAAACGTATGTTTGTTGGCGACATTTTCCTTCAAAAAAGTTTTGTTGGTAATATTTTTTTTCTTTAAAAATATTTTCTTGGTAATATTTTTAATTCAAAAAAGTTTTATTGGTAATATTTTTCCTTCAAACATTTTTATGTATATATTTCATCAAAGTCTGTTTTAATACTTGCATAATGTTTTGACCCCTGTTTGAAGGGTTAGCTATTTGCTCATAGCTGGGACCTTAACAGGTACTACCACCCCGGGTCAGGGTGGACCTGGGAATTAAGAGGTGATTCCATGCTCCTTGCAACCTCAAAATCAGAGGCCTTGCTGCCAGATGCAGTTTACTGTTGCCATATCTGGTCGGGTGCCCCTGCTATTCTCCTTGGGCTTCTCGACAAGGTACAGTGGAGGGTCTGTAATGTGATCGATACTGACTTAGCAGACCGCCTGCAGTCTCTCTCTCTCACTGGCGCGACGTGGTTTCCCTGTGTCTCTTCTATAAATACTTTCATGGCTTCTGCTTCGATGAACTTAGATCACTGGTGCCCCCTAGGTTCGAATTTGCACAAGATACTAGGTTAGCAACTAGATCCCACCCTTTTACAGTGAAACCGATAAAATGCAACTGCAACTTCTACTCCAACAGTTTCTTTTCTCGCACTTCCCGACTGTGGAATTCTCTTCCGCAAGACTGCATCCCCGACGGCTACAATCTCCAGGAGTTTAAATGTAAGGTCAATAGACACCTCCTAACAAACTAACTCGCTTCCATTCTTTCAAACACTCTTCCCACCCACCCAACTATCTATCACCCCCCTACTGACATTTCCTATATCTAACCACTCTTTCTATTTACCTTCCCCTATGTAGCCCCAAGCGCAATAGTGGCAGTGGAATGCCTTGCTTGGGGTGAAATGATTAAAAAAAAAAAAAAAAAAAAAATGTCCAGGACCGTCAAATGTAAGGAGAAATTTCCATTCAAAAAATGTTTTCTTAAAGAACTGACACTTCCTGGAACAGATTCCTGTGTGCGTGTTTTCTTTAACCCTACAATCTAAACATCATGAGTCAATAATTATCTGTCCTCCTTATCATAAAAATTCTTCACTTTCTAACACATGTTTCATTCATATTGTACGCTACATTCATCATAATTCTTTTATCTGCGCTCTCAAGCCTGGTTGCGGCTGAACTTGAGTATTTAAAAACAAGTCATAAATGAGATTAAGAAAAAAGTAATAACACAGATGTTGATCTCAAAAGAAAACTTCGCAGACTATTTTGAAAGTGTAATAGATGCTGAAGTGAATAGTATTCTTGGAGGAAACCCTTGAAGAAGACTGGGTGGGATCATTGCCCAAGGTAGGCTTCTTTTTTTTTTTCAGAAATATTAAAAAAGAAGGTCATTTCATGTTAAACACCTCTTGCATTTGGTGTGTGTATGTATATATATATATATATATATATATATATATACATACACACATTTATATATATATATATATATATATATATATATATATATATATATATATACACTACTGAACCACAATCACCTTGACATCAATGAACAACATTTTCTCTCTACTGCATCAGCTGAAGTTACACCTATCCTTCTACATTGTGGTACATTTCCCCTTACAAAGACCAATGCTTAAATTGCCCATGAGGACTCTTACTGTTCCCATCCTGTGCAATGCTGAGTACGTACTGCTTGTAATAAATAAAAAGGAAACTTGAAAAGTACTTACTATTTGTAATAAATAAAAAGTGAATGGCTCGAAAAACAAAAAATCTATGAAGAAAATAATAAATATTAAAAGATAAATTGTGCATGAGGAAAAAATGTTGCGAAATGCAAAGGTTAAGAAAGGTGAGTTTTTGTTGTTGTGGCTTACTTCCTGCTTCAGACGTTCACGTTCTTTCTCCAACATGTAAGTAACGTCATCACCTTGTGCTGTATCTTGAGCATGTTTTCTTTTTTCATCTTCAAGTTCACTTAAGACCTGCACAAATAAAAGAAAAGAAAGTAAAATTCTTGTTAAAAAACAAAATATGACCGAGTTAAATAGCAATAGAAAGATTCAGGTCCCAAAATGTCCAAGGTCGTAAATCCAATGCTCAAGAATCATAATTCTGAAGTCGTAATTCCACAAATCAAAAATTTAAATTCTGAGGTCGTAATTCCAGCAGTCAAAAATTAAAATTTTGAGGTCATAATTCTACTGCCCAAAAATCATAATTCTGAGGTCGTAATTCCAACAGTCAAAAATCATAATTCTGAGGTCGTAATGCCAACAGTTAAAAATCATAATTCTGAGGTCATAATTCCAACAGTTAAAAATCGTAATTCTGAGGTCGTAATTCCAACAGTTAAAAATCGTAATTCTGAGGTCGTAATTCCAACAGTCAAAAATCGTAATTCTGAGGTCGTAATTCCAACAGTCAAAAATCGTAATTCTGAGGTCGTAATTCCAACAGTCAAAAATCGTAATTCTGAGGTCGTAATTCCAACAGTCAAAAATCGTAATTCTGAGGTCGTAATTCCAACAGTCAAAAATCGTAATTCTGAGGTCGTAATTCCAACAGTCAAAAATCGTAATTCTGAGGTCGTAATTCCAACAGTCAAAAATCATAATTCTGAAGTCGTAATTCCAACAGTCAAAATCCTAATTCTGAGGTCGTAATTCCAACAGTCAAAAATCGTAATTCTGAGGTCGTAATTCCAACAGTCAAAAATCCTAATTCTGAGGTCGTAATTCCAACAGTCAAAAATCGTAATTCTGAGGTCGTAATTCCAACAGTCAAAAATCATAATTCTGAGGTCGTAATTCCAACAGTCAAAAATCATAATTCTGAGGTCGTAATTCCAACAGTTAAAAATCATAATTCTGAGGTCGTAATTCCAACAGTCAAAAATCATAATTCTGGGGTCATCAATCCAATGCCCAAAAATCATAATTCTGAGGTTGTATTTTAAATGCTTAAAAATAATAATTCCGAGGTTGTAATTCAAATGATCAAAAATCAGTCTCACAAGTTCAACATCAGAAAAATATCAGCGTCATAAATTAAAAGAATAAAAAAATTACATCATAACACACAAGTATCACTTCATCCACAAAAAACTAAAATAAATATCTTGTGGCTGAAAGTAAATTTCTTTAAATAGAGAAAAAAAATGTTGAAATTGATCAAAAATGGCGGGGAAGCAGATTACCAGATTTCAAGTCACCACAATCTTGATTCAGATTTTATTTTTCGACAGATGGTACAAAGAAAAAAAATTCTTTTCCAAGTTTTCTTTGTTTTCTCCTTCGTTACCATAGAGGACTAAATGTTTTTAACCATAAAAAAATTTTTCAAAATTTAATCAAATTTACTTTTCAACAAATTGGTCGAGATATTTTTTCATGAGGACACAAAATGCAAAAATTGAGAAAGAGTATTTAGATTCATTGTTTTTACTAATAACCTGCTCCCCCACCCGACATAAGGATTATAGATGTAAACATCAGGATATGTACGGAATTAAAAATCGTTTACAGTCTTTCATACTTTCCACTCTGCAGCCTTGAATATTTCCTCTTTGCCTTTTTGAAACTGACGTAAACTCTTCTATTATTCCTTTCGAGACATGATCGCCCATACATGTATCCCGTATGGCAGATAATAGTTAGAAAGATAGAGCTTCTACTAAGCATAGCGTGGAGAATAGGTTCCAAGCTATCTTCCCAACTGTCAAAAGGATTTCGACATTCACATGCATGGTTTTGATGTATGCATCCGGAATAATCTTCAGATCTTCAGAGAAAGCCGGAAACCACATCCTAAACAGGGAACAAGGGATCAGCCTCTTCACCTGTTCAATAGATGTGGGTGGAGTGTGAACCAGGCGATAATTTAGCCTATCTACTCCAATTGGAAAAAAAATGTGAAAAGATTGGAAAAGAGAAAGCCGGAAACCACATCCTAAACAGGGAACAAGGGATCAGCCTCTTCACCTGTTCAATAGACGTGGGTGGAGTGTGAACCGGGCGATAGTTTATTCTATCTACTCCAATTACTAAGCTATTTTTTATTTATCACTCCCCTCTTCCCAGAAATATGAGACATTGAACATTATATCTAATAGAAGATTCACTTCATCCATACGTAAAACATCCACATTTGTTGATATTAATGTTCACTATGACACGTATCTGAATCATCCTAAAAATACTAATGTTACTGGTGTTCAGGAACTACATTATTCCATGCCACGGCAAGCTCAGAAAACTCTCTCTGATCATTCTGGTTAGATAAGAACTCTTAAATTTGAACTCATTTAAAAATAAACTTTTTGTGGAATTATATGTTTACACCCCCCTTACATTTGAATATTTTTCTTTTTCATTAAAGTTTGCTTTTAAACGAGTTCCAACTTCTCCCAGTACTGTAAGTAATCCTGTTTTGTCATTCTTTGACCCTTTATAATAAAGCCAACGAAGCCCTTGATAAGTGTTGGCCGAAAGGTTCCTCGGGTTGGGATAATTATGACGTCTATTCAGTTTATATATATATATATATATATATATATTGTGGACTCTCCCGTTGATTTCAACTCAGACTGACACACAAAAAATTGTTTAGAGTGGTAAAGGCTTGTGTAGCACCATCCATACTTTTTTTTTGCTGGTAACAAACAATTGGTGCAGAAGTTCGCCTCAGATCGCATGAACAGCAGACTTCAGTTATTTAACCCATAACTGGAGGGACGAATTAATACCTTTGCCAAGTGTACCAGTGCGTAAGTGAATGTAGAGTGTTCGACTGGATTTGGAACCTGGCTCACCGATTTCCCTTTCCAAACCAACATCCACTGCACCACAATGCACACCCAACAATAAATGCTTACAGCACCTGGTATTCCCAAGCGGTCACCCATCTAAGTACTGACCAGGCTCAACATTGCTTTACTTCAGTGATCGAGCGAGAACCAGTGTATTCAACATGATATGGCCGTAAGCATGCACGTCCGTCACTAAACGCATACAGCACCTGGTATTCCCAAGCGTTCACCCATCTAAGTACTGACTAGTCTCAACATTGCTTAACTTTGGTGATCGAGCAGATACCGGTGTATTCAACGTGATTTGACTGTAATATATATATATAGTGTGTATTTGGCCAACAATCTCTCTTTCATGCAGGTTTCATTAAAAATGACAGACAAGGTATTATCATTAAGTTTTTTTTTATATAATTTTTCATATGTTCTTATAGTTTTTTTTTCAGAACTCAAATTATATAAGAATTGTCTAAAGGTTTTCTATTTTCAAGCACTTTCAGACAATTGCACCTACCGACCCATTAGCATGGATCAGGCTAGTCTCACTGAAAGCAAAACACTGCACCTCCTCGGGTTAACTCTCACAAACAGACCTCTAATGGAATGACTATATAGAATCCATAGCTAATATCGCTGCTAAGAAAGTTGGTTCTCTGTGTACGGACAGGAAGTTTTTCCCGTCTGAAACAACCCTGCACATATATAAACCTACCATCCGTCCGTGCATTGAATGTTGCTGCCATATCTGGTTGGGTGCTCCTGCAATCTACCTAGGTGTCCTTGACAAAATCCAACTGAGAATCTGTCATGTGATCGACCCCAATTTTGCAACTCAGATACAGTCACTTTCTCACCGTCGCAATGTCGCTTCCTTGTGTCGCTTCTACAAATACTTTCACGACTTCTGCTCTGATGAATTTAGCTCACTGGTGCCCCCTATATAGGAATTTACTCGGGCCACAAGATTAGCAATTAGGTCCCACCCTTTCACTGTTAAACCAATAAAATGTAAACGTAAATTCTACTCTAGCAGTTTCTTTTCTCACACTTCCTGTCTGAAATTCTCTCCCATTTACTTGCCCTCCCGACAGCTACAATCTTCAAGAATTTAAATGTAAAGTCAATAGTCATCTCCTATCTCACTAAACTGCATCCTCTCTCTCTCATGCTCCTTTCTCTGTCCTCTCAACTCTCTTTAGTACTCTCATCCTTCTCTTACTCTCTCCCTGAAACCCCCTATAACCTGTCACTCTTTCTCATAACTTTCCTCCTATGTAACTCTCTACAAAACAGTGGCAGTAAAATGCCTTACTTGGGGCGATATGATTATTAAAAAAAAGTATACTATTATAATGTGGATATAAAATGGGGGATCAATTCTACATTACAATCAATATTTAAATTGATACCTCACTTTATGGCCACAGTCACCCTTCTCTTATCTACTTCCTGACACCCTTTATAACCTGTCACTCTTTCTCATAACTTTCCTCCTATGTAATCCCCTGCAAAACAGTGGCAGTAAAATGCCTAACTTGGGGTGATATGATTATTTAAAAAAAAAAAAAAAAAAAACTTTCTATACATTTATATTCCAGAGACTGTAAATAAATCTAAAAGACATGCATGTGAAGCTAATCAGTATTTCATTGATTGATTAATTAGTTTTCTATGGCTTATCAACAAACAAGAAATTATAATGTGGATAGAAAGTGAGGGATTAATTCTATATTACAATCATTATATAAACTGATCCCTCACTTTATTGTCACGGTTGTTTCTATACATTTAAATTTCAGAGACTGTAAATAAATCTAAAAGACATGCCTGTGTAGATAATCAGTATTTCATTGATTGATTAATTAGTTTTCTATGGCTTATCAACAGACAAGAAATTATAATAAAGTGGAGGATCGATTCTATATTACAATCATTATAAAAACTGGTCCCTCACTTTGTAGCCACAGTAATTTATATACATTTATATTCCAGAGAGTGTAAATAAATCTAAAAGACCTGCTTATGTAGCTAATCAGTATTTCATTGACTGATTAGTTTTCTATGGCTTATCAACTGGCAAGAAATTGTAATATGCATATAAAGTGGAGGATCAATTCTATATTACAATCATTATACAAACTGATCCCTCACTTTGTGGCCACAGTAGTTTCTATGTATTTATATTCCAGAGACTGTAACTAAATCTAAAAGATATGCATGTGTAGCTAATCAGTATTTCTTTGATTCCTTTCCTACAGCTTAACAGTCAAGAAATTATGTGGATATAAAAGGGGGATTATTTCTATATTACAATCCATATATAAACTGATCCCTCACTTTATGGCCACGGTAGTTTCTATACATTTATATTCCAGAGAATGTAAATAAATCTAAAAGACATGCCTATGTAGCTAATCAGTATTTCATTGACTGATTAGTTTTCTATGGCTTATCAACAAACAAGAAATTATAATGTGGATAGAAAGTGGGGGATCAATTCTATATCACAATCTATATATAAATTTATCCCTCGCTTTGTATCCACAGTCATCATTCTCTTACCCACTTCCTGACACCCCCTATAACCTGTCACTCTTTCTCATAACTTTCCTCCTTAAGTCCCTGCAAAACAGTGGCAGTAAAATGCCTTGCTTGGGGCGATATGGTTATTTAAAAAAAAAAAATTTCTATACAATTATAATGTGGATATAAAGTGGGGGATCAATTCTACATTAAGATCAATATATAAATTGATCCCCCACTTTATGGCCCCATTCATTTTTTTTTCTTATCCACTTCCTGACACCCCCTATAACCTGTCACTCTTTCTCATAACTTTCCTCTTATGTAACCCCCTGCAAAACAGTGGCACTAAAATGTCTTGCTTGGGGCAATAAGACTATAAAAAAAAAAAAACCTGTTTTAAATGCAATTTTTTAATTTTTTATTTACTGTTAGCATTTATAATTTCCTGTGTATAATCATAAAAATGTTTGACAAATTTGTTTTGTAAATCCTTCTCATGATATTCTACTTACATAAACAATGTGTTTATGTGAGTGCTATAAAACAAATGAAATAATTGCATACATATGAATAAAAATCACTCATGTGAAAAAAAAAAAAAATCCCTGACTTTCAGAACATCATCTGACAAACAGGAAGTGAATGATGACATCATTTCCTCTTAAGAGTCGAGGCATGCAAGGAATCTATTATCAAATAAAACTTTAGATGACTACTGAATATCACAAATCATTTCCTCTGTAAAAGAAATTAGTGACATTTAAACAATCACTAAATGAAATGTAAATACCAACAATTACTAATTAAATGGCACAAGCAAATACGTTTCAGAGACAAAAAAAAAAACCTGCCCTCACAAACTACAAAGAATTATTTTAAAACCTCTTACAAATAACCACAGGCATGAAACAGAGTTAGTAGTAATGGCCGAAATAAAAGGAAGTGCATTTTAAAGTTTAATTAAAAAAATACGAACACTTGATGGTTCTATGGGTAAAATCTGTCAGTTTCATTTAGAAAAAAATAAAAAATAAAAATAAAATGCTTTTATGATTAATTAAATATTCCACTTTCCAATGTATTCCTAGATTAAAGACCCCCACTTTCTGAATACATTCCCCCCTCCAAAAAAAAAAAAAAAAAAAAAAAAAAAAAAAGTACCGTCCCCACTTTCCAAAATTATTCATGTAGTACTCCCCTATCTTTCAAACACATTCTTATTGGGAAAAGTATCCCACATTTTCCAATGCGTCCTTTGCCAATGAATTCACAAAGTCCCTCTTTTCCAGTGCATTCGTAAAATAAAGTCCTCATTTCCAAAGTATTTCAAATGTAAAATGTCCTTTATAATAGAAATTTTTACCTCTAATATAAAAAATTTCTGTTTTCAAATATTTTGAGTCCAACGAGCTTAGCTCCCTGGTGCCCCCTCTGCATGAATTTACTTGAGCTACTAGACTTGCAGCTAGGTCACACTCTTTTACAGTGAAACCAATAAAATATAAATGCGATTTCTACTCTAGCAGCTTATTTTTCTTCACACGTCTTACCTATGGAATTCCCTTCTGTATACTTGCTTCCCTGACAGCTACAATCTCAAAAATTTAAAACGTCAATTCCCATCTATCTTCTTGAATCCCATTCATCTTTTATCCTTTCTTCAATACCCACTCTATCCAGCCTTTTCTCTTCCCTGATAGCTACAATCTCCAAAAATTTAAATGCAAAGTCAATTCCCATCTTCTATTTACTTGAGTCCCATTCATCTTTTATCCTTTCTTCAATACCCACTCTATCCAGCCTTTTCTCTTCCCTGATAGCTACAATCCCCAAAAATTTAAATGCAAAGTCAATTCCCATCTTCTATTTACTTGAGTCCCATTCATCTTTTATCCTTTCTTCAATACCCACTCTATCCAGCCTTTTCTCTTCCCTGACAGCTCCAATCTCCAAAAATTTAAATGCAAAGTCAATTCCCATCTTCTATTTACTTGAGTCCCATTCATCTTTTATCCTTTCTTCAATACCCACTCTATCCAGCCTTTTCTCTTCCCTGATAGCTACAATCCCCAAAAATTTAAATGCAAAGTCAATTCCCATCTTCTATCTTCTTGAATCCCATTCATCTTTTATCCTTTCTTCAATACCCACTCTATCCAGCCTTTTCTCTTCCCTGATAGCTACAATCTCCGAGAATTTAAATGTAAGGTCAATTGTCATCTCTTATCTCCTTGACTCACATCCTTTCCCTCATGTTCTTTTCCTCGTCCACTCTACTCTTATGCGGCCCTCTTCACACCAGTGTTCTTATCCTTCTCTTACCCATTCTCTGACACCCCCTAAAACTTGATCCTATTTCTCATTCACTCTCCTCTTATGTAACCCCCCTGTGCACTAGTGGCAGTACTGCCTTGCTTAGGATGAAATGATTAAAAAAAAAAAAAAAAAAAATATGGTTAGGTTTTGAAGGCTGTCACAATGCATTTAGTAAAATAAAAGAAGGTAAATAAATTGTTCGGTATTATTTATTATACATTAATATTTCGAGATTAAAATTGCATCTTCAGAATGTTAGAGGGCTTGGGGTTGTGTTTTGAGTTCGCGCCTTTCAGCAAATTGTTCTCCTGGCTGCTGCTGCTGTTGTTAATTGTAGTGTGTGTGTGTGTGTGTGTGTGTATGTAAGTGTGCTAGAGCATGTATGTATGTGTGTGTGTTTATGGTGTGTATATGTGTGATTGATAGTTGGGATTTTTATGATCTGATGCTATCAGTCTACTTTGATATGTCGTTTATCTAACCATGTGTTGACCCGACCGTTTATCTAACCATGTGTTGACCTGACCGTTTATCTAACCATGTGTTGACCTGACCGTTTATCTAACCATGTGTTGACCTGACCGTTTATCTAACCATGTGTTGACCTGACCGTTTATCTAACCATGTGTTGACCTGACCGTTTATCTAACCATGTGTTGACCTGACCATTAGTTTTATTTTATCAAAAGAATAAAAATACTTTTACAAAATCAGAAATTACATCTCAAAATGTTCTTTAATTACTGGACATAAAAGTTTTAACGGAGAAAAAAAAAATCTTTAGGATTCCTACGACTTTTCTGAGCAATGATACATAAGAACTGTTCAAATATTAAAATCGAATCCAAACCAAATACTTACCTTGTGATATCGCTTCTCGACTTGAGCCAACTGTTCACGCATCTTTAATTGCGCCTTTCTTTGTGTTGCGATGAGATTTTCTAACTGAGCAAGTTGGTTATCATACATACATTTAATGGCTGTCTCATCAAAACTATTGTCTTTCATGTTGTCCGAATCTCTTTGTAAAGCCACAAACGGATCACCGAGGCCGAAACGTCCATATTTGGCTTGATATAATAACTGCTTCGCTTTTTCTGCCTTGGTAAAAAAAAAAAAAAAAAAAAAATTAAGTCAAAACAAGTCAAGGATAATAAAATTATTTATGTGTATCAAGATTTCCCAATCAGGGTGATATCACCCACAAGTGAGTAATTTCAACGGTTGGGTAGAGGATGACCAACTGAAAAGAAAATTGTGTGCAATATAGGATTTTAAGTGTTAAAAAATGTATTTCAACATATGCTACCAGAAAAAATATTCAAATGAGATATGCAAAGAACCTGTATACAAAAAACAAAAAAAAACAAGAGGTTAACTGATAATAAATGGGTCACATTCCTAGATAAGATTAAATATTCCCAGAAAACAAAGAATATTTTGGTATTTTCTGTAGCTTCGAAAAAAGTCATTTACATTCAAAAAATTCTTCAGATAAAATAACTTTTCTTTCAGATATAAATCAGATAAGGTAAAACCAAAAACAACAAAAAAATATTTGCTAAAGTGATATTAATTGCTAGTAGTATATATATATATATATATATATATATATATATATATATATAACACACACACACACACACACACACAGACAGAGTGTTGAATGGTTTGGCTTGCTTTTTAAAGCAGCAGAAGCTACCACATAAGTCAGCGTTAATTGTTATCTCCCTTTGTCATTTTTTTTTTAAAGTATGATAAAATCAGTTTATGAACCGGTAACAAACATTTACCAAACAATTTCAATTTCAGTGCGCTTTTGAATATTTGCTATACAAAGTGGCCAGTGAAAAAATTTCCCATGTGAAAGTAGGCAATAATGCAAAAAAAATTTTGGAAACTGATTTTATATATATATATATATCCAACAGAGAATCTGTAATGTAATAGATTCCGAGTTGCCAGCTCAGATACAGTCACTTTCTCACCAGTGCAATGTGCTTTCTTGTGTCTCTTCTACAAATACTTTCACGGTTTCTGCTCCGATGAACTTAGCCCACTGGTGCTTTCTAAATTTAGATTTACTCGAGCCAAAAAATTAGCAACTAGGTCCCACCCTTTCACAGTGAAACCAAAAAATTGTAAACGCAAATTCTACTCCAGCATCTTCTTTTCTAACACTTCCCGCCTGTGGAATTCCCTTCCATTTACTTGCTTTCCCGACAGCTACAATCTCCAAGAATTTAAATGTAAAGTCAATAGTCATCTATCTCACTAATCTGCATCCTTTCTCTCATGTTTCTTTCTCTGTCCTCTCAACTCTCGTTAGTACTCTCATCCTTCTCTTATCCACTTCCTGACACCCCCAATAACCTGTCACTCTTTCTCATAACTTTCCTCTTATGTAACCCCCTGCAAAACAGTGGCACTAAAATGCTTATGATTATAAAAAAAAAAAAGAATATATATATATATATATGACTACAGCCACTTTCCCATCGTCGAAATGTGGCCTCCCTCTGTCTCTTCTATAAATATTTTCATGGCTTCTGCTCGGATGAACTTAAGTCACTGATGCCTCCTCAACAGGTGTTTACCCGTGCAACCAGACTGGCAACTGGGTCCCACCCATTCACAGTCAGGTTAGCCAAATGCAGACAACAATTCTACTCCTGCAGCTTCCTCTCTCGCACTTCCCGCCTGTGGAACTCACTCCCGTATTCTTGCTTTCCTGACAGCTACAACCTCCAGAAATTTAAATGCAAAGTTAATAATCATCTACTAACCACTGGACTCTAGCTCTCTCCCCTCCCCTGTATAACCTTCCCTTTCTCTCCTCCTATGTATCTGTCATCGCACCTTCTTTCTCAGCTTTCTATTGTTCCTTTCTAACTAGCTTGTACTCCTCACTCTTAACTAATTAATCTTTTTACATTTATGTAGCCCCCTGCACATCAGTGGCGTTTCTGCCTTGCTCGGGGTGAAATGATTAAAAAAAAATATATATATATGGTATAGTTTTGAAACCTACCTGTTCATGCATTTACTTTTATAAAGAGTGCTCGATACAATGCAGAGCTTTATATTGTAATGTTTGTTACAATGGTTTATAAAAGCATAGTATCACTACACAAAAATTTTCACGTTTTGGAGCTATGTTTGCCCATCATCTGGTGAAAAGTTTAAAAAAAAAAAAAAGAAGATATTTTCAGTTTTCTAAAATTAAAAAGAATTAGACTAAAATATCGCCCGGTTCACACTCCACCCATGTCTATTGAACAGGTGAAGAGGCTCATCCCTTGTTTCCTGTTTAGCATGTGGTTTCCGGTTTTTCTCTTTTCCAATCTTTTCACTCTCACGTAGCCCCCTGCGAATCAGTGGCGTTTTCGCCTTGCTTGGGGTGATATGATTAAAAAAAAAAAATTTATTAAAATTTGACTAAATCAAACTTGTCGTTATAACTGAACATTAAAAAAAAATACCTTAAAACCCCACCTTTTTTGGCATTAAATAACCCACAGAGGTGTTGATATGCCATGAAACACTATTATTTTTTAAACTTTTCACCAGATGAGGGGCAAATGTAGCTCCGAAATGCGAAAATTTTTGTGTAGTGATACGATGCTTTTATAAACCAATGTAACAAACATTACAATACTATATATATATATATATATATATATATATATATATATATAGTGTTGGTTATAGATGTGTTACTACAGTCATGAGTTCAATCCTTGGATCTAGTAGTCATTCACAAATTCAGCAGGAATGAACATTAACTAATATCTCAGGATATATCACAATAATCAAAAGATAATCTATAATTTGAGTAGATTGACCATTTGTTTATTAAACAATATATTTACTTATTTTCATTTATTGAGAGATCTTATTTATGGAAAGTTTTTGAGTTTGAGTTTTGTTTAATGGCATATCAACCTCTGTCGGTTATTTAATGCCGAAAAAGGTGGGGTTTTAAGGTATTTTATTTTAATATTCAATTATGACAAGAAGGTTGATTTAGTAAGATTTTAATAAAAATTTTGTTTTTGTTCTTTTTTATTTTAGAAAATTGAAAATGTCTTCTACTTTTGTATTCAAAAATGTTTTGCTGAGAATAATTTTTTTTTAAATATATTATGGCAATAATTTTTTCTTCAAAAATGTATTGCTGGTAATAATTTTTTCTGTCAAAAAAGTATTGTTGGTAATATTTTTCCTTCAAAAATGTATATTTTTCTGTGAAGTCTATTCTTATGTATATATTTCTATAAAAGTGTATTTTTATACTTTCATAGTGTTCTGACCCCAGTTTGGGGTTAACTATTTGCCCATAGCTGGGACCCTAACAGGTGCTACCACTCCGGGTCAGGGTGGACCTGGGAACAACAGCAATTAAGAGGTGGTTCCATGTTCCTCACAACCTCCAAATCAGAGGCCTTGCTGCTCGATGCAGTTTACCGTCATGCATAGAATCATATTAAAGGAGAGTATGCTCTCTCTGGCAGGGCATAAACCTGTATCCCCCTGGGCAGAGGGAAAGTGTCGGCAGATCCAACAGACCTAGACCTAAATCAACCCGGCCACAAATTAGCTTTGCCAATCAGGCAAAAGAATGCAGGTTCAAATCCTGTGCATTTTTTTGCCTTTAATGAGATTTCTCAAATATTCATGCCAATAAACAAAAATGAATAAATATACTGTTTAATAAATAAATGGAGTGTCTACGCCAGAGGTTCCCAAACTAGAATACTTGTACCTCCAGTGGTACAATTGTATTCTTTAAGGAATACATTGACTTTGACAGAGTAACCACTACTGTACAATACATGATATAATCTCATCGACTCAGCATTTTCAGTGTTGTTAGGTATCAAAATAAAATGTCTGGCTATATTAGCCCAGATAGTCATACATATAATTTATAATAGTTTGAAGGGTGCTCTTATCAGAAATGTAAGCATATTATATCTGTCGATAAATTTGGTGTGTTTTAACATGTTGGAACATGAACCAAAAATTGGCATGAACTTTCTCGTTAATCCAATAGCTAATATGGAATCTAGATGACATTTACTAGAGTTTGCCATATTCAAGGCATGAACCATAAGAAAAACAAGTTGAAGATTGATGTAGGCTTGACAATGCTTTAGTTTTTGGCCAAAATATCAATTGGTTTGGTTTTAGTTTTACATTATTCATTTATGACAGACAGATAGTGAGAGAGACAGTGAGTGAGACAGACAGATAGTGAGTGAGTGAGTGAGACAGATAGATAGATAGATAGTGAGTGAGTGAGACAGATAGATAGTGAGTGAGTGAGACAGATAGATAGTGAGTGAGTGAGTGAGTGAGACAGATAGTGAGTGAGAGAGAGAGACAGATAGATAGTGAGTGAGAGAGAGAGACAGATAGATAGTGGGATAGATAGATAGTGGGTGAGATAGATAGATAGTGGGTGAGATAGATAGATAGATAGTGGGTGAGATAGATAGATAGATAGTGGGTGAGATAGATAGATAGTGGGTGAGATAGATAGATAGATAGATAGTGAGATAGATAGATAGATAGATAGTGGGTAGATAGATAGATAGATAGTGGGTGAGATAGATAGATAGATAGTGGGTGAGATAGATAGATAGATAGTGGGTGAGATAGATAGATAGATAGATAGTGGGTGAGATAGATAGATAGATAGATAGTGGGTGAGATAGATAGATAGATAGTGGGTGAGATAGATAGATAGTGGGTGAGATAGATAGTGGGTGAGATAGATAGTGGGTGAGATAGATAGTGGGTGAGATAGATAGTGGGTGAGATAGATAGTGGGTGAGATAGATAGATAGTGGGTGAGATAGATAGATAGTGGGTGAGATAGATAGTGGGTGAGATAGATAGTGGGTGAGATAGATAGTGGGTGAGATAGATAGTGGGTGAGATAGATAGTGGGTGAGATAGATAGTGGGTGAGATAGATAGATAGATAGATAGTGGGTGAGATAGTGGGTGAGATAGATAGATAGATAGTGGGTGAGATAGATAGATAGATAGTGGGTGAGATAGATAGATAGTGAGTGAGTGAGACAGATAGATAGATAGTGAGTGAGTGAGACAGATAGATAGATAGTGAGTGAGTGAGACAGATAGTGAGTGGGTGAGTGAGACAGATAGTGAGTGAGTGAGTGAGACAGATAGTGAGTGAGTGAGTGAGAAAAATAGATAGTGAGTGAGTGAGATGATAGTGAGTGAGAGAGAGAGACAGACAGAGTGAGAGAGAGAGAGACAGACAGTGAGTGAGAGAGAGAGACAGACAGTGAGTGAGAGAGAGAGACAGATAGTGGGTGAGAGAGAGAGACAGATAGTGAGTGAGAGAGAGAGACAGATAGTGGGTGAGAGAGAGAGACAGATAGTGGGTGAGAGAGAGAGACAGATAGATAGTGGGTGAGAGAGAGAGAGAGACAGATAGATAGTGGGGGAGAGAGAGAGAGAGACAGATAGATAGGTGAGAGAGAGAGACAGATAGATAGGCAGAGAGAGAGAGAGAGACAGATAGATAGTGGGTGAGAGAGAGAGACAGATAGATAGTGGGTGAGAGAGAGAGACAGATAGATAGTGGGTGAGAGAGAGACAGATAGATAGTGGGTGAGAGAGAGACAGATAGATAGTGGGTGAGAGAGAGACAGATAGATAGTGGGTGAGAGAGAGAGACAGATAGTGGGTGAGAGAGAGAGACAGATAGATAGTGGGTGAGAGAGAGAGAGAGACAGATAGATAGTGGGTGAGAGAGAGAGAGACAGATAGTTAGTGTGGTGTGAGAGAGAGAGAGACAGATAGATAGTGGGTGAGAGAGAGAGAGAGACAGATAGATAGTGGGTGAGAGAGAGAGAGAGACAGATAGATAGTGGGTGAGAGAGAGAGACAGATAGATAGTGGGTGAGAGAGAGAGACAGATAGATAGTGGGTGAGAGAGAGAGACAGATAGATAGTGGGTGAGAGAGAGAGAGACAGATAGATAGTGGTGAGAGAGAGAGACAGATAGATAGTAAGAGAGAGAGAGAGACAGATAGATAGTGGGTGAGATAGATAGATAGATAGATAGATAGATAGATAGATAGATAGATAGATAGATAGATAGATAGATAGATAGATAGATAGTGAGATAGATAGATAGATAGATAGATAGTGAGATAGATAGATAGGCAGATAGATAGATAGATAGATAGTGGGGGATAGATAGATAGATAGATAGGGTGAGATAGATAGATAGATAGATAGATAGATAGTGGGTGAGATAGATAGATAGATAGATATATAGATAGATAGATAGATAGGTGAGATAGATAGATAGATAGATAGATAGATAGATAGGTAGATAGATAGTAAGATAGATAGATAGATAGATAGGTAGATAGATAGGTAGATAGATAGATAGATAGTAAGTAGATAGATAGATAGATAGTGGGTGAGATAGATAGATAGATAGATAGATAGTGGGTGAGGATAGATAGATAGATAGTGAGATAGATAGATAGATAGTGAGATAGATAGTGAGATAGATAGATAGTGAGTGAGTGAGATAGATAGATAGTGAGTGAGTGAGACAGATAGATAGTGAGTGAGTGAGACAGATAGATAGATAGAGTGAGTGAGACTGATAGTGAGTGAGTGAGACAGATAGAGTGAGAGAGAGAGACAGACAGTGAGTGAGAGAGAGAGACAGATAGTGAGTGAGAGAGAGAGACAGATAGTGGGTGAGAGAGAGAGACAGATAGATAGTGGGTGAGAGAGAGAGAGACAGATAGATAGTGGGTAGAGAGAGAGAGACAGATAGATAGTGGGTGAGAGAGAGAGACAGATAGATAGTGGGTGAGAGAGAGAGACAGATAGATAGTGGGTGAGAGAGAGAGACAGATAGATAGTGGGTGAGAGAGAGAGACAGATAGATAGTGGGGAGAGAGAGACAGATAGATAGTGGGTGAGAGAGAGAGACAGATAGATAGTGGGTGAGAGAGACAGATAGATAGTGGGTGAGAGAGAGAGACAGATAGATAGTGGGTGGGAGATAGATAGATAGATAGATAGATAGATAGATAGATAGATAGATAGATAGTAGATAGATAGATAGATAGTGGGTGAGATAGATAGATAGATAGTGGGTGAGATAGATAGATAGTGGGTGAGATAGATAGATAGATAGGGTGGGTGAGATAGATAGATAGATAGTGGGTGAGATAGATAGATAGATAGTGGGTGATAGATAGATAGATAGATAGATAGATAGATATATAGATAGATAGATAGATAGTGGGTGAGATAGATAGATAGATAGATAGATAGATAGATAGATAGATAGTGAGATAGATAGTGGGTGAGATAGATAGTGGGTGAGATAGATAGTGGGTGAGATAGATAGTGGGTGAGATAGATAGTGGGTGAGATAGATAGATAGTGAGTGAGTGAGATAGATAGTGAGTGAGTGAGATAGATAGTGAGTGAGTGAGATAGATAGTGAGTGAGTGAGATAGATAGATAGTGAGTGAGTGAGATAGATAGATAGTGAGTGAGTGAGATAGATTGATAGTGAGTGAGTGAGATAGATAGATAGTGAGTGAGTGAGATAGATAGATAGTGAGTGAGTGAGATAGATTAGATAGTGAGTGAGTGAGATAGATAGATAGTGAGTGAGTGAGATAGATAGATAGTGAGTGAGTGAGATAGATAGATAGTGAGTGAGATAGATAGATAGTGAGTGAGTGAGATAGATAGATAGTGAGTGAGTGAGATAGATAGATAGTGAGTGAGTGAGATAGATGAGTATAGTGAGTGAGTGAGATAGATAGATAGTGAGTGAGTGAGATAGATAGATAGTGAGTGAGTGAGATAGATAGTGAGTGAGTGAGATAGAGAGATAGATAGTGAGAGAGAGAGAGAGATAGTGAGAGAGAGAGATAGATAGTGAGAGACATAGATAGATAGTGAGAGAGATAGATAGTGAGATAGATAGATAGATAGATAGATAGATAGATAGATAGATATGAAGACAGACAGTTATGAACATATTTAGACAGACAGTTATGAACATATTTAGACAGACAGTTATGAACATATTTAGACAGACAGTTATGAACATATTTAGACAGACAGTTATGAACATATTTAGACAGACAGTTATGAACATATTTAGACAGACAGTTATGAACATATTTAGACAGACAGTTATGAACATATTTAGACAGACAGTTATGAACATATTTAGACAGAATATACCAAAATGATCAACATATCATGAAAATATAGTTTAGGTATGCTAATTTTATGGGTTAAAGTGTTTATATTTAAAACGTTTTTGAGTTATAGTTAAATGTTTGTTTTCTCACCAGAAAATCTTGACCTGCTCTCATCTTGCGTCAACTGTTACTTTTCCCTTCTAGCCATATAAACTAATTCTTAAAATAACCCTCTACCTTGAGTGCCCCTAGGGCCTTGTACATTCTGAACCTTAATGTAAAAAAAAATATCAGTTTTTACCTATTTATTTTGAACCCCTTATTTTAGATATAAATTATATTATTGGGCATAATAGAAGTAATTAAAAATAGCCCTATGTGGCTATAGAAAAAAATATTCTGTGGAGTGTTTCAACGAACATGGTTGGTTGTGAATGTGTAATGTGGTTCACTTTGCTTTCTCAGAAGGTGAGGTTTGCCATTTTTTTTTTTTTCATAAATCTAATTTTGCCATTAGACATTTGAACTAGTATATTGTTATAATAGGGCCTCACATCAGCGAGGGGGAGGTAGGTGTGCAAGTGAAACCCTTGAGTGGAAGGCCCCGAAACAGTGCACATTCTCTCCTGATGACTCCAAATTCATTTAAATATAAGTTTGAGAGAAAAGAAATTCAATATGCCATGGAGAGGCTTTGTGGAAATCTCATTGGCATGAGGCGCATTACACATTCAGCTCGCTTCAATTACTTTTCAGTAACGTCTTTCTTTAAACCGTGACCTAAAAATGTTTTAAGAGGTTACATATACTAACATGGTAATAAAATGTTCAACCCAAAATGATGAGAATAAGCCAATTCATTATAAAGCAATTAAGCAGACATCCACTGAAGTGTGCTACAATAAAGTTAACACAATGAAAAGCAATTAACCATCTATAGAACCACTCACATAGAAAAGCTATTAAATTATACCAAGTTCCATATTGTTGCGGAGTTATTTTCACAATGGAGGCTAGTATTGGCACTAAAGTCGATCCTAATAGGTTTGATGTACAAAACGTTAGGAACTTGATATAATATGTATTACGCAGTGTAATCTTGCCAGGTCGCTGACTACTTTCGTATTTGACTGTCGACTACTATCGTCCAACATCGACTGACCCTTGTTCCTCTTACTACTCCTACTTAAATTAGGTGGGAGAGTCTATTCACTATAGAATAGATGTGTTTCACCATAACACATATAAATAAGAAGACCAAGGAACAAAAGCAGATGTATGAAAACGCCCTGAGGAGCGAAGACATCCCAATGATGCTTTCACGAAACTTCAAAGTTGGTATAACTCTGCTCAGATAAGTGACAAATTTTTCCACATTAATCCTATTAATGCTCTATCTTGATATTGAACACTTTACAACAAAAACCTACTTCAACTGAAGAAAAAAGGTAATCTTTTCACTAATCATCCTCACAACTCTACTATATGTGTGTACATATGTGTGTTACATATATATGTCTAACCAACAATGTAATATAAAACGCTACTCTGACAATATTAACACAAACAAAAAGATTTACATAGGAGCAATAAAAACATCATTCAAAGAAAGATTCAATAATCAAAAAAACACTCAACACAGAAAAATACAATGCTATCAAAATATACATGGAACCAGAAAGAAAATAACACTACTCCCAAAATTAAATCCGAAATGGTAAAAAGAGTAAAAATTGTAAATTATGCCTAGAAGAGAAACTAGCAATCATCAGCTTCAAAAGCTAATATAGAATATTAAAAGAAACAAGATAATGGAAAAATGTAGACATGTAAATAAAAATATGCTTTGCTACACGAATAATAAATAACATGAAAAAAGAAAATTAAAACGAATATACAAGCATTCAGTCACGACAAAAAACTGAAAATAATATAACCACCAAACAAAAAAAAAAAAAACACACAGTCCAAAAACACATATAAACAAAAACACACACAATGAACTAAAATCAAAAGAAACCCTTAAGCAATCAAACACAACAACACAGAAATAAAAGGTCAAATCAATAAGAGATGTCAAACTAAATGACAAGAACAAACCAACTAAAAAAAAGCAATTAAGTGGACATCAATTCAATACAAAACAATTAAGAGGACAACCACTCACATGTACACTAAAATCAGTAAATGAAATGTTAAAAAAAAAAATAAAACACCTGCACAATAAAAGGAGAAATAAATAAAAAGAAAAAGAAAATCAACCAATTGCAAGTGGGACCACTTCCAGAAAATATCAAAATATGCTAGACTTCTTATAAGTAGGGAACTGGGACTCAACAGCAGAAAAAGCAAAAAACAAATAAAACAGTAAAAAAAAAAAAACAGCCCCGATGAATGAAGATATAATGGTGTCCTTATAAAACTTCAAAGTAAGCATAATCGTGCTCAATTAAAATGACAAATTCTTTGCACTAAAACAAGATTATATATATATATATATATATATATATATATTTCTTCATAGAAATTAATATATATTTGCTCAGAAAATACGATTTGTTACCAAATCCAGACAATTAAAGTGGGTTGATTTTTTGGAGGTTTATCTCAGCTAACCAATAGGAAATCGGGTCATGATGTATAGGACAACTTTGATTGTAATAGTAAAGGGAGATAGACTTAAAATGACATAAGACCCAGACATTGTTCATGCCAGTGATGAAATGAATTGAGATACATATGTTGTAGTTTTGCAAAGCTGAAAAATTATCATGTCATTGTGAAATGGTTACTGGATTTTCTTTAAATTATCATTCAACACAAATTAGTGGACAAGAGACAAAGATGGGAAATTTAAAAAAAAAAAATACAATTTCCGTAGACGACCCAGTGAGTGATCTATCCATTAAGCTGCAAAATTTTAAATTATCTAAAGGTGGTAGAATCAATCAATATATATTAGGGGATAGATAATAGATTTCTAGTTATATTAGGAAAATATTAAGTATATTTTAGGGAAAAAATTAACTTTATTTAAAAAAATAACTATATGTTAACTATATTTTAAAAATAAATTTTAAATTTTAACTATATTTAAAATATAAACTTAATATATTTTAATATATATTTTATGCTCTCATTACGATTGAGCTCTCTGGAGAAGAAAATTTTAAAAACAGTTTCCACTTCAGCTATATGCATGACTCTTCAGAAATGAATTGAGTTCTCTCGGTGACTGGCGTGTGTATACACTGCATAGATACAACACATTAAAATTTCCCTTCTCTGATACCATGCATCGATGGCTTAGGACTCTGACTGACACCAAATCGGTTGAGTTTCGATCCTGGCCAGAGGCAAGTGGATGCGTCTAGTCACACTGATGAGCTGTGATACAGCAAAACAGGCTCGTATGTGGATGACATATATATATATATATATATATATAAAATTAGTTAGTTTTTGGTCATAATTAAATTAGACCAGTACACAGTTGGATTAAAAGAGTTTAATACAATTATATTATAGAATTTTCAAATATTTTTCAATTGGAAACAAGTTATTTCACGACCTTGGTTTCTGTCAAGCAAAGGCATGCAGGTTCAAATTCTGCTGGAGAGGGATATTTTTTTTGAGATTTCTCAAATATTCACACCAATAGGCAAAAATGAATAATATACTGTTTAATAAATAAATGCAGTTTTTACTTCAGGGGTTCCTAAACTAAGGTACATGAACCCCCAGTGGTACATTTGCCGTCTTCAGGGAATACATTGACTCCAAGAGAATAATCTTCACCCATTCAGCATTTTCATTGTTGTTGGGAATCAAATCAAAATACGTCTAACTATATTAGCCTAAATGGTCATACGAAACAAAAAGTTCTTGAGTTTTGAGTTTCAAAATTATCATAGATGACCGATTATCTACAACACAATTGGTGGACTGAACTTTTATTTGCCCCACTCAAGAGAGAACGCCTTTCATTAAACAAGTACAATCAAATCAGTCAGTCAGTTGAGGTCTATACATGATACATACTTGGGCAATCATGTCTCAAAAAACAAAAACAAAAAAAAAACATAACTGACTTGGCAAAAGATTTTTCTGCAGTAGGTTGCCATTATTTTCTGCAGTAGACTGGTTGCCAGCCAAGGCTACAGAACCCAATTTTCCCTGCCATTTAGCTTATAGCTGGAGGGAGAAGAGATAGATTATATTACATTATTTTATTAAGTATAATTAGTAGAGGATCAATTTATTACTTCATAACAATAGAAAACCGATCCCCCACTTTATGCTCAATAGAATTTTTAATTATGTTTCCAACTATTATATTAAGTCAGTCAGTTAAGGGCCATATGTAATACACACAAGACTAACTGGGCAAAAAATTTTCCCGCAGTAGGTTGCCATTACTTTCTGCAGTAGACTGGTTGCCAGCCAAGGCTATAAAACCCAGTCTCTCCAGCTATTTAACCAATAGATAGAAAAAAAAAGAGAGAGATTAATTTCTTTCCAAGGGTAATTGTGTGTAAGTGAATGCAATGAATTTAACTGGCATTTGAACTTGGCTCTCTAATTTCTCATTTCAAGCCATTATCCACTGCACCACTTTAGTGAACCAATCAAATAGAATTACAAATAAAAACATTTTTATTGCTTGGTATTTTTAATAATCCTCTTGGTTAAGATTGATCCGGAAGGATTTACACTATTTTTTTTAATAGTAATTTTTGAAAAGTCTGCTTACTGATGTGATAGATTTTTTTTTTAAATCATTTCACCCCAAGCAAGAGATTGGGGTGAAATGACTGCCACTAATGTGCAAGGGGGAACAGTGAGAGAAAAAATTGGATACAGGAGGTATTGAAGAAAGTATAAAAAATGAATTGGTTTCAAGAAGATAGAAGAGATGATAATTGACATTGCATTTCAACTTTTGAAGTTTGTAGCTGTCACGGAAGGAAGTAAATGAAAGCGAGTTATACAAAACGGAAGTGTGAGAAAAGAAACTGTCGGGGTAAAAATGGTGGTTACATTTAAGTATTTCAATGGTAAAATGGTGAACCCTAGATGCCAATAATATTTTTTTTTTAACAATCATTTCACCCCAAGTAAAGCAGAAATGCCACCGGTGTGCAGAGATTTACAGCAGGGGGGGGGGGAAGGTACAGGGTATATCAAGCAAAGGATAAAAGCTAAATTTTTGATTTGTTCCCTGAAGGCTTTTACCTCTTCAAATCTTTCCAAAACATCCTTATTTCCACGCAAATGTAAATGCTGAACTCAAATTGATTATTGAAGAAACCTACCTTTTTTCATGTTATCGACCAGAAAAAATTCGAACTATATCTCACCCCTTACCACCATTCGCATATCTGATTCACCTCTGAATGACTTGAGGTATAGGGTACTTATTTCAGCCTATTTCAGCCTATTTAATTGAGCAATTACTCCACGATTTGTTTAGTTTCGGAACTCAATTTCCGCGTAGTAATTGCAGAAAGAAAGTAATTAGTCAGAAAAATCAGCAAACTACATGTGAAGTCATTCTGCAGTGAATAACATTTTTGAAGCGTGGTTACGGGGTGAGATAAACAGCGAAAAGAAGTTCCATATTTTTCTGCTCGGTAACTTGAAAAAAAGGTAAGTTTCGTAAACTTACCTTTTACCGATAAACAATTATCAGTTTGAGTTCAGCATATACGTTTGGACAGAATTAAGGATGTTTTGGAAAGATTTGACGGGATAAAGGCCTTCGGGGGAACAAATCAAAAATTTACCGGATAAGAGATGAATGGGAATCAAGGAGAGATAAGATGGCAATTGATGTTGCATTTCAACTTTTGGAGAGTATAGCTATCAGGAAATTAAGTGAATGGAAGTGAGTTCCACAAATGGGAAGTGCAAAAAAAGAAACTGTTCAAGTAGAAGAGGCGGTTACGTTTAACTACTTTGATGTTAAAACAGTGGGTCCTTAATGACAATCTAATAGAACAAGTAAATACATGTTATCTAGGTACCAGGAAAAAAAATTGCCATGAAAATACTTGTAAAGAAGACAGAGGAAAGCCACATCCTGGCTGTGAGAAGGCGACTGAAGTCAAGTTGCCGAGTCAGGATCAATTATATTGAAGATGCTCCTTTGGATTTTATTGAGAAAGTTGAGATAAATAGCAGGAGCACCTGACCAGACAAGGCACCAGTATTCAATGAATAGACAAATGGTAGATTTATAAACTAGCAGTATAGCCTGTCATTGCTCAGGTGTAATGAAAGCTTTAAAACTAATCCAGGGTCCTGGAGCTCAGACTCTTTGGACGTTTTGTGTTGAGGTACTCCCGATAAATTTCAATAATTGATAATTGAAAAAATTGTGTTATAGAAGGACTGGTCCGATTTTAATCAAATTTGATACACTCATAGACAAAGACATAAGAAACGATATTCAGAAGTTTCAACGTTGCATTTCTTACAATAGTGCAGAAAATTTGATATCGATACCAGGAAATCAAAATTTGACTTACATCCATTCATTTTTCTTTCAGTCTACGGTTTCGCTTTAACTGGAAACAACTATTGCTTTTTAGTCTTTCGTGCCAACATCCAAAGAGTCTGAGCTCCAGGACCATGGATTAGTTTTAAAGCTTTCATTACACCCAAGCAACACCGGGCTATACTGCTAGCATATATATATATATATATATATATATATATATATACACACACACACACACACACACAGAGGTTGTCCCCCAAAAATGTATACACACTTTCAATAGTTGTAAAGTTAGTATTTATTAAAATATAAATTTTTAAAATTATATAAAATATACACATTATTGTTTTGTCAATTCCTGTTTTCAAACTGACGTCGGAACACTTGGAATCAAACTGACGTCCAACAATGGAATCGCAAACATCACAAAACAAAACAATTTGTTTGGTAATAATGTGCATTCTCGTTTATTGCTGGTCTCAGTTCAGTAACTGATGCAGGTCTGTTAGCAGAGATTTTGTATTTTAGGTATCCCCACAAAAAAAAGTCCAGTGGTATGAAGTCTAGTGAATGCGTAGGGTATTTTACAAAACACTGCGATGGTAGTGTGGGGAAGGGTGCCCAATCTTGCTGAGAATAAAACTCTTGATCTTGAAAGTCCTCTCTAAAGCTTGGCATGACAGATTGTTGGCATGTGCATATACATTTTTGGGGACACCAAAATAAAGAAATAAAATAAATATATATATATACTTATATACTTTGAAAAACAGTAGCTACTCTGGCATGTACTCATCGCTCATTCAGTAAAACAATGATATAGCACTCTGGCTATTGGGTGCGTATAATGATACTATATGCGCTAAAAAGTCTGCCTTCTTCCACCGAATGGCCATAGCCCAGAGGTAGAATCGCCGACTGACGCCAATTCAGTCGGGTTTCAATCCTGGGTTAAAAGGCAATCGGAGTCTAACCGTACTGATGGACTGTGATACAGCAAAACAGATCTGTCTGCGGATGACTATATATATAAAGGAAAAATCGACACATCATTTAAATGACGTGTTGAATTCTCTTTCATAAGTATCATATTGCTCTGGATAACATCTTTTGAGCTCTCTATATAGATATAACACTTAATATTTTATATTAGGTTGATCTTGTTGGACTGAACATCTATATATATATATATATATATATAAACATAACAGACTGAACATCTATATATATATATATATATATATATATATAAATAAACATAAGTATGTTATAACATCACTCCAAAGTAGCTATTTTGTTTCAACACTTCTTGTGTCTTGTCAAGTGATGGGGCTGATTGCATAATGAAGAGTTTTAGAAGGTTCAAACCTAACCAAACCTTAAATAGGGGAGACATTGTTACATAGTCTTACATGATCAATCAAAATACAAGTAAATGCTAATTTGGATATCAGAATTTTATTCCACCCATACAACCCTATGCTTATACATCAGGCCCTCATCATCAGTTGTTGTCGTCCTGCAGCCTTGGCCGAGATAGAACCCACTACACCCCTCCAGTATTCCGTGTGCATTTGGATCCCTGGCGCAGTTTTGTAGCGAAATTCATAATCTTGTCAAACAGCTAAATACTTGATGCTTTGCCAGGGTAGGACTTGGGACCCTGCCCTTAAACAGATCCCAATGAGACTTGCTCCGTCAGGGAGGAAGCCCGCTCAACCCGACTAGGGTGAATGCGGCATACATACATACATATATTTGCCAGGGCTACCAAGGGTGTTTTTATTGTGACTGGATAAGTTGCCTCCAGGCCCCATCCTGTTATTTAACCCATAGCTGGAGGGAAGTGACGGATTAATACCTTTCCCAAGAGTACCAGAGCTTAAGTGAATGCAGGGTACTCAACTGGAATTCGGTGATCATTGTCAGTAATTACACAGAGTAGGTGGTTTGTGACCTTTTTGTAATAAATACACAAAAAAAAAAAAAAGAAAGTTTGCATAATAATCAAAGTTGAATTAGGTGCACATTGTGCCCCGGAAGGACATGTAGCTGTTTTGTTTTTTTTTTAATCTTATCACCCCGAGCAAGGCAGTAATGCCACTGATGTGCCGGGGGCTACGTAATAGTGAAAAGATTGGAAAAGAGAACGCCGGAAACCACATCCTAAACAGGGAACAAGGGACGCGCCTCTTAACCTGTTCAATAGACATGGGTGGAGTGTGAACTGGGCGGGTGATAGATAGATCTATCTACTCCAATTGAAAAAAAATTGCTTGGGGCGATATGATCATAAAAAAAACAAAAAAAATAGAATTATTTCTTAAAGCATTTTTTATTTACTGAGAAGGTGAGAGGAGGGTGGAGAAAGAGATAGGTGAGAGGGGGGAGAAAGATAGGTGAGAGGGGGGAGAAAGAGAGAGGTGAGATATATGAGAGAAAGAAGGAATATTTAGATATCAGAAAACTGTATTTCTCCAAATCCTATCTTTGAATGCCAACATTTTTATTTTGTCCAATCAACATCAAAACATGCAACTCAGTATTCAAGGTACTTTTTTTTTTCAGGGTCACAATGTGGGGGTGGCGGCCGTCTTTTCGCATTCTGAATTCATACCAAAATTCATTCCAAGTTTTCGAGAGATTTCAGTGGGTGCTGACCTACTATACATATCATGTGTTTGTTTTATTTATTAGTTCCTCAAAAGAGGAAGACTTGGCACTTTGCCAGAATAAATTCTACAGATTCTTTGACATCTGGTATTCTCATCTTCTTGGCACTTTGCAGCCGCCATTATACCATTCCTTCCATTGTAATTGATACTTACTCGAAACTGATTTAAAAACATTCTTTGATACCAAAAGACAAAAGCGTTATCAAACACTTTCTCTCAGAAACATCATTACAGAAAAATATGCATTTTCTGACAGGATTTCTCAAATATTCCAGCCAATAGATGAAATTATACTGTTTCTTGGAACAAGAAATTGGAGAGCTGAGTGAGTCATGTCTCTTTCGAGACATGATCACCCAAGCCTGCACCATGTATGGCAGTCAACTGACTGCCTGAATATAATAGTTAAAAACATAATTAAAGCTTGGCATAAAGTGGGGGATTGTTTTTTTATTGTCATGAAGTGATAAACTGATCCCCCTAGAATTAATACAAATTAATATAATAGAATATGGTTAAATAAAAAGAAAACGAGAGGAAAACTGTATTTAAATCATCTCTGCGTTTTGTCCTGTGATGGACTTTATCAAGGCAAAAAGACGAAATAAAGTCCATCACAGGACGAAACGCATAGGCGATTTAAAATACAGTTTTCCTCTTGTCTTTATTTTATTTAACCATCCAGTCCTTAATTTCAGATCATAACTGAGTATATTTTTACATAATAGTATATATATATATATATAATAGAAATAAAAACAAATAAAGCTTTAGTTGGAGCTAAAAGGGGATTTGTTTTCTATTCTTTTGAAGTAATAAACTGATCCCCCACTAATTGCTATTTATCAGTAATAATAATAATAATAATAATAATAATAATAATATCTTTTTGTCCCTCTAGTTACAGATTAAATAACAGGATAGATTGGGTTCTATAGCCTTGGGTGGCAATTAGTCTACCACAGAAAGTAATGACAACCTACTGCAGAAAAATCTTCTGCCCAGTCAGTGATGTCTCTTTTGAGACATGATTGCCTAACTGTGTATCACAACAAACTTAACAAACTGCTTGACTGACTGAATAAATAAACAAAGCATCGACACAAATATGAGTTTCCACTAACAATAACGTTTAAGTAATAAAAATCCATCCCATGCTCTAAAATTTGCTTTTTTCATGTTAGGATATTAACGGAGCAGATAAGGTTTTATTTCTAACATTCCATTAAGTTTTAGGTTTTCTTTGAGATGATCTTATTTTTCTTCCCGACACCAAGTGTTTAGAGAATCCAAAGGCACCACTTCAATAAAAGGGTCCACTCACAGAAAATAGGAAAAAAAAATTTTTTTGGTGGTTAATGGGGTTGATTATATGTCAGAATGAAAAAAAAAGTATTAGTTATTTATGAATTTAGAATGGGGATACTCTTCATAGGTGGGCGGGCAATTGTGTACCAGACAGTTGCATAGCATGACATTTGTGCCCTCTAGATAAATGTGTCCCTGGATAATTAGGTACTCTAGTAATTTTTTGAAGTTACCACATTTTCTTAAGAGTTGCTTATTGCAAACCAAATTTTAATTATTCTAAAAAATTAAAAAGATCGTCAACAACTCTTATCTATATAAATAAAACTGCAGATGTGTGTCAGTGCGTGTGTATCCTCACTGATTTCTATTCATACCCTTCCACAATTTTTCATCCAATCGCCCGGTTCACACTCCACCCACGTCTATTGAACAGGTGTAGAGGCTCATCCCTTGTTCCCTGTTTAGGATGTGGTTTCCGGCTTTCTCTTTTCCAATCTTTTCACTCCTTCTTTTTTATTTTTTTCAATTGGAGTAGATAGACTAAACTATAGCTCGGTTCACACTCCACCTACGTCTATTGAACAGGTGAAGAGGCTCATCCCTTGTTCCCTGTTTAGGATGTGGTTTATGGCTTTCTCTTTTCCAATCTTTTCACTTTTTTTGTTTATCTTTTTTTAATTGGAGTAGATAGACTGAACTATCGCCCGGTTCACACTCCACCCACGTCTACTGAACAGGTTAGGACGTGGTTTCTGGCTTTCTCTTTTCCAATCTATTCACTCTTACGTAGCCCCATGCACACCAGTGGTCTTACCGCCTTGCTTGGGGTGATGTGATTAAAAAAAAAAAAAAATTTTGTTTCAAAACTTACACACCCCTCACAAATTTATTATTCTACACAACAAAGAAAAAAAAATAAAAAAGAAAATAGTGGGTGACCCCTCAGTTTATTCTTAGTTTTAATTTCTTATTGAATTTTTTTTTGTTAAAGATAAGTTCAACAGAGTAACTTTTGCAGAGAGAATAACTCTTTAAAAAATACAAGAGTTATCTCCCATATTTAATGTCTGCAAGTGTAGGTTGCATAAAAAATGGGAGTTCTTACTCTTCCTACCCCATGCAACACCAGGTACTCACTGCTACTCAAAAATAAAAGAAGCACGGTACTATTAGATGCATATACTCCTGAAAAGAAGATCAATTTTTTTTAAAAGGGAAAGCTCACACCATTTATAACTTTTGATTAATTTATTAAACTATAATGAGACGCACTAAAAGTGGCTCTAGTGACATCATTGAACGATATTCTAAAAAAATTAAAAAAAAACAAAAAAAACAAGGACAGCAGAAGAAAAACAAGTAGATCACTGACGCAAAAGTTGTTGGTTGATTGTTTTTGTGGTAAATCAACTTCGGCAGATCATTTATTGCCAACTAAACTATTTTTTTTTTTTTTAATCACATCACCCCAAGCAAGGCGGTAAGGCCACTGGTGTGCAGGGGGCTACGTAAGAGTGAATAGATTGGAAAAGAGAAAGCCGGAAACCACGTCCTAAGCAGGGAACAAGGGATGAGCCTCTACACCTGTTCAATAGACGTGGGTGGAGTGTGAACCGAGCGATAGTTCAGTCTATCTACTCCAATTGAAAAAAAAAAATACAAAAGAAAAGAAAAGTGAAAAGATTGGAAAAGAGAAAGCCGGAAGTGTGAACCAGACATTGCTGGTAATACTTTTTACTTTCAACAATTTATTGTTGTTTTTATATAAGTTTTGTGTCTAGTAATACTTTTTTTCTTTTCGAGTATCAAGATTCATTGGGATTTGTTTTTAAGAGCAGGGTCCCCAAGTCTTACCCTGTTATTTAACCCATAACTGGAGGGAAAGGTGGGATTAATATCTTTCCCAAGGGTACCAGTGCTTAAGTGAATGCAGGGTATTCAACTGGAATTCGAATTCGGCTCACCGATTTCTCTTTCTGAGCCGATATCCACTGCACCACAACGCACATTCATCAGCATCTGGTATTCCCAAGTGGTCACCCATCTAAGTACTGACCAGGTTCAACGTTGCTTAACTTCGGTGATCGAGCCAGAACCGGTGTATTCAACATAATAGGCCATAAGCTTTGATGCAAGAAATACAAGAAAAAGATGCCAAGATATGGAACAAAATACGAGAATACACAAGGAAATACAGAGCAAACGTAGACAGGCTAAGAAAGATGGCTCAATGACAAATGTAAACAGAGGGACGGAACATGACAAACAATGGAGACATACATAAAAAAATGAAGAAACTAACAGCAAAGAACATGCTGAGCAACAGGATGTATAAAAACAAAAGGTGGCACACTAATATTAAAAAAAAAAAAATACTTTAGAGATGGAACGAGTATATCTTCCACAACAAGAGAGAGCAACCAGCAATGAATAAAATTACAGGTGGACAAGACATTTTTTTCTTTATAATCGTGTCACCCCAATCAAGGCATTTTACTGCCACTGTTGTTCAGGGGGTTTACATAGGAGGAATGTTATGAGAAGTGAGAGGTTGCAGGGGGAGTCAAGAAGAGAGTAGGAGAGGGAAGAGATTACTGATGAGAGTGGGGTGGATGAGGAGGAATGTTAAGAGAAGTGAGAGGTTGCAGGGGGAGTCAGGAAGAGAGTAGGAGAGGGAAGAGAGTACTGATGAGAGTAGGGTGGATGAGGAGGAATGTTAGAAGTGAGAGGTTGCAGGGGGTGTCAGGAAGAGAGTAGGAGAGGGAAGAGAGTACTGATGAGAGTGGGGTGGATGAGGAGGAATGTTAAGAGAAGTGAGAGGTTGCAGGGGGAGTCAGGAAGAGAGTAGGAGAGGGAAGAGAGTACTGATGAGAGTGGGGTGGATGAGGAGGAATGTTAGAAGTGAGAGGTTACAGGGGGAGTCAGGAAGAGAGTAGGAGAGGGAAGAGAGTACTGATGAGAGTAGGGTGGATGAGGAGGAATGTTAGAAGTGAGAGGTTACAGGGGGTGTCAGGAAGAGAGTAGGAGAGAGAAGAGTAATGATGAGAGTGGGGTGGATGAGGAGGAATGTTAGAAGTGAGAGGTTACAGGGAGTGTCAGGAAGAGAGTAGGAGAGGGAAGAGATTACTGATGAGAGTGGGGTGGATGAGGAGGAATGTTAAGAGAAGTGAGAGGTTGCAGGGGGAGTCAGGAAGAGAGTAGGAGAGGGAAGAGAGTACTGATGAGAGTGGGGTGGATGAGGAGGAATGTTAAGAGAAGTGAGAGGTTGCAGGGGGAGTCAGGAAGAGAGTAGGAGAGGGAAGAGAGTACTGATGAGAGTGGGGTGGATGAGGAGGAATGTTAAGAGAAGTGAGAGGTTGCAGGGGGAGTCAGGAAGAGAGTAGGAGAGGGAAGAGAGTACTGATGAGAGTGGGGTGGATGAGGAGGAATGTTAGAAGTGAGAGGTTACAGGGGGAGTCAGGAAGAGAGTAGGAGAGGGAAGAGAGTACTGATGAGAGTAGGGTGGATGAGGAGGAATGTTAGAAGTGAGAGGTTACAGGGGGTGTCAGGAAGAGAGTAGGAGAGAGAAGAGTAATGATGAGAGTGGGGTGGATGAGGAGGAATGTTAGAAGTGAGAGGTTACAGGGAGTGTCAGGAAGAGAGTAGGAGAGGGAAGAGATTACTGATGAGAGTGGGGTGGATGAGGAGGAATGTTAAGAGAAGTGAGAGGTTGCAGGGGGAGTCAGGAAGAGAGTAGGAGAGGGAAGAGAGTACTGATGAGAGTGGGGTGGATGAGGAGGAATGTTAAGAGAAGTGAGAGGTTGCAGGGGGTGTCAGGAAAAGAGTAGAAGGAAAAGAGTACCGATGAGTGTGGGGTGGATGTAGAAAAGCATGAGAGAAAGGATGTAAGTTAGTGAGACAGGAGATGACTATTGACTTTACATTTATACTCTTGGAGATTGTAACTGTCGGGAAATCAAGTATGCGGAAGGGAATTCCACAGGCGGAAAGATCGAGAAAAGAAGCTGATGGAGTAGAATTTGCGTTTACAATTGATTGGCTTCACAGTAAAAGGGTGGGGCCTAGTTGCTAATCTTGTGCCTCGAGGAAATTCATATATAGTGGGTACCAGTGAGCTAAGTTCATCGGAGTAGAAGTCATGAAAGTATTTGTAGAAGAGACACAGGGAAGCCACACTGCGTCAGTGAGAAAGCGACTGTAAAGTCGGGATCGATCACATTACAGATTCTTCATTAGATTTGGTCGAGGACACCTAAGTGGATAGCAGGAGCACCCGATCAGATATGGCAGCAATATTCAATGCACGGGCGGATGGTAGATTTGTATATGTGCAGGATTGATTTGGATCCACAAAACTTCCTGGCTCTACACAGAGAACCCACTTTCTTAGCAGATTTAGCTATGGATTCTATATAGCTATTCCACTTGAGGTCTGATTTGAGAGTTAATCTGAGGAGACGCAGTGTTTTACTTTCAGGGAGAGAAGCCTGATCCATTGTAAATGGGTGGGAGGAACATTTTGTTTGTGGTGGTTATTAGATAGCAGCTTCGGTTTGGAAGCATTAAAATTTATATTAAAAAAACAAAGTGGTATTGGTGACGGCAAAATTGAGGAGACAGAAAGCAGCAGGACCAGACGGGATTATAATAGAGATGTTGATGTCCCTAGATGATGTCCCTAGAAGGCTTTGGCATCCACAGACTAATAGAAATAATAAACAAAATCTACAACAGTGGCAATATACTAAAGAAATCTAAGCAGTTCAATCTTCATAACACTACATAAGAAGCCAGGTGCAAAGGTATGTGAACTCCATCGAACAATCAGTTTAATGAGCCACATAACAAAACTCATCAACCGGATTCTAAAGAACAGAGCGCGTAGCAGAATCAGCCCAGAGATAGGACAAGAAGAGTGCAGCTTAGTTAAAGATACCGGAACAATGAATGCGATATTCATGCTCAGAATACTATCTGAATGAACAGTACAGAAGCAGAAGAACCTTTATCTGTGCTTTATAGACTATGCAAGGTCGTTTGACAAAGTACAACCCAGAAACTTGATAGAGATACTTGACAACCTCAACATGTTTGGAAAAGATGTTAGGATAATCAAGAAATTGTACTGGCATCTGTTGTGGAGAAATAACCTGTCCTACCCAGGAATGGGTATGGCCCAAGTTATAAAAGACCGGGACTAGAACGAACTACAGAGTGTTTGTCATTATACGAGAGTGATCATGATTATACAAGATCCATCGGCCTTAGACGAGAGTTAGACGTCATTAGACAGAAGCATTCTTCACAAGACGGATGCATACGTCCTATACAGAGACATTGCCTTCTTGATTGTTATTCTTGTTAACTATTCATTGGTGTACGTATATTTGGTTTATTGTACTGAGGTATAATAAATCTTTATTCATATATCCTCAGTGTTAAGAATTATTTCTTGCACTATTCTTTCTCTGTTTATCCCCACCCCTCGGGATATAACAGTATCAAACTGCTTGAATTCAGTGAACTCAGCAGGTATGCAAAAGTAGAAAGGGGCATGAGACAAGGATGTGTTTTCTCACCGGATCTTTTCAACCTGTACAGCAAAGCAATTATGAGAGAAAAATGCCTTGCTGGGATTTGTCATTAGCAACCACAATCTCAACAATAGCAGATATGTGGATGACATGGTGCTGATAGCAGACATGGAAAGGAAAAATGCAGGACCTTTTACAGTAGGGAGCAAAAGAAAGTGAGAAGAAAGGACTCGGCATAAACTTCAAGAAAACTGAATGTATGGTCATCATCAAAAAGTGGAGCCCAATATGCCAACTACAAGTCAAAGAACCTAAAATAAACAAGTATAAAAATTTAAATACCTTGGAAGTAGGCTTATGGCCTATCACATTGAATACACCGGTTATAAAAGACCGGAACTAGAACGAACTACAGAGTTCGTGTCATTATACAAGAGTTTTCTTGATTATACAAGAGCCTTCATCATTAAACGAGAGTTATACGTCACTAGACTGAAGCATCCTTCACAAGACGGATGCATACATCCTATACAGAGTCATTGCCTTCTTGATTGTTATTCTTGTTAACTATTCGTTGGTGTACGTGTATTTGGTTTATTGCACTGAGGTATAATAAATCTCTATTCATATATCCTCAGTGTTAAGAATTATTTCTTGCACTATTCTTTCTCTGTTTATCCCCCCCACGGGATATAACAATAGATAACGAATTTTGTCTTCCATCAGTATAACAGAGGCTAACCTCTAAGTGAGCAACACTTTACGCCTTCTTAGTTTTACTGACATGAGGAGAGATTATATCGAATAATTTTTCGATGTGATAGGAAAGTTGGTGTATTGTGTCGGGGCAGGCAATTAATTTTATTAGAATTCATCTACCATTCAACCTTGCATTGAATATTGCTTTCATATCTAGTCTGGTTCTCTGGCTATATATCTCAAGATAAGAGGATGAAGCTGATTGCTTAAAATTCTTAAACAGTCCTGACTGTTAAGTTTAATAAACTTATTTAAATAATATCTGTAAAAAAAAAAAAAAAAAAAAAAAAAAAAAGCAACAAGTTAGCAAAAAAAAAAAAAAATGTTGTAGTGAAATATCCTTTACTACCCAGGAATAGGTATGACCCGGGTTATAAAAGACAGGGACTAAAACGAACTACAGAGTGTTCGTGAATATTCGAGAGTCTTCGTAATTACACGGGAGTGATTGAGAGTCTTCATCATTATACGAGAGTTATCGATTTTAGTCGAGAGCCATAGGCCTTAGACGAGAGTCAGACATCACTAGACGGAAGCCTTCTTCACAAGACGGACGCATACGTCCTATACAGAAACATTGACTTCTTGATTGTTATTCTTGTTCATTTGTGTACGTGCATTTGGTTAATTGTACTGAGGTATAATAAATCTTTATTCATATATCCTCAGTGTTAAGAATTATTTCTTGCACTATTCTTTCTCTGTTTATCCCCACCCCTCGGGATATAACAGTATCAAACTGCTTGAATTCAGTGAACTCAGCAGGTATACAAAAGTAGAAAGGGGCATGAGACAAGGATGTGTTTTCTCACCGGATCTTTTCAACCTGTACAGCAAAGCAATTATGAGAGAAAAATGCCTTGCTGGGATTTGTCATTAGCAACCACAATCTCAACAATAGCAGATATGTGGATGACACGGCGCTGACAGCAGACATGGAAAGGAAAAATGCAGGACCTTTTACAGTAGGGAGCAAGAGAAAGTGAGAAGAAAGGACTCGGCATAAACTTCAAGAAAACTGAATGTATGGTCATCAGCAAAAAGTGGAGCCCAATATGCCAACTACAAGTCAAAGAACCTAAAATAAACAAGTATAAAAATTAAAATACCTCGGAAGTAGGCTTATGGCCTATCACATTGAATACACCAGTTCTCACTCGATCACTGAAGTTAAACAACATTGAGCCTAGTCAGTACTTATATGGGTGACCGCTTGGGCTTGGGAATACCAGATGCAGTAAGCGTATAGTGACGGCTGTGCATTGTGGTGCAGTGAATATCGGCTTAGAAAGAGAAATCGAATTCCAGTTGAATACCCTGCATTCACTTAAGCACTGGTACTCTTGGGAAAGTTATTAATCTGTCCCTTCCCTCCAGTTATGGGTTAAATAACAAGAGTAGGACTTGGGAACCCTGCCCTTAAAAAACAAATCCCAATGAATCATGATACTCAAAAAGAAAAATGTATTATTAGACACAAAACTTATATAAAAAACAACAATAAATTGTTGAAAGAAAAAAGGTATTACCAGCAATAAAGTTTAGTTGGCAATAAATGATCCGCCGAGGTTGATTTGCCATAAAAACAATACAACCAACCAACCAACCAACCAACCAACCAACCAACCTCGGAAGTGTTTTGACAAAGGATTGACAGTACGACATGGAGATCCAAAGATGCATTGGCATGGCCAAAAACGTATTGCAGAAGCTAACCAGAGAACTGAAAGACAGGAAAAATTTCATTAGAAACAAAGAAAGAGTGCTGGATTGCTATGTGATATCCGTCTTTCTGCATGTAAGTGAATGTTGAATGAAGGAGAGGCTTGAAGCAGCAGAAATGTGGTTTTACAGAAGGATGCTGAGGATACAATGAATGGAGATGCAAACAAGAAGAAAAATCATACTTAATATCATGAAGAGACAAATGAGCCAGATTAGAACAAAAATAGATTCAGTCAGTCAGTTAAGTGCCATACGTGATACATGCTTGGGCAATCATGTCTCGAAAGAGACATAACTGACTGGGCAGAAGATTATCCCACAGTAGCGATAGATTATATTACATTATTAAGTATCATTAGTGGGGGATCATTTTATTACTTTATAACAATAGAAAACCGATCCCCCACTTTATGCCCAGTAGAAGTTTTAATTATGTTTCCAACTATTATATTCAGTCAGTTAAGTGCGATACGTGATACATGCTTTGGGCGATCATGTCTCGAAAGAAACATGAATGACTGTGCAAAAGATTATCCCTCAGTAGGTTCCCATTACTTTCTGCAGTAGACTGGTTGCCGGCCAAGGCTATAGAACCCAATTTCTCCTGCCATTTAACTCATAGCTGAAGGGAGAAGAGATACATTATATTACATTATTATATTGAATATAATTAGTGGGAGATCAGTTTATTACTTCATAACAATAGAAAACCGATCCCCTACTTTATGCCCAGAAGAAGACTTAATCATGTTTTCAGCTATTATATTCAGTCAGTTATTTATGTGGAATACACGAAACACGCTTCAGCAATCATGTCTCTAAAGAGATATGACTGACTAGGCAGAAGATTATCCTGCAGTAGGTTGCCATTGCTTTCTGTAGTAGACTGGTTGTTAGCCAAGGCTATAGAAGTCAATATATGATACGCAGACGATACTGTGCTGATTGCAGACATGGAAAGGAAACTACAAGACCTCCTACAGAAGATAGCTGAAGAGAGTGACAAAAAAGGACTACAAATAAATTGCAAGAAAACCAAATGCATGGTCATCAGCAAAAAGAGCAGCCCAAAATGCCAAATACCTAGGAAGTGTTCTAACAAGAGACATAAAGTGTGACACAGAGATCCAAAGGTGAAAAGAAGTAAAGTATTAAGACACAGGAAAATTTCACAAGAAACAAAGAAGAGAGTACTGGATTGCTATGTGATGTCAGTTCTTCAATATAGCAGCAAATGCTGGACAATATCTTCGAAGATGAAGGAAAGACTTAAAGCAGCTGAAATGTGGTTCTACAGAAGAATACTGGATATAAAATGGGGGATCAATTCCATATTACAATCAACATATAAACTGACCCCTCACTTTGTGGCCACAGCGGTTTCTATTTATATTCCTGACATCCAAAAGCACAAGGATGCATTCCAAGAGCTGAGAAGATTAATAAGAAACATGACAATTTCACTAGAAACAAAGAAGAGAGACACTGGATTGCTATGTGATGTCAGTTCTTCAATATGGCAGTGAATGCTGGACAATATCATCAAAAATGAAGGAAAACAAAGAAGAGAGACACTGGATTGCTATGAGATGTCAGTTCTTCAATATGGCAGTGAATGTTGAATAATATCAACAAAGATGAAGAAAAAACTTGAAGCAGCTGAAATGTGGTTCTACAGAAGGATGCTGAGGATATCATGGACCGAGCATGTGAGGAATGATGAGGTGTTCGAAAAAATGGAAACGAAAAAGAAATTAAAATTGAGCATCAGGAAGAGACAAATGAAGTTCATGGGACATGCAATGAGGAAGGAGTGCTTGGAAAACCGAATACTAACAGGGCAGACAGAGGGAAAAAGAGACAGAGGAAAACTGCAGATAACATATTTGAAGGGCCTGAAAGGACAAGGCACATAGAAGAAGAAGAAAGAAATTTAAATACTTGGGAAGTGTTCTGGCAAAAAATGGAATGTGCAACAGTGAGATCCGAAGGCACATTTGCATAGCCAAGGACACATTTGAAAAACTAACCAGAGTACTGAGAGACGAAGAAAATCTCATTGGAAACAAAGAAATGAGTGTTTCTGTATGGCAATGAATGTTGGATGATCCCAAGGATAAAAAAAAAAAAAAAAAAAAAAGGCTCTACAGAAGGATGCTAAGGATATTATAAACACATGAGCAACAATGAAATGTTGAAGAGGATGCACTTGCACTCTACTTCAGGAAAAGAGAGCTGAAATTCCTGGGACAAGTTATGAGGAAAGAGGGCCTGGAGAATCTAATAGTCACAGGACAGATTAAGGGAAAGAGAGACAGGGGGAATCAGCGAGAGACATATTTGATAGATTTGAGCAGGTGGGGTTTGGAAGAAATGCCAAGAAGAAAAATGTTATGAGCGACAAGAGACAGCGCCAGGTAGAAGTCCAATCACCTACATTCTGAAGGGTCATGGCACACAAAGAGGAAGACTAAATGTGATTCTACAGAAGGATGCTGAGGATACCAGTGAGTGGAAACATGAGCAACGACAAAGTTTTAGAGAAATGAAAACAAAAAGGAAATTCATACGTAACACCGGGAAAAGACAATTGGGGTTTCTGCGGCATATAATGAGGAAGGAAGGCTTGGAAAATCTGATACTCACATGAATATATTGAAGGCAAGAGGGAGAGAAGAACACAAAATATAACATAGTTAATGAGCTTGAGTAAATGAATGGTAGAACAGCGCTTGGGAGAAATAACAGAAAGACAAAGTTTATTTAAAGCTAAAAGGGACAAAAGTTGTGGAGAGGCATGACTGCCTACATCCTGAGGAGAAGAAGAGGGCTTGGGAGAAATAACAGAAAGACAAAGTTTATTTAAAGCTAAAAGGGACAAAAGTTGTGGAGAGCCATGACTGCCTACATCCTGAGAAGAAGAAGAGGGCTTGGGAGAAATAACAGAAAGACAAAGTTTATTTAAAGCTAAAAGGGACAAAAGTTGTGGAGAGCCATGACTGCCTACATCCTGAGGAGAAGAAGAGGGCTTGGGAGAAATAACAGAAAGACAAAGTTTATTTAAAGCTAAAAGGGACAAAAGTTGTGGAGAGCCATGACTGCCTACATCCTCAGAAGAAGAAGAGGGCTTGGGAGAAATAACAGAAAGACAAACTTTATTTAAAGCTAAAAGGGACAAAAGTTGTGGAGAGCCATGACTGCCTACATCCTGAGGAGAAGAAGAAGGCTTGGGAGAAATAACAGAAAGACAAAGTTTATT
The DNA here is from genome assembly GCA_037127315.1 of Ascarosepion bandense. NCBI lineage: Eukaryota > Metazoa > Mollusca > Cephalopoda > Sepiida > Sepiidae > Ascarosepion > Ascarosepion bandense. Next base: position 3,643,791 of record JBBBDQ010001031.1, on the reverse strand, counting down.
TAAAGCTAAAAGGGACAAAAGTTGTGGAGAGCCATGACTGCCTACATCACGAGGGGACATGGCACACAAAAAAGACTAGAATAGTGGAATGATTTCATTATTTTACAATTGAAATGGATACACGTAACCGTAAGTTTTATGCTAAGAGGTCCTTCTTTTACACTTCTCCCTTGTAAAACTCTTTTCCTGTCTTTTGCTTTTCAGTTTACTTTGATCTTCAAAAATTTTAAAGCAATGTCAGTCGTTACCTTCTGTATTCGTAATTCCTGTTATTTTATTGTTTTCTCATTGTTAAAATTTATGGCACCCCGACGTGGTGTAATGGTTAGCAAGCTTGTCTCGCTAGAACCTATTATAACTGAGTAGTGAGTTTGATCCTCACTGGGTACCACATACCTTCGGCCTTGTGCTATATCTAGATAGAGAGAGAGATAGACAAACAGAGAGAGACTGGGATGGATAGATAAATAGATAGATAGATAGAGAGCGACTAGGATAGATAGATAGATAGATAGATAGATAGATAGATAGCGACTACGATAGATAGATAGACAGATAGATAGATAGATAGAGAGCGACTACGATAGATAGATAGATAGATAGATAGAGAGCGACTACGATAGATAGATAGATAGATAGAGAGCGACTACGATAGATAGATAGATAGATAGAGAGCGACTACGATAGATAGATAGATAGAGAGCGACTACGATAGATAGAGAGTGACTACGATAGATAGATAGATATAAACAGACTGGATGGCACCTCGAGGTTGTGTAATAGTTAGCAAGCACCTCGAGGTTGTGTAATAGTTAGCAAGCTTGTCTCGCAAGAATTATTACATTTGAGTAGTGAGTTTGATCCTCATTGGGTGTCCCATACTTTCAGCCTTGTGCCACATCTAAGCCTCACTTAGAAAATCAGCATATGATTACTACTTTCCTTTTCTTATATTCTCTCACAATCAGTAACCATCTTAGAGGCTTGGGGTGAAATGATTAATGTAAGTAAAACCGTATCATGCAAGACAATTTTTCTCTCCAAAATCTATCTTATATATCTATACATCTCCTATTCATCGATGCTTAGAATATTGCTGCTACATGGTCTTCTGCCCCTTCTATTTACTTTGAGCTTCTTAATAAGGTCCAAAGAATAATCTAATCTAAATCTGAATTTAATCTAAACTTATTTATAAATGGAACTTTGTGTGTGTCTGTTACCTATAGACTCCGAAACAACTGAACTGATTTTCTTGGAATGTTACACAGTTGTACTATAAGCATTTTCGAGTGCTCTTAACTAGGTTTTGTATCGAGGTACCCCCATTAAATATCAGAAATCGAGAATCAAACAAATCGGGTTATAGAAGGAGTGGTCCAATTTTAATCAAATTTGATACACTCAAAGACATAAGAAACAATATTCAGAAGTTTCAAGGTTGCACTTCTTACAATACTGCAGAAAATCGATTATATATATATATATATACACACACAAAAGGCAAGATGTTTGTGTGTGTGTTTGCTTATCTGCCTGTATGTCTGTATTTTTTTTTCAGCCCTTTTATTTTAGTTTTTGCTTTGGCTTTGGCTCTAAGTAGGTATAATTGTAGTTCTTAATCTCAGCCATGATACCATTTATTCAGAGGACTTATTTAGCCTTCAAAATTCAGTTTAGGACGAAAAAAACTTATTTGATATCGATACCAGGGAACAAAATTTGACTTACATCCATTCATTTTTCTTTCAGTCTACGGTTTCACTTTAACTAGAAACAACTATTGCTTTTTAGTCTTTCGTGCCAACGTCCAAAGAGTCTGAGCTCCTGAACCATGGATTAGTTTTAAAGCTTTCATTACATCCGAGCAACGCCAGGCTATACTGCAAGTCAGTAATATTACTGATCCTGATCTGATGGCTCAGCTTTAGTAACTTTCCTACCATCATCAGGTTGCTTCTCTGTGACTTTTCTTTAAATACTTTCATGGTAATTATCCAGGTGAACTCTTCGCAAGGATATCTAGACTTTGTCAATTTAAGCACAGTACCAGACTGTATGTGCGTTGTAGTGCAGTGGATATCAACTCATAACAAAAAACAGGGAGCTGAGTTCGAATTCCAGTTAAATCCCGTGCATTCACTTACGCACAAATACCCCTGTGAAAGGTATTAATCCGTCTCTTCCCTCCAGTTATGGGTAAAATAACAGGACAGATTGGATTCTATAGCCTTGGCAGACAACCAGTCTACCGCAGAAAGCAAATGGCAACCTACTGCGAAATAATCTTCTGCCCAGACAGTGATGTCTCTTTCGAGACATGATCACCCAAATGTGTATCCTGTATAGCACTTTACTGACTGACTGAATATAATAGTTAGAAGCATAATTAAATTTACTGGGCATAAAGTGGAGGATCAGTTTATTACTTCATAACAATACAAAACTGATCCCTCTATTATTATACTTAATATGATAATATAATCTATATCTTCTCCCCTCAGCTATGAGTTAAATGGCAAGATAGATTTTGTTCTATAGCTTTGACAGGCAACCAGTCTACCGCAGAAAGTAATGGCATCCTCCTGCGGGGTAGTCTTCTGTCCAGTCAGTCATGTCTCTTTCGAGACATGATTGGCCAAAGCGTGTATCACGTATGGAACTTAACTCACCATACTTGTGTTGAGATCTCATTAATTTACAGTTGAGTTGGCTAGGTGTAACTAAGTTCTATGCTAACAGTTTCTTCTTTAGCACTTCTTGCTTGTAGAACTCCCTTCCGACTCCACGTCTTCCAGTCAACTTTAATCTACAAAACTTTCAATTCATTATCAATCTCTATCTCCTGATTACTATCTTCTCTTCCCACTCATTAGTTATATTTCTGTTCTTATTTCCTTCACACCCAGTAAGCCTTGGGTGTTAGTGGGTTTACTGCCTTGCTTGGGGTGAAATCAATCAAAAAAAAATATATAGGACTAATATCACATCACAGTTCAGTACTCTTTTCTTTGTTTCTAATTACCGAAGGGATGTGGCTTCCCTCTGTTTGTTATATAAATACTTTCATGGCTTCTGCTCCGACGAACTTAAGTCACTGGTGCCCCTGAAACAGGTGTTTACTCATACAATCAGACTGGCAACTGGGTCTCACCCATTCACAGATAGATCAACCAAATTCTACTCCTGCAGCTTCTTTTCTCGCACTTCCCACCTGTGGAACTCGCTTCCATATTTTCGCTTTCCTGATGGCTAACAACCTACAGGAATTTAAATACAATGTCAATACCCATCTCTTAACCACTTGACTCTAGTTCTTTCTACATCACCCTATATATCCTTTCCTTTTTCTCCACCTTTGCAACTGACATTGCACCTGTGCTCCCATCCTTCTCTTGCTCCTTTCTGACTGGTTCATCTTTCTCTTTATTCTCATCCTGTCTAATATTTTTACTCTTATGTAGCCCCCTGCACATCAGTAGCATTACCGCCTTGCTTGGAGTGATGCGATTAAAAAAATTTGTCGTAATTCTTAGTACGTTGCTTAGTTTTTGGAAAGCATCTTATTTTAATGTACAATCAGATTTCAGTCTCGCATTGCAATGTTAAAGCACTTTTTGGAGACTTAAATTTTAGTACACATTCAATGTCGACATCCCCAGCTTATAGCATCAAAAATTACTTAAGATGTATTTTTAATGCTATTACTACGCTTAAGATAATTTTTTTTTTATTGTTTATGAGCTGAAAACATTTGCTAAACTTAGCTTGGCAAAAAGCCACTGCAATACTGGAATGCTCTGTAACATGCTCCACAAATAAATTAGTCTACAAAATTAACTTGTTAACTGTTGCTTTATGGTAAGCATCCGGAGATAAAAACATCCTATCGCAATTACAATATTTGAGGCAATAAGAAAAGTAATATTTGGAATTCAAGGAAGTTAAAAAAAAAAAAAAAAAAAAAAAAAAAAAAAAACACTAGAATATATTTTCAGTTATTTTGCAAAACATGCAATTTGAAAAACATGTCTCTTTCGAGACATGATTGCCCAAAGCGACATTCTTTCAGATTTTATAAGCAATACAAAATTCTACACTTATGTTACCGGCCATAATTATTCGGCCACCCCAGTTTTTTAAAAATAATTATGTATTTTTGTGCTCTCTTCCCCATGCTAGTCTCTTCTTAATGGCTGACTGAAGCAAAGGCTTCCTGGCTGCCTTGTAAAATTTTGCAAAGTAATAATAACAAAAGAACCATTCTATTTTCATTTAGAATTATCCACTTGGCAATAAATACTAAAAATAGTATGAAATACATTTTTTTTTTTAACTGGGGTGGCCTAATAATTATGGCCAGTATTATATATGTATATATATATATATATATATATATATATATAGAGCAAATCTACAGGGTCCGATGGGTAAATTGTCGCCATTGCCTTGTAAAATTTTACAAATAATAACAACAAAAGAACCATTCTAATTTCATTTAGAATTATCTCCTAGGCAATAAACATTAAAAATAGTATGAAATACATTATTTCTTTAAAAAAAAAAAAAACTGGAGTGTCATAATATTTATGGATGGTAGTGTGTGTGTATATATATATATATATATATATATATATATATATATAACTATTTTGTCATGTTAAAAACATAACAAAACTGGCAAAGAGGATGAGATATGCAGCACATGGATTGGACCGAAAAGAAACTGACAAGTAGAATTTGTCTCAGTGAGTGGAGAATTTCAGAAATTGGATTTTAGACAGTGTGGACACACAAAATGTTAGGTCAGGTAGTAGAAAAACGTAACATATCTATTTTGAAAAAAAAATCTCTTGTTTCCTGATTTTTTTTTCCTTTTCTATTTCGTGTGAAGTAATGGATCCAAATTTAGTGCAAAATAATGGATCCAAATACCATCCAACAGATTCTACAGCAGCAATTAAGGGCGATGGAACTCTTTTCACAGAGACTAAGAACTGTACCGCAACCAAATCTTCCATCAATGAAATTATCGGGACAAGCTCTCGAAAATTCCATCACAGAGTTCCACTATGATCAGGAGGCAAACAACTTTCAAAATGTGGTTCGCTCGTTATGAGGATCTCTTTAAAGAAGATTTTGAAGAGCAAGTAATGGATCCAAATTTAGTGCGAAATAACGGATCCAAATTTAGTGCGAAATAACGGATCCAAATTTAGTGCGAAATAAGGGATCCAAATTTAGTGCGAAATAACGGATCCAAATTTAGTGCGAAATAACGGATCCAAATTTAGTGCGAAATAACGGATCCAAATTTAGTGCGAAATAACGGATCCAAATTTAGTGCGAAATAATGGATCCAAATTTAGTGCGAAATAACGGATCCAAATTTAGTGCGAAATAACGGATCCAAATTTAGTGCGAAATAACGGATCCAAATTTAGTGCGAAATAACGGATCCAAATTTAGTGCGAAATAACGGATCCAAATTTAGTGCGAAATAACGGATCCAAATTTAGTGCGAAATAACGGATCCAAATTTAGTGCGAAATAATGGATCCAAATTTAGTGCGAAATAATGGATCCAAATTTAGTGCGAAATAACGGATCCAAATTTAGTGCGAAATAATGGATCCAAATTTAGTGCGAAATAACGGATCCAAATTTAGTGCGAAATAATGGATCCAAATTTAGTGCGAAATAACGGATCCAAATTTAGTGCGAAATAACGGATCCAAATTTAGTGCGAAATAATGGATCCAAATTTAGTGCGAAATAATGGATCCAAATTTAGTGCGAAATAACGGATCCAAATTTAGTGCGAAATAATGGATCCAAATTTAGTGCGAAATAATGGATCCAAATTTAAAGAAGATCTTGAAGAGCAAACGGATTAACTACATTTTACCGAAACAACCTCGGGATTGTAGTTTTGTGGAAACAGTTGAAACTCTAAATAAAATTTTTGGTGAACAAACCTCATTGTTTAATGCAAGATTCAACTGCCTCAATATCACAAAATGTGATGCAGATGATTTTACAACTTACTCAGGATTCGTCAACAAGTAATGCGAACGGTTCAAAATTTCCACTATCACAGATGAACAATTTAAGTGTCAGATTTTCGCACGTGGATTAAGGTCCACAAGTGACAGGGATGTGCGCACAATAATTTTGTCAAAAATGGAACAAAATCCGGATATTACTCTGCAGCAAATTACAGAGGAATGTCGGCGGTTTGTGAATCTAAAACATGATTCAGATATGGTACAACAGTCAATGCCTGCAACAATATCCATAATCAACACTATCCAAAGACAGTCACCGGAAGCAACATGAAAGAAATCTCCATCTGTTTGCTGGAATTGTGGTGGCTGGCATTTTGCTCAAAAATGTCCCTTTAAAACTCACCACTGTCGCAAATGCAACCGGCAAGCTCACAAAGATGGATTCTGCACACCACCGTGGTGCAAATCAACGCACAAGCGATCACAAAACAAAAACAGATATAAAACACAAACAAACAGTCTGGTAGCAACATTCCTTCCCAACTCCAAGTCGAACCGCAAATATGTGTCTGTGGAATTGGACAACCATCCGGTTCAGTTACAGATCGATCCAGCATCGGACATAAGCCTTATTTCCCAGAAACTGCGGAAAAGTATAGGCTGACCTCCACGTACATATAGCACGGAATGCTTCTGGGGATTGTGTCCATATTACAGGCAAACTGCCAGCAATCAAGACTAAAGAGAAGACAGCATCTGGGATTATATACATTTCGAACTCCCAGCACAACCTTTTGGGACTTGATTTTATTGAGCTACTGGGTCTTCTCGACATCCCACTCAATTTGGTTGGCAAAGTAGCATAAAAAGAACAACAAAAACAGTGTATATGCTAGAATTCAGATCGACCACGATCAGTAGGTACGCCAGTGTTTGTGAGGAGTTACAGGCCTGGGCAAACAAAATGGGTACCAAGTACCATCGACAAGAAAAAAGGACGATTTGTCGATAGGGTACAAGTTGGAGATAAACTCTGGGCACGACACAAAAACCAATTGCGTCCTAGGTACATCAACAACACTAAGACAAGCAACATTTCGAGTTTGGTTCTAAGTAGGTATAATTGTAGTTCTTAGTCTCAACCATGATACCATTTACTCAGAGGACTTATTTAGCCTTCAAAATTCAGTTTATGACAAAAAAAAAGAAAAAAAAAAAACTCATTTGATATCGATACCAGGAAATCAAAATTTGGCTTACATCCATTCATTTTTCTTTCAGTCTACAGTTTTGCTTTAACTGGAAACAACTATTGCTTTTTAATCTTAGAACAACAATTATACCGACTTAGGGCCAAACCCGAAGCAAAAACTAAAATAAAAGGGCTGAAAAAAAAAAATAGAGACATACAGACAGATAAACAGACACACACACACACAAACATCTTGCCTTTTATACATATATATTATAGATTTTCTGCACTATTGTAAGAACTGCGACCTTGAAACGTCTGAATATCGTTTATGTCTTTGTCTATAAGTGTATCAAATTTGATTAAAATCGGACCACTCCTTCTATAACCTGATTTTTTCGATTATCAATTTTTGATATTTATCTGGGGTACCTTGACACAAAACCTAGCTAAGAACACTCGCAGATGCTGTGTAAATTTTCAAAAAAATCGGTTCAGCTGTTTTGGAGTCTATAGGTAACGGACACACACAGAGAGACAAAGTTCCGTTTATAAATAAGTTTAGATTTAGATATTAGTGTGCCATCTTTTGCTTTTATACATCCTGTTGCTGAGCATGTCCTTTACCATGTTAGTTCTTTATTTTTTAATGTCTCCATTGTTTGTCGTGCCCAGTCTCTCTACTTTGGTAAATTTGTCGTTGAGCCATCTTTCTTTAGCCTGTCTACATTTACTCCGTTTTTCCCATATCTTATTGTAGCCTCCTACCTGGGTAAAAAGGGTGTAAAACTGTCCATTCGCCACCTCCTGGCCTTTTGAACAGGAGTAGAGGTTTATCCCTTGTTTTCTGTTTAGAATTGTGTTTATGATTCCTTCTAAAGACTTCATTCTCTTTCACTTTCAGTAGCCATTTACTTGGGCAAAAAATCTTTAAAACAGTCTATTCTTCCCCTGTCTTTTGAACAGGAGTTGAGGTTTATCCATTGTTTCCGCTTTAGGATAGGGTTTCTGGTTCCCTTTAAAGTCTTTTCATTCTCTTTTTGACTCCCATTAGCCTCTTACCTGGGTAAAAAGCGTGTAAAACTGTCCATTCCTCCCCTGTCTTTTGAACAGGAGTTGAGGTTTATCCTTCTTTTCTGTTTAGGATTTTTCATTCTCTTTCACTCCCAGTAGCCTCTTACCTGGGCAAAAAGCGTGTAAAACTGTCCATTCCTCCCGTCTTTTGAACAGGAGTTGAGGTTTATCCATTGTTTCCTCTTTAGGATTTTTCATTCTCTTTCACTCCCAGTAGCCTCTTACCTGGGTAAAAAGCGTGTAAAACTGTCCATTCCTCCCCTGTCTTTTGAACAGGAGTAGAGGTTTATCCCTTGTTTTCTGTTTAGGATTTTTCATTCTCTTTCACTCCCAGTAGCCTCTTACCTGGGCAAAAAGCGTGTAAAACTGTCCATTCCTCCCTGGTCTTTTGAACAGGAGTAGAGGGTTGTTCCCTTGTTTTCTGTTTAGGATTGGGTTTCTGGTTCCTTCTGAAGTATTTTCATTGTCTTTCACTCCCAGTAGCCATTGGCATTATTGCTTTGCAAATACAATACATCCAATTAAGTCTAAGTAGCAACTGCTCTCAGAAAAGGCTTCTAATCAGTGGTTAATTGAAGCAAAGAATGGTTTGCAAATCTTTAATGCCTTCAAAACAAAACTGCTTTCATTTAATCACTACAGAAAACCTTTACTCACTGCCACCAACATGGCTGATGCTAACCTCCAAGAGAGCAAACCTTTCTGTCATTCTGCACTCACATTTTTCACCGATATAATGTGGAGTGATTATCTTGAATTAATTGGTTAATCTGCTGCTAAGAAATTTGGTTCAATGTGTCGTACCAGAAAATTCTTCTCGTCAGAATTCTTATTGCACATTTATAAACCTACCATTCACCTGTGCATTGAATACTGCTGCCACATCTTTTCAGGTGCTCCTGTTTAGGATTGGGTTTCCTCGACAAAATCTAAAGAAGAGTCTGTTATGTTATCAGTTCTAATGCACAAATATTTTTCATTGTACTTGTTCCAAAGAGATCTCCTGCTTGGGTGTATCGTATTTCCTCATACTTTCAAATCAAATAGGTTTTGTCAAATTTCTTGGATAACTCGTCACCTAGAAATTTTAAGAAATTACTTAGCTAGCCTTGGCTAAATTGTTTCTGAGCCCACCCTACTAGGGTGGCTGCCTAATATCTTTCAATGATTTGTAGTTTTTTTTAACATCCACATAGTCAACATGTGGTTTATACTTCAACTATGCTCAGCAGATTTTAATTCTGTAAAGCAAGAAAAAAAAGTAAAAAAAAAGAAAAAATGAAGTAGAACAGTAACAGAAGAGATAGAAAGAGAACAGTAAACAAAAAAAAGAGAGAATGAAAGAGAACAGTAAACAAAAAAAAGAGAATGAAAAAGAACAGTAAACAAAAAAAAAGAGAGAATGAAAAAGAACAGTAAACAAAAAAAAGAGAGAATGAAAGATAACAGTAAACAAAAAAAAGAGAGAATGAAAGAGAACAGTAAACAAAAAAAAAGAGAATGAAAGAGAACAGTAAACAAAAAAAAAGAGAATGAAAGAGAACAGTAAACAAAAAAAAAGAGAGAATGAAAAAGAACAGTAAACAAAAAAAAAGAGAGAATGAAAGAGAACAGCAAACAAAAAAAAGAGAATGGTAAAAAAAAAGAGAATGAAAGAACGGTAAAAAAAAAAAAAGAGAGAGAGAGAATGAAAGAGAAGGAGAGGAAAAGGAAGAGAGAGAAGGGAGAGGGAAAAGGAAGAGAGAGAAGGGAGAGGGAAAAGGAAGAGAGAGAGAGGGAGGGAAGGAAGAGAGAGAAGGGAGGGAGGGAAAAGGAAGAGAGAGAAGGGAGAGGGAAAAGGAAGAGAGAGAAGGGAGAGGGAAAAGGAAGAGAGAGAGGGAGAGGGAGAAGAGAGAGAAGGGAGGGAGAGAGAGAGAGAGGGAGAGGGAAGGAGAGAGAGAGGGAGGGAGGGAGAGAGAGAGAGGGAGGGAGGGAGAGAGAGAGGGAGGGAGAGGGAGGAAGAGAGAGAGGGAGGGAGGAGAAGAGAGAGAGGAGAGGAAGAAGAAAGAGAGGAGGAGGAAGGAAGAGAGAGAGAGAGAGGAAGAGAGAGAGGAGAGAGAGGAGGAGAGAGAGAGAGAGAGAGGGAGAGAGAGAGAGAGAGAGAGAGGGAGAGAGAGAGAGAGAGAGAGAGAGAGAGAGAGAGAGAGAGAGAGAGAGAGAGAGAGAGAGAGAGAGAGAGAGAGAGGAGAGAGAGAGAGAGAGAGAGAGAGAGAGAGGGAGAGAGAGAGGAAAAAGGAAGAGAGAGGGAGAGACATAGGTTTCATTGCTGGCATTGATTATAAATTTCTAAAATTCATCTCTTAATGGTAACCCAGGAAAGTTCAACAAGTTTTGAATAGCATTTGTGTACTTATTCCAATTCATTGTCATTTGACCTTTGACCAGTTCACACCATAACAATTTAGGAATTTCTAGATCCAGAGCTGTTAATGTTTCCTCCCACATATATGCGAGATAACTTGGCATATCTGCTCGTCTTTTCAGCAGAGACAGTATATACTGTAGGCAAGGTGCAAGATGACTCACACATTTTTCCATTTTAGCCTCACATTTTGACACTATATATATGAAATTGCAAACACAGGATCATTTGTCAACCATTTTGGTCCCAAAACAAAAAAATAAATAAATTTTAATGTTAGTTCTAAAAGAACACATCCTTCGAAAAGACACCTCATTTCGAAAAGGAAAAAGATTATAATATTATAAATAGATTATAATATTCTACTTCCAAAGGGAGGAGATGTGTGTGTGTGTGTGTGTGTGTGAGAGATAACTCTGGAGAAATGGTAGACTTTAAAAACAGTAGCTACTCACTGCTATTTACGCATCATTCTCTCGGAATAAATTAAACACCTATTGGATACAGGCCTTTGTATAAATTGTGTATATAACATGCTAAAATCTGTCAGCGCCAACAGCTTAAAAGTAAAATCTCAGGCTGATGTCAAATCAGTCAGGTTTCAATCCTGGCTGTTAGCAGTCAGATATCTAACTGTACAAATGAGCTGTGGTACAACAAAACAGGACTGCTTGTTGGTGACTATATATATATATATATATATATATATATATATATATATATATATATTAGCCTGGTGTTGCTCAGGTGTAATGAAAGCTTTAAAACTAATCCATGGTCCTGGAGCTCAGACTCTTTGGACGTTGGCATGAAAGACTAAAAAGCAATAGTTGTTTCTAGTTAAAGCGAAACCGTAGACTGAAAGAAAAATGAATGGATGCAAGTCAACTTTTGATTTCCTGGTATCGATATCAAGTAAGTTTTTTTCATCGTAAACTGAATTTTGAAGGCTAAATAAGTTCTGAGTAAATGGTATCATGGCTGAGACTAAGAACTACAATTATACCAACTTAGAGCCAAACCCGAAGCAAAAACTAAAATAAAAGGGCTGAAAACATACAGACATACGGGCAGATAAACAGACACCCACACAAACATCTTGCCTTTTATATATATAATTGATTTTCTGCACTACTGTAAGAACTGCAACCTTGAAACTTCTGAATATTGTTTTGTATGTCTTTGTCTATGAGTGTAACAAATCTGATTAAAATCGGAATACTCCTCCTACAACACGATTTTTTCGATTATCGATATTTATTGGGGGTACCTCGACACAAAACCTAGCTAAGAACACTCACAGACGCTTATCGTACAACTGTGTAAATTTTCAAGATAATCGGTTCAGCCATTTCGGCGTTTATAGGTAATGGACATACATAAACAAAGTTCCATTTATAAATAAGTTTAGATTAGATTTATATATATATATGAGAGGCCCTATATATTTGTTGTGGCCTATTAGGGCCAGGAAGAAAGACCCAAAAAGAAAAAGGTAGGTTTAACCAGTGTATTGGAATAACAGAACATATATACAAAATAAGAGTGTTATTTGTCAACATTATGATAAGATAAATTTATTTGTTTTGGTATGTGTAAATTTATCTTACCATAATGTTTTGTTATCACTGATGAGACGAGTGTTAAATTCACTCAGTGAAATGGACAAACACTTTTTGTGAAAATATAAATTTTTTTTATTTGTAAAATATATATATATATTGTTTAATTACTTACTTTTTGGTCATAATGAAATTAGACCAGTACACATTTGTATTAAAGTGTTCAATACAATTATATTGTAGAACTTTTAAATATTCTTCATTTGTAAACGAGTTATTACGTGACCTAGGTTTCTACCATGTGGTGTCTTCAGTCGATTTGCATTAATGTAGCAACCTTTCTTTAAAACAACTTTCATTAAATATGATGGACAAGGGAAATTTTATTAATTTTTTTATTTAGTTTTTCCAGGATCCTTACATTTTTTCATTTGTTAGTAGTGAGTATGAAAACAGTCCATTGTCCCAAGTGCTTTCAGTCACTTCATTAGCCATTTTCAAATTGGTTTTGTTTTGGTGGTGTTATTTTCTTTCCATATTTTGACTGTTTCAAGTGTATTTTGAATATTAGTAGTAGAATTTATTCTGAATTTTTTTTTTTTTTCATAAATGTTCAGCATGCCACTTTCATTGTTAAACAAGGTGAGGTTGATAGTGAGACAGATATGTTTTAATATTGTTATGTGCCCTATCTACATTGGAATGAACCCTTCCTCCGAACCTGCGATACTTCCTGAAGAAGGCAGTTGAGATGCAGTGTAACTAGACAGTTCAGATCGACACTTGTAGGTAGGTTTAACCAGTGTATTGGAATAACAGAACATATATACAAAATAAGAGTGTTATTTGTCAACAGACAAGTGTCGATCTGAACTGTCTAGTTACACTGCATCTCAACTGCCTTCTTCAGGAAGTATCGCAGGTTCGGAGGAAGGGTTCACTCCAATGTAGATAGGGCACATAACAATATTAAACATATCTGTCTCACTATCAACCTCACCTTGTTTAACAATGAAAGTGGCATGCTGAACATTTATGAAAAAAAAAAAAAAAATTCAGAATAAATTCTACTACTAATATTCAAAATACACTTGAAACAGTCAAAATATGGAAAGAAAATAACACCACCAAAACAAAACCAATTTGAAAATGGCTAATGAAGTGACTGAAAGCACTTGGGACAATGGACTGTTTTCATGCTCACTACTAACAAATGAAAAAAATGTAAGGATCCTGGAAAAACTAAATAAAAAATTAATAAAATTTCCCTTGTCCATCATATTTAATGAAAGTTGTTTTAAAGAAAGGTTACTACATTAATGCAAATCGACTGAAGACACCACATGGTAGAAACCTAGGGCACGTAATAACTCGTTTACAAATGAAGAATATTTAAAAGTTCTACAATATAATTGTATTGAACACTTTAATACAAATGTGTACTGGTCTAATTTCATTATGACCAAAAAGTAAGTAATTAAACAATATATATATATATTTTACAAATAAAAAAAATTTATATTTTCACAAAAAGTGTTTGTCCATTTCACTGAGTGAATTTAACACTCGTCTCATCAGTGATAACAAAACATTATGGTAAGATAAATTTATTTGTTTTGGTATGTGTAAATACCGGCAGTAAGGATAGCAAAAACAAAAATGGAAGAAAGAAAGAAGAAAAAAATGTGGCAGATTCTTGTTGCCACTTGGTTACAGAAATGAAAAGAGATACATTAAAATAAATTATATATTTAAATATACATAGATAAGAAAAAATGGTCTGACAATACAATGGCCTTACAAACATTCAAGGTTACAATTAAAATTAAAAGGATCTGCTTATATATATATATATATATATATATATATAGCTGTGCATCCAAAAGAAACTGCTTGAAAGTTAAGTTGATAAAACCAGAAAATTTAATCCATAGAGTCTTTAAATCCTTTGACCTTAACATAGTAATTAACCACAATATCAAGCAAGTAGACTTCCTAGACATAACATTAGACCTAGTATCAAACACATTCCAACCCTACATGAAAAACAACGCCAACCCAATATATATAAACCCCAACTCTAATCACCCACCATCCATTATTAAACACATCCCATCATCAGTTGAATGTCGCATTTTTTTTTTTTAATCATTTCACCCCGAGCAAGGCGGAAACGCCACTGATGTGCAGGGGGCTACATAAATGTAAAAAGATTACTTAGAAAAGAGTGAGGAGTACAAACTAGTTAGAAAGGAACAATAGAAAGCTGAGAAAGCAGGCGTGATGACAGATACATAGGTGGAGAGAAAGGGAAGGTTATACGGAGGTGGGGAGAGAGCCAGTGGTTAGTAGATGAGTATTGACTTTGCATTTAAATTTCTGGAGGTTGTAGCCGTCAGGAAAGCAAGAATACGGGAGCGAGTTCCACAGGCGGGAAGTGCGAGAGAAGAAGCTGCAGGAGTAGAATTGTCGTAACACACACTCATCCAACAAAGAGATATTTGATAAGCACAAGGTAATTTATAATAGAATCCTTAATGAAAGCGGGTATAAATCATCAAAGATCAGTTTTGTGGAAAAATTCAAAAGTCCAAAAAGCAGAAATAGAAGCAGGAAAATAATATGGTATAACCCTCCATTCAACCAATCAGTTAATTTCAAGCTGGGACATAAATTTCTTAAACTAGTAGAGAAACACTTCCCCAAAAATAACTCTCTAAGCAAAATCTTTAATAAAAATACCATAAAATTAAGCTATAGCTGTTCCAATAATCTAGAAAAAATAATCAAAATGCATAACATTAAAATATTAAAAATACACAGCAAAAATAAATCCAACACGAATACAAGTCCGTCCCATGATAACAACCTCTGTAACTGTAGAAACCCTAACCAATGTCCCATGGCAAATAAATGTCTGACGAAATCTCTGATATATATGTGTTTGATTTCATCCTCAGAAAATCCTAAAGAAAAAATATATATTGGGAATACCATGAACGTATTTAAAAAGCGCTTTTACAATCAGCTCTCATCCTTCCATAACAAAGAAAAACAAAATGACATCTCTCTCCAAACACTTTTGGAAATTAAAAAACGAAAATAAAACACCTAAGGTCAAATGGAAAATTCTCAAAAAAGCCAGAACAGCAAAATCTATAAAAGAACCATGCTTTCTTTGCCTTCAAGAAAAAATAGAAATCCTTAAATATATAAATAGTAACAAGCTCTTAAATCAGAGACACGAAACCACAGTAAACTGCAAGCACATTAGGGACTTAACCCAGCAATCATGCTAAGAAATACTAAGAGTTTGATTAGATATTCTCATTATCAAAGATAAAAAATGCTATAGAAAAAAAATCGATCCAATAAATCCTTAAAGCAAGATCTATCGCTAAAATCTACACAAATAACCTTACTTAAATACAAAAATATTCCATACTTGAAAAATCAAAATTAAACAAATAGCTCTCAAACTCGAAAAATAATCAAAATTCATATATTCAAAATCAAGATTAAATATACAACTTCAGAATAATTATATCATCCACAAAAATAAACTGTAAGCACACGTATGATCTAAACCTACAATCACACTAAAAAGTACTGGAAATTTGAATAGATATTTTTATTATTATAAAAGATAAAAAATGCTATAGAAAAAAAAAAATCGATGTAATAAATCCTTAAAGCAATATCTAATGCCCGCAAAAATATCTAAATAAATAAAATATTTAAACAATTAAAAGAAATAAATAGAATTCCAAACGATAATTTATAGAAAAAAGAATATAAAAAATTAAAAGAAAAAACCGACCCTCTAAACTTAAAATTAAGATTAAACATACAACTTTACACAAAATACTGATAAAACACTAATTTGTATTTACTTCCTAAAGAATACAAATTTAGATTTCTTGAAATAACTTTGCCTAAATGCAATAATACTCCAAACTTGACTATAAAATATATAAAAAAAACATATTTTAAAAAAACCCTATAATATAAACAAATATTCCATACTGAAAAAAAATCAAAATTCGAAAGAAAAAACACCCCACCCCTATCACGTCTATCTAAGAAACCCCAAAGTGAAAACCTAGACACAGGATCAAAGGTAATACATGAATTAGGTCCACTAACAGCAGACATCAATCAATTAAATGATAGCCAACCATAAAAATGACAACTCAACAGGAATCCCTCTTAGAAATTATAGCCGGATGATAGGACATACATTCCAGCAGATAATACGATTAATCAACAATTTTGCACTTACACACCGGATTCTTCAAGGGTCAAATGGTCAAAACGAGAGACACATTAACTTAATTACCAATAACCCCAACCAACCCCCACGACAACAATGAATCAAATATAAACAGAGAATGATTCAAACCTTTATTTCTCCTGATGATGTGTTTGGGTTCCAAACACTGAAACAGCCATATGATTGTAGAGAAGAGGACATATATGGAAGAAATTATGTACATGCTCTAAGACACACACACACATTTTTATTTATATATATATATATATATATATATATATATATATATATATATATATATATATATATAATATGTCAGATTAAATAAATTGCAAGTCTACAACTATATTATGTTGAATGCACTGGTTCCCTTCCAATCACCGAAGTTAAGCAACATCGAGCTTGGTCAGTACTTAAATGGGTGACCATTTGGAAATACCAGGTGCTGTAAACGTAAGGACCAAGAATAGTCCACCGGTCCTCCAGGTTTGAGGGTTGGCTACAAACAGTTACAGAAACAGAAACAAAAATTTGCTGCCCTATGCACCATCTGGGTGTGATGGATAATGATGATAATGATGATGATGAAATAAATTGCAAAAAAATATGTTTGCTTATTTTTAATAAAATCCGTTCATACTCATGAATAATCCACCAACTGATGTGTTATGTAAAACCAACATTATATATCAATTCAAATGTCCCTTCGGAGACTGTACCTCTGACAAAAAACAAATATATATGTTGGATTTACAACAACCACATTAACTAGACATCTTGCATTAAATTTATCTGACCATACATCCATTTGTAGACCTCTACAACAAAATTCCTGTCTACATTCACAATTTAAAAAAAAAAAATGATTGATAATACAACTATCCTATACCAAGAAAACAACAAAAGCAAACTACAGATTCTCGAGGCAATATTCATTAAAACACTTAAGCCGTCAGTTAATAGAATCAGCTATGAATATTGTAGTAATGTTCTAAAATGTTTGTAAAAAGAAGAGTTTTTTCATGCTTTAACACGTGCATGACCATGACATTACAGCATATAAAAAAATTCCATTTTGGATAATTTTCACATTCAAATGAACACTAGCAATTTATCAACCATTGTATTTGAAGCAGAAAAATGTACAGTAATTTTTAGCAACACAGTTTTCCGGTTACATTTGTTACTAGAACTCACACCCCTGAAGATGACCTCAGAAAGAGGTTGAAAGTACTTGGGTACCTAAAGAAATGAATGAAAATAACATTTGTCGATATTACAGCTCACTTCGGACATCTTTTGATTGTAATACACGAAAGATTATCTGTGTGTATGAACAGATTTTATTAAAAATAAGCAAACATATTGTTTGTAATTTATTTAATCTGACATGTTTAAAAATAAGTTTTGTGGCCTAAATACACACACACACATATATATATATATATATATATATATATATATACACACACACACACACACACACAGAGAATAGGAACGTAGTTATAAACCTACTAGATGTACACCAAGTTATGAAGTACTCAGTACCACACAATGTGGTACAGCAAAACATCATTATAATTATATTTTGATTGTACCTAAAAACCTAAAACTGGCCATGACCCAGGTTTCATACATGTTAGTGTAATCCTCAGGCTGCCGGAATACCAAATTAAAATTTTCTCAGAGCATTTATACCCCAGACGAGTGTCAAGTGTTAAAAAAAAAAAAAGCACAAAGGTGTCTTGGGTGGGAATAAGTACATTTTAGACATTTCATCTAGTTGGGTCTTCATGACAAGCTTTCTCACCAGATTGCTTTTTACATTTTACTTTTCTTGCATAAAGATGAATTTTCTCTCTTGTTAAAGGGTTTTTTGGGGTTTTTTCCCACCCATCTTCTTACTCTCACAGCATTTAGGGCTATTTTTTTTTTATCATATCACCCCGAGCAATGCCACTGATATGCAGGGGGCTACATAAGTGTAAAAAGATTAATTAGAAGAGAGTGAAGAGGAAGACGAACCAGTTAGAAAGGAGCAAGAGAAGGATGAGAATGCAGGTGTGATGACAGTTTCAAAGGTGGACAGAAAGGAAAGGCTGTACGGGGTGGGGAAAGAACTAGAGTCAAGTGGTTAAGAGATGAGTATTGACCTTGCATTTACATTCCTGGAGGTTGTAGCCGTCAGGAAAGCAAAAATATGGGAGCGAGTTCCACAGGCGGGAAGTGTGAGAGAGGAAGCTGCAGAAGTTGAATTGTCGTCTGCATTTGGCTAACCTAACTGTGAATGGGTAGGACCCAGTTGCCAATCTGGTTGCATGAGTAAACACCTGTTGAGGAGGCAACAGTGACTTAAGTTCGTTTGAGCAGAAGCCATGGAAATATTTATAGAACAGACAAAGGGAGGCCACATTTTGTCGGTGGGGAAGTGGCTGTAGTCGAGCCGCTAAGTCAGTACCTATCACATTACTGATTCTCCTTTGGAGCCTGTTGAGAACACTGAGATGAATAGCAGGGGTGCCTGACCATATATGGCAGCAGTATTCCATGCATGGATGAATGGTTGATTTGTATAGTGTTGGGACCTACCCTTTTGTGCCATAATGAACTCTTCTAATGTTTATAAATACCAGGAGAATATGTCTCTCAAGTTGGTCGATCAAATGAGAAGTTGAGTCGGTTGAGTCTCTCCGGGCTACCCTTGGCATTCAGCCTGATGTGCAACATTCTTTTATTTGTTTTCTGTTAATATATATCTGTTTCACTAATACCCGAGTTGTGTTTTCTTCCGAACCTATTCCGGGCCCACAACATTTACTAAGCAGAAAAACTGTTTACTTCAATTGTTTCTCTAGTTACTTTGAACAATACAAGCCACAAATCTCGGCAAGTGAGTAAAACTTTTACTAATATTTTGTGTTGGGACATTTTATCGTTGTATGAATGCTGGACAGAGTTATCGAAGAAATAGCTCTGAGATTTCAACAGCTTCAACTTGCTGAGAAATATGTTTTCCTTTATCCATTGAATCTTTTGGATGATAAATAGGAGTGTCAAATCATGACGACTTTGATAAAGTCTCATTAAGAGAAAAGGACTTCAACATTTTATTACTGTTGTTAAGGATGTGCGTTGTGGTGTAGTGGATATTGACTCGGAATGACAAATCAGGAAGCAAAGTTCAAATTCCAGTTGAATTCATGGCATTAACTTCCACACAAATGCCCTTAGGAAAAGTATTCATCTGTCTCTTCTCTCCAGTTATGGGTTAAATAATAAGACACACACACACAAACACACACACAAACACATACACACACACACAAACACACACACACAAACACATACACACACAAACACACACACAAACACATACACACAAACACACACACAAACACATACACACAAACACACACACAAACACATACACACAAACACACACACAAACACATACACACAAACACACACAAACAAACACATACACAAACAAACACACACACAAACACATACACACAAACACACAAACACATACACACACACATACAAACACATACACACACACACATACAAACACATACACACACACACAAACACATACACACACAAACACATACACACACACACAAACACATACAAACACATACACATACAAACACATACAAACACATACACATACAAACACATACAAACACATACACATACAAACACATACAAACATACAAACACAAATACACACAAAGTTCCATTTATAAATATGTTTAGATTAATCACTCAGACTTAAATGGCCCTCTCTTACTGTTATGGGAACTACTCTTTTGTACCATAATGAACTCTTCTAATGTTTATAAATACTGGGAGACTATGTCTTAAGTCGGACGATTGAACAAGGAGTTGAGCCTGACGTGCAACATTATTGTATTTGTTTTTCGTTAATATATCTGTTTCACTAATACCCGAGTTGGGTTTTCTGCCGAACCTATTCTGGGTCCACAATACTCGGCCAGTTGGCAATTATTCTCCAATAGACTAGTTGGTGACAACGCCCCTCTTCTTTTTAACATCTTGCACTCATCTGGGGTATAAATGCTCTGAGAAATTTTAACCAAGTATTCTGGTGGTCTAAGGATTACGCTCACGAGTATAAAACCTGAGTCGCAGACGATTTCAGAATCTTGGAAACGATCAAGATGTATATATATATATATTTAGTATATCGAGGCAGCAAGTAATTTTCTAGACATATGCTATTAAATATAAGAGACAATGAATGTCTATTATGTTTAATCATGAGCCGTTCTAAACGTCGTATTTTTGCTTTAATTTCAGTCGAAAATAAAGACAAAAATTCTCCAACATTTGGATAATTATTTATTGGTTTTCTTCTAAGCTTTCGGCTCACATGAGCCATCTTCAGAGAGGTAGTTTAAACTGAAATATTATAAAATCCACCATCACCGACGATTTTATTTTGTGTTGACATAAACTCCGCTTGGCAACGGCAATAGTTACCAAAAATAATAAACGCAGTTCTTAAGTTTGCGATGCGGTTTTATGACGTCACACCGCGGGATAGCGCGAAATGACAACAAAACCATCTAGTCAAATGCAATGTAATATGTTATTTCCTGTTTTAAAGTTGATTTTATTGAGTGTTGGTTGTTTTGATTTGATGTACATGGCCTCCAATATCTGCAGGTTCCTCTTACTGTGTGTATGAGTAAGGATCACCGTATTGTTGACCAAAATCTGTCTGATATTACCTACATGTTTATGTTTTTCAGTTTTATGTTTTATATATATATATATATATAAACATATACTGTTAAATATAACAATGAATGTTTTATGTTTAATCATGAGCCGTTCTAAACATCGTATTTTGGCCTTAATTACAAGTGAAAATAAAGAAAAAATTCTCTAACATTTGGATATTTGTTTTATTATGTTGCTTTTAAGCTTTCAGGTCACATGAGCCATCTTCAGAGAGGTTACAGGGATGTTAACATTATGCTCTCACACCCTGATTGAGCACTCTGGAAGAATGGTGGACTTTGAAAAACAGTAGCTACTCTAGCATCTACGCATCGTTCATTCAGCAATGAATTAGAACACTCTCAGCTAAAATGTAAAATGATAATATACACACTAAAAAGTCTGCCTCCTTCTACCAAGCGCCCATAGCCTAGAGGTAGAATTGCCAATTGACGCCAATTTGGTCGGGTTTTAATCCTGGGCAAAAGGCGATTGGCTGTCTAACCGTACTGATGAGCTGTGATACAGCGAAACAGATCTGTCTGCAGATGACTATATATATATATATATATATATACACACACTAGAAAAAATTTGAAATATTCTACAATTTCATAGGTAATACAAATTTCGCAGCTCAAACCTGCTGCTCTTCAGACCCATTCACAGTCAGGTTAGCCAAATGCAGACGACAATTCTACTCCTGCAGCTTCTTCTCTTGCACTTCCCACCTGTGGAATTCGCTCCCATATTCTTACTTTCCTGATGGCTACAACCTCCAGGAATTTAAAGGCAATGTCAATACTCATCTATTAACCACTGGACTCTAGCTCTCTCCCCACCCCCGTATATCCTTCCCTTTCTCTCCACCTATGTATCTGTCATCGCACCTGCATTCTCAGATTTCTATTGCTCCTTTCTAACTAGTTTGTACTCCTCACTCTTTTCTAATTAATCTTTTTTCAGTTATGTAGCCCCCCTGCTCATCAGTGGCATTTCTGCCTTGCTCGGGGTGAAATGATTTAAAAAAAAAAAAAAATAAAAAAAATACATATTGTCCAATGTCTAAAGACTCAAGAATTTTCAGTTTTTGTTTATTATTTTTGTAGCATCGTCTATAGATGCTGTCAACAAGTGTTTTCCTGTATTGCGAAGGTGGACAAGAACGTGTTTTTATATGTTGTGTGATAAAACTTGGATCTAGCAAATGAAGTATTAGCTAGATTGATATTGTTGCCGTTGTCAAGCAAACATATTTACTTACTTTTTCGTCAGATATACAATCTCCCAAAGGTCATTTCAACTTGTATAGTATTTTTGGTTGGTTTTTCCAAAACACTAGTTAATGGAGAAGAGTCCTTGCATATGATTAAGCTGATTGTGTTAAATTTATTATAATATATAATTTTTTTTTTTTTTTTTACTGGGATCGTGTGTGTGTGTGTGTGTGTGTATATATATATATATATATATATATATATATATATATATATAGAAAAAACAGAAAGGTATTTGCAACACATTTTGTTCTCTAATATTCTTCATTAGAATGTTTGTCTAAATTTCTGGTATGAAGAATGTCTATGAATTCAATATTGCTGCTCTCTCTCTCTCTCTCTATATATATATATATATTGGTTTTACTACAACCACGCTCTATGTAGACTTACCTGTCACCTTTCTTATCAGAGTTCAACTAAACAACACTTCTTAGAAAAACATAGCCATGTTGGTAATATTAGACAGATTTTAGTCAATAACACAGTAATACTCACTTATACACACAGTAAAAAAAAAAACCTTCAGATAATAGAGGCTATCTACATTAAAATAAAAAAACCCACACCCAATAAAATCACATTTCAATCTGGTCACAACACATTACATTGCATTGCATTTAGGCATATGGTTCTGTTAACATTTCGGTCTCTCATGTGGCGTGACGTCATAGAACCGCATTACAAATTTATGAAATGCGTCTTATTCAGTGACTGTTATCATTGCATAGCAATGTTTTATGACAACACAAGATAATATCATCTTTGATGGTGGACGTCTTTATGTTAACGTCCCTGTAACCTCTCTGAAGATGGCTCATGTGAGCCGAAAGCTTAGAACCAACATAATATCCAAATGATGGACAATTTTTTTCTCTTTATTTTCACTTGAAATTAAAGCCAAAATATGATGTTTAGAATGGCTCATGATTAAACATAATAGACATTCATTCTGTTATATTTAACAGAAAATATATTTCACAGAAATATATATATATATATATATATATATATATATATATATATAAATTAATGCTCCTACTATATATCTTGAGATTTTTGACATAATCCAAACAATGGTCTACAATGTATCTTTGGTGGGGCTATCAAAATATTTTGGTTGTTGCATCCTTTGGCCTTCTTTAGGTAATTGTCAATATGGGTAACTTTCAGGGAATTTCAAACTTAATTCTTTAACCTCTATTCTATCCCTTGTAACGAGAAAATTATTTTTTGAAACTGGTGTGGCAATTTTGTCTAGGAGAGAGCAAATACTGAGAAATATTTTATCAGAAGTTAATTGTACTAAGAAAGAAAATCAGCTACTTGGAAAAAATGTTTGTTTTGTGAGTGATCTGTCAAAAAACAAAAAAAACAAAAAATTACTAAAATTTGTTAGCACTAAAAGAACTACTATGAATAACAGAAGCTATGCTAATTTTCTTTCCTCTCTGTCTGACATGGCCAATCAGAAAATAGATCCATGAAAAAAGGCTGTTGATTTTACTTTCTGGGAGTGATAATTTTGTGAAGGTTCAGAGAGAAAGGATGATTTTGAAGTTTGGTGAGTGAAAGTGTATTTTCACTGTTGCAAGGGAGAAGGTTAGATTTCTGACCCCATTTTTGTTACTACGTTGCCTGCTGGACTATTCTCATCAGATCTGCAATTGAACTTAGAACTGCCACACAGATTTTTTCTGTTTCTAATACATTAATACAGTCAAGCTTATAATGATATTAAAGTGACAAATTTTATTTACTAGCAAAAAACTAAAATAAAAGGACTGAAAAAAATACAGACATACAGGCAGATAAACAGACACACACACACAAACATCTTACCTTTTTTATATATATATATATATATATATATATATATATACACGATTTTCTGCACTATTATAAGAACTGCAACCTTGAAACTTCTGAATATCATTTATGTCTTTGTCTATGAGCGTATCAAATTTGATTAAAATCAGACCACTCCTATAACCCGATTTGTTCGATTATCGATATTTATCGGGGGTATCTTGATACAAAACCTAGCTAAAAACACTCGCAGACGCTTATAGTACAACTGTGTAAATTTTCAAGAAAATTGGTTCAGCCGTTTTGGAGTCTATAGGTAACAGACACACACACACACACAGAGACAAAGTTCCATTTATAAATAAGTTTAGATAAGTGGAAGAATATGATTATATTACAGGTTCTCTGATGCCAAAAAATGCCTTTCATTGGTAAGAAAGATATTTTTAAGTGCTGCACATCCTGAAAATGTTTAGTGGTAAAAAGGAAATCCGCAGGAAAGAACCATAACCTGAAAGAAAAAGCAGAAAGAAAAACGACAGTCAACTTACTTTCAATGTTGCTATTACCACATCCCTCGCTTGTAATTCTCCTTCTAAGTAACTGAGAAGACGAAGCAAATCATTTTTGTTTAAATCCATTTTCGGATGCCGCTGAAAAAGCAATTGAAAAAAAACAGTTAAAAGATGTATTTTAAGAAATTCTAACTTGAGTTTAGATCTAAATTTAACACTCATTCAGTCAGTGTTAACTGACCATACGCAATACATACATCGGTGGCCATGTCTTATTTGAGACATGACTGACTAGGCAGTTTTTCCACAGTAGCTTGCCATTAATTTCTGAAGTAGACTAGTTGCCAACCAAGGCTACAGAACCCAATTTATTTTTCTATTCAAAACATAGCTGGAGAGAGGAGATGGATTAATACTTTCCCCAAGAGTATTTGTGTATAAGTCACTGAAATATATTCGACTGGAATTTGAACTTGGCTCCTCTGATTTCTTATTCTGAGCTGATATCCATTACGCCACAAAAAACAAAATTTTTTTCTTTTTATCATCATATTGGCCCAAGCAAGGCATTTTATTGCCACTGTTTTGCAGGGGGTTACATAGGAAGAAAGTTATGAGAAAGAGTGACAAGTTAGAGGGGGGAGGGAGAGAGAAATATGACTGTGGCCATAAAGTGAGAGATCAGTTTATATATTGATTATAATGTAGAACTGATCCCCCACTTTATATCCACATTATAATAGCATATTTTTTTATAATCATATCGGCTCAAGCAAGGCATTTTATTGCAACTGTTTTGCAGGGGGGTTACATAGGAGGAAAGTTATGAGAAAGAGTGACGGGTTATGGGGGGGGGGTGTCAGGAAGTAGGTAAGAGAAGAATGAGAATACTAATGAGAGTGGAGTGGACAGAGAAAGAAGTCTGAGAGAGAGGATGCAGGTTAGTGAGATAGGAGATGACTATTGACTTTACATTTAAATTATTCTAGATTGTAGCTGTTGGGAAAGCAAGTAAATGGAAGAGAATTCCACAGGCGGGAAGTGTGAGAAAAGAAGCTGCAGGAGTAGAATTTGCATTTACAATTTATTGGTTTCACAGTAAAAGGGTCGGACCTAGTTGCTAATCTTGTGGCTCGAGTTAATTTATAAATAGGGGGCACCAGTGACCTAAGTTCATCGGAGAAGAATCCGTGAAAATATTATTAAATTATTACAGGAATCAAAAAAAAATACATCAGACAGATGAAAATATTGCAAATATTATCAACAGCAATCAAAACATAACAAATATTGCCGACTTTATTAACATTTAGACCTTAACAGTTGTTTATTAGGCTGAATTTATATTTCAGCCAAGGTGAAACTTATAACATCACCTTCGTTTTAACCACTAAGTGAACTGATAAATTATCTACCAGTATTAACACATCCACTGCTGTGAACATGCTTAAACATTTTTACAAAATTTATACTACCTGCTATTGACATATACATATATATATATATATATATATATATATATACGAAAAAAATCGCAAGATCGCCAAGACCTACCGCGGTTTCGCACAACGGCTCGTCAGGGCAAAGGCAGACCAAGGACTAATCAAATAAATAGACACCTATTAAGACTAACCCATTTGGGGGAAGGGGTTGGAAAAAAAAAAAAAGAAAAAAAAAGGAATATTGGGGGTTGGGGGGAGATAAAAAAAAAAAAAAGGACGATAACGGAGTTAGATTCTGCTGTTTATTCATAGTCTTTAAAAGTTTCTTGTGTAACATTTTAAGATTAGAATACGTACAGAGTCGGTTTTATTATTATTATTAATATATATATATATATATATATATATATTTAAATTGTGTGTATTTTGGCAGCATTTTTTCATTAATCAGACCAGGGACCACAACGCCACTATTTTGTCACTGTCTTCGGCCATCCGCCACGGTAGGGATGGACTTATATTTTCAATTCAATTCTCTTTATTGTTAATAACTTAAATGTTCTATGTTTACTGTGTGTTAATATTTACTCTTTGATAATGGCTTATGTGAGCCGAAAGTTTAGACCCGATAAAAAAATCAACAATTACTGTGATTTTTTGTTGTCTTTCAATGACATCACCATCAAGTATATCAGACGGATCAGTTTATTACTTCATACAATAGAAAACAGATCCCTCACTTTGGGTCCAATGGAAGCTTTAATTGTATTCATTTCTGATAATATTAATTTGTACTAATTCTTGGGGGATCAGTTTATTACTTCATACAATAGAAAACAGATTCCTCACTTTGGGTCCAATGGAAGCTTTAATTGTATTCATTTCTGATAATATTAATTTGTACTAATTCTTGGGGGATCAGTTTATGACTTCATACAATAGAAAACAGATCCCTCACTTTGGGTCCAATGGAAGCTTTAATTGTATTCATTTCTGATAATATTAATTTGTACTAATTCTTGGGGGGATCAGTTTATTACTTCATACAATAGAAAACAGATCCCTCACTTTGGGTCCAATGGAAGCTTTAATTGTATTCATTTCTGATAATATTAATTTGTACTAATTCTTGGGGGGATCAGTTTATTACTTCATACAATAGAAAACAGATCCCTCACTTTGGGTCCAATGGAAGCTTTAATTGTATTCATTTCTGATAATATTAATTTGTACTAATTCTTGGGGGGATCAGTTTATTACTTCATACAATAGAAAACAGATCCCTCACTTTGGGTCCAATGGAAGCTTTAATTGTATTCATTTCTGATAATATTAATTTGTACTAATTCTTGGGGGGATCAGTTTATTACTTCATACAATAGAAAACCGATCCCCCACCTCTATCCTCAGTAGAATCTTTAATTATATTTCCAACTATTATATTCAGTCAAAGTGAAGTACCATACATAATACATGCTTGGATGATCATGTCTCAAAAAAGGCTGAGCAAAAGATTTTCCCGCAGTAGGTTGCCATTACTTCCTGCAGTAGACTGGTTGCCAATGAAGCTATAGAACCAAATCTGTCCCACTATTTAATCCATAGCTGAAGGAAGAAAAGATGGATTCATACCTTTTCCAAGGGTATTTGTCTGTAAGTAGAGGCAACAAATTCAACTGGAATTTGAACTTGGTATTCTGATTTTACATATCCCCTGCACCATAACACACAAACCAGCACAGATAACTATAAAACTATTTAAAAATTAAAAGAAAATAGTTAAATGAATGAACCTCTTGTTATTTAAAAAATATATAATGCATAAATGTATCTCATACTAATTTAAATATTAACTGGATAAAAAATATTCAACATCATTAGCTCAATATTTATCTATGAGCAATTTAGCCTGGTTTCACTTGGGTAGTTTAAGGAATAATAAGAATGAAAAACATATGATGAATTTACATAGCAAATACTTACACAACTTCCACTCGTCACTTTTATAGATATAGACTAGCAGTTTAGCCCGGTTTTACTTGGGTAGTTTAAGAAATAATAATAAAAACATATGATGAATTTACATAGAAAATACTAACACAACGTCCACCCTCCTCACTTTTATAGATATAGATATAGATAACAATGTAGAATGTCTCTATTGGATAAGGCTGGGAGTGGGAAGGGCAACAGATATACATAATATAGAGTGGGGTGATCGATTCTACATTATAATCAATACATAAACTGATCCCTGACTTTGTGAAGTGGTTATATATATTTTTCTACCCCTAATTTTGGATTTCTGAAAAATTTCAAGGTGTTGTTAGTGTTCTAAAATTTTGATGTACATCTGAGTGCCACTCCCATCGAGCTAGACTGCAAAATGCAGACATTAAGTCGAATCTGTCTGTCTGCCTGTCTATCCGCCTGTCTACCAATCGACTAGTCTGTCTGTCTGTTGAACAAATACTTACACAACGTCCAACCTCATCACTTTCGTAGATATAGATATTTCTTTTACCTGATGGCCCAGTGGATAAAAGCATTGGCTGAAGTGATCTAGTGACTTGACTTAAAGAGTAGTCAGTTAGTTAAGTGCCATACTTGAGACACGCTTGGGCGATCATGTCTCGAAAGAGACATGACTGACTGGGCAGAAGATTATCCCGCAGTAGGTTGCCATTGCTTTCTGCGGTAGACTGGTGAATTATATTATTCTATTAATAAGTAGTAATTAGTGGGGGATCAGTTTATTACTTCATGACAATAGAAAACCGATCACCCACTTTATGCCCAGTAGAAGCCTTAATCATGTTTCTGTTATATTCAGTCAGTCAGTTAAGTGCCATACGTGATACATGCTTGGGCGATCATGTCTCGAAAGAGACATGACTGACTGGGCAGAAGATTATCCCGCAGTAGGTTGCCATTGCTTTCTGCGGTAGACTGGTTAATTATATTATTCTATTAATAAGTAGTAATTAGTGGGGGATCAGTTTATTACTTCATGACAATAGAAAACCGATCACCCACTTTATGCCCAGTAGAAGCCTTAATCATGTTTCTGTTATATTCAGTCAGTCAGTTAAGTGCCATACGTGAAACACGCTTGGGCGATCATGTCTTTCTCGAGACATAACTGACTGGGCAGAAGATTATCCCGCAGTAGGTTGCCATTGCTTTCTGCGGTAGACTGGTTGCCGACCAAGGCTATAGAACCCAATCTGTCCTGCTATTTGACCCATAACTGGAAGGAAGAGACAGATTAATACCTTTCCCAAGAGTATTTGTGCGTAAGTGAATACAATGGATTCAACTGGAATTCGAACTCGGCTCCCCAGTTTCTCATTCCGAGTCAATATCCACTGTACCACAACGCACATCCGATTTCACCTTATATGTTTCCATAATACCCCCTCCCCTACGTTACAGTTCTAACAAGTGGAAAAGAAAACCAGTTAACTGGTATTTTTTGTTTCAGTTATTTGGCATGGTCCGCAGTAATAAAAATTTTTTTTTTTTATCACTATATACATACTAGCAGTATAGCCTGGCATTGCTCGGGTGTAATGAAAGCTTTAAAACTAATCCATGGTCCTGGAGCTCAGACTCTTTGGACGTTGGCATGAAAGACTAAAAAGCAATAGTTGCTTCCAGTTAAAGTGAAACTGTAGACTGAAAGAAAAATGAATGGATGTAATTCAAATTTTGATTTTCTAGTATCGATATCAAATAAGTTTTTTCATCGTAAACTGAATTTTGACGGCTAAATAAGTCCTCTGAGTAAATGGTATAATGGCTGAGACTAAGAACTACAATTATACCTACTTAGAGCCGAAGCAAAAACTAAAATAAAAGGGCTGAAGAAAATACAGCCATACAAGCAGATAAACAGACACACACACAAACATGTTGCCTTTTATATATATATATATATATATATATAATTGATTTTCTGCACTATTCTAAGAACTGCAACTTTGAAATTTCTGAATATCATTTCTTCTGTCTTTGTCTATGAGTTTATCAAATTTGATTAAAATCAGACCACTCCTTCTATAGCCAGATTTTTTTGATTATCGATTTTCAATATTTATCGGGGGTACCTCGACACAGAACCTAGCTAAGAACACTAGCAGATGCTTATAGTACAACTGTGTAAATTTTCAAGAAAGTTCAGCCATTTCGAATTCTATAGGTAACAGACACACAAACAAAGACAACGTTCCATTTATAAATAAGTTTAGATTAGATACATATATATAAAATTAAATTTGTTTTTTAATTAAAAAATACATTGTGACATGAAAATTTCTGTTTCGTTATTTCTACCTTGTCATCAGGCAATTTTAGATCATTGTGAAAATGATTTTCATTTAAATATTAGAAACAATATGCTTGTTATTTATACATATGAAAATACGTAAAAAAATTATGTGTGTTCAATTTAACTCCTCAAAATAAAGATTCACTTTAAATTTGAAAAAAAGTTTATTTTTGGGGGGGGAATACATGATTTCGTCTTTCAATCTTTACGGCCAAATTGTCAACTTAATTTTTAAAGCCCCTGTCTAGACCCTATTTCCATTGATGTATCCATTATTGTTACAAAATCTTTTCTTTCTGCTTTCTCTATATCCCAAAATTTTCTAAAAACAAAAAAGGAAAAAAAGAAAAGAGATGAAGAAAGAAAAAAATTTTACATTTTTGATCTAACTTCTTTCTCTTCACTCTCCTCTTGCCTAAAACTTTTACACTTATGTAGCCCCCTGTGCTTGGGGTGAAACAATTAAAAAAAAAAAGAAAATATTAAAGAAAATATTTTTGCATTTGCTTTTATGAAAAAAGTAAATGCTGGAGAAGTTGGAATTGTAAAACTGTTGGTTTTCTTCACCTGGATATATATATATATATATATATATATATATATATATATATTAAAAAAGGATTACTTCAAAGATGTTGAATGGCCATTTCGATATGAAGATCCCCACGGGGGACGACACATCACCTCAGCAACAGAAAAAACCTTTCAGAAACTGGAGAAAAATTAGTCTACTTTTCCTTTTTAAATAGATTGCAAAGAAATTAAAAAATAAATAATAAAATAAAATAAAAATAAAGTTTCAGTTTCTGAAAGGTTTTTTCTGTTGCTGAGGTGATGTGTCGTCCCCCGTGGGGATCTTCATATCGAAATGGCCATTCAACATCTTTGAATTAATCCTTTTTTAATATATATTTGCTCTGTAATATTTTATTACATGGAGCTCTCTTCCTGTATCATTTTTTAATATTAAAATAAATTTTTAATATTAATTAGGATCGGGTTTTTGGGAATTTACCTTCCTGCTTTTTTCCCTTGGATTGAAGTATCTGAATTAAAATATATATATATATATATATATATATATATATATATATATATAAGAAAGTTAATGATATATAAATTTTTATCTATCAAGAACAATATGGATAAGAAAAATTTTGGCAAAAAAAAAAAAAAATGTGGTAAAATAATCTGGATCTGTAGATTAACATCAAGGTTTTTGTAAAGACTTGTCAAGTGCAAGTGAAATGTTAACCCTTTTAAAAACAGTTTATAGTTAACACGCTACAAAAAAACAAAGTGTTTTTGAGTGAGGCATGCAGTTTAAGGAAGAGCAAATTGTGTCAGTCAGTTAAAGTGCCATACGTGATACACACTTGGGCGATCATGTCTCGAAAGAGACACGACTGACTGGGCAGAAGGTTATCCCGCAGTAGGTTGCCATTGCTTTCTGCGGTAGACTGGTTGCCGACCAAGGCTATAGAACCCAATCTGTCCTGCTATTTAACCCATAACTGGAAGGACGAGACGGATTAATACCTTTCCCAGGGGTATTTGCGCGTAAGTGAATACAATGGATTCAACTGGAATTCGAACTCGGCTCCCCGATTTCTCGTTCCGAGCCGATATCCACTGTACCACAACGCAAATTGTGTGCCATGACAAAAAGTGGGCAGCCAAAAGCAGACGTATATTTAGGAAAGTCAAAACAGTTACAAGTATTTGTTTGGAGAAAATAACCTGAGCTTTTGTCTGACATTTTGGTTGTTTAATCTAAGTACTGACCAGGCTCAATGTTGCTTAACTTCAGTGATCAAGCGAGAACCGGTGTATTCAGCATAACGTGGGCACACAATCAGGACAGTGCTCATGTCTATCATCTGCTAGGATTTGTTTATACTTCTGAAATTTTGTATTATTCACACCATTGTCTTTATCTTTAGTGCTATGTTTATGATGTTTCGGCCGTTGTACACTCCGGCCTTCTTCAGGTGCTATGAATTCTGAACCGCACCCTTTATTATGGTCACTGGGGTATATCATTCTCATTCCATGTGTGATGCCACTTCTGGTAGCCATGTATTAATCTCCCTTTAACTTAACTCTTCAAAGTTATTTGTTCACCAATGCTGTAGCCTGGTATTGAAATCAAGTGACTTGAGTCAAGTCACAGGAACTAACCAACGTCTATATCCACTAGGTCTTTGAGGCAGTAGAGATAAGAACAATAGTCTGAAGAATCTAAATAGTGTGTGTTAGGAATTCAAAAGTTTGTTTTGGAATACATTATTATATTTTATGTTGGGAGATGTTTACTTTCATCCGAGACAAAAAAGACAAGATTTATTAAGAGCTACAAAAAACAGGATATTGTGGAGAGCCATGATCACCAACGTCCTGAAAAGACACAGCACATAGAAGAAGAATGATCTTGAGTAAATGGATGGCGGAACAATATTTAAGAGAGATAACAAAAAGATAAAATTTATAAAAAGCTACAAAGGATCAGAAATTGTGGAGAGCCATAACCACCAATGTCCTGATGTGACACAGTACATTGAAGAAAGGAATGACCTTGAGAAAATAAATGGTGGAACAAGGTTTAGGAGAGATAACAAAAAGACAAAATTTATTAAAAGCTAAAAAGAACAGGAAATTGTGGAGAGCCATGATCGTCAATGTCCAGAAGAGACAAGGCACATAGAAGAAAGAATGATCTTGAGTAAATGGATGGCAGAACAAGGTTTAATAGAAATAACAAAAACACAAAATTTATTAAAAGCTACAAAGGATAGGAAATTGTGGAGAGCCATGATCGTTAATGTCCAGAAGGGACAAGGCACATAGAAGAAGAATGAGCTTGAGTAAATGGATGACGGAACAAGGTTTAGGAAAAATAACAAAAAGACAAAATTTATTATGAGCTACAAAGGAGAGGAAATTGTGGAGAGCCATTATCACCAACTGTCTGAAGAGACACAGTACATAGAAGAAGAATGTGCTTGAAAAAAATGGATGACGAAACAAGGTTTAGGAAAGATGACAAAATTTATTAAGTGCTACAAAGTACGAGAAATTGTGGAGAGCCATGAAGGCCAACGTCCTGAAGGGACACGGCACCGATTATTTCGTTATTGTGAGGATGCAGCCTTTTTTTTCTTGAGTAATGGCCTGCAGAAGAGGGGAGACTGTGGTGAATGAAAGTGAAGAACCCACTTTAAAAGAAGGAAGTTAAACGTGTTTGCGTGGAAGAGTTTCGGAAAACGACCATTTAATCAAAAGCCAAAAATCAAGGGATATCTGTTTGCTTTCTACTTTGAAAAAATAATTCATAAAAACAAAACAACAGGAACTTTAGGTCAACACCTAATACAGTTTGGCCAATCCTAACATCAAAGCAAGAAGGAAATTGTACTTTAGGGTAAGAAAGAAAAAATTTAAAAAAAAGAAAAAATGAGAGAAAGAGAGAAAAAAAATGAGAGAAAAAAAAGAGAGAAAAAATGAGAGAAAGAGAGAAAAAATGAGAGAAAGAGAGAAAAAATGAGAGAAAGAGAGAAAAAGAAGTGAGAGAGAGAGAGAAAAGAGAGAAAGAAAAAGAAAAGAGAGAAAGAAAAA
Organism: Ascarosepion bandense; assembly: GCA_037127315.1. Taxonomy (NCBI): domain Eukaryota; kingdom Metazoa; phylum Mollusca; class Cephalopoda; order Sepiida; family Sepiidae; genus Ascarosepion; species Ascarosepion bandense. The sequence goes on along the minus strand of JBBBDQ010001031.1, from coordinate 3,609,541 downwards.
GAAAAGAGAGAAAGAAAAAGAAAAAAAACAGAAAGAAAAAGAAAAAGAAAACAGAGAGAAAAAGAAAAGAGAGAAAAAGAAAAGAGAACGAAAGTGAGAGAAAGAGAACGAAAGTGAGAGAAAGAGAACGAAAGTGAGAGAAAGAGAGAGAAAGAGAGAGAAAGAGAGAGAGAGAACGAAAGAGAGAGAAAGAGAACGAAAGTGAGAGAAAGAGAACGAAAGTGAGAGAAAGAGAACGAAAGAGAGAGAAAGAGAGAAAGAGAACTAAAGTGGGAGAAAGAGAACGAAAGTGGGAGAAAGAGAATGAAAACTAAGGTGAGAGAAGGAGAAAGAGAGAGAAAGCATAAGTGCAAGAGTGGAAGAAAGAGAATGAGAGTACAAAAGCCAGAATGAGAGAGAGAGTTACAGTTTAGATATATGTGAGTGACAAAATATAATCTCTTACGGTTAAAGGAATTTTTCATTTGGTTTTCTTAGAATTAACAACACTTAAAAAAAAAAAAAATATATATATATATATTTTGTACTATTTTTAAATATTTATTGCCAAGTGTAAATGAAAATAGAATGGTTCTTTTGTTAATACTGCACAATAACATGTGCATCAAATGAATTTATAAATATTTAACAATCACCCATATTGCAGTTTCATCAATGAAAAAAATGAAGAAAATTTAGGGTGATTCGGACAAGTTCATCTTTGCTTCCTTGGATTGTAAAATTTTACAAAGTAATAATAACAAAAGAACCATTCTATTTTCATTTAGAATTATCCACTTGGCAATAAATACTAAAAAATAGTATGAAATACATCATTTTCTTTAAAAACTGAGGTGACCTAATAATTATGGCTGGTAGTGTGTGTGTGTGTGTATATATATATATATATACATACATACATACACAGCGAAGAATCTGTAATGTGATTGATAATGACTTGGCTGACCGCCTGCAGTATCTCTCTCGCCCGCGTGACGTTGCTTCCCTGTGCCTCTACTATAAATACTTTCATGGCTTCTGCTCTGACGAACTTAAATCACTGGTGCCCCCTAGATGTGAATTTGCATGAGATACTAGATTGGCAACTAGGTCCCACCCTTTTACAGTGAAACTGATGAAATGTAACCGCAATTTCTACTCCAATAGCTTCTTTCCTTGCAATTCACTACTATATATATATATATATATATATGTGTGTTTCACCTTTGTGCCTGACAAGTCTCGCAGCTTTGCCCTCTCAGCAACTCCGACCACGCTGTAGTCTCTCTCAGTATTTCTTTCCAATCTCACTCCCCCCCAGGAGACCCCTACCTATAGGACCTCCTACCTCCACCAAAAAGCTGACTGGGATGCCTTTCGCGATTTTCTCTGCGACGTCCCTTGGGGAAAAGTGTTCGACCTATCACTTGATGACTGTGCCTCTGAGGTCTCGTCATGGGTGAAAGCTGGCATTGATGCCTTCATACCCACCAGGAAGTATTGCCTAAAACCTTATTCCTCTCTGTGGTTCTCTCCGGCCTACTCAGCTGCCATTGCCCACAGGAACCATTACTTCCGTCTATTCCGGAGACAGTCATCTGATCACAATAGGCACCTGTTCATATCTGCTCGCAATGAGTGCAAGAGAACCCTAAATGACGCCAAATGGTTGTTTGCTGAAAGAATGCGACAGCATACAGCTGACCGCAAGTTTGGCTCCAAGGACGATTGGAGGATTTGCAAACGAGTGCTCAACAATAGGAAATCCTCAATACCTCCTTTAATCCATGAATTTGAGGTTCTCACGTCATCTGCGGACAAAACTGAGTGCTTTTCCCCACAGATTCTCATCCAACTCCACATCTGACTCGTCCAGAGTACACCCACCCAACTTCCCTATTAGAACTGAGACCAAACTGCACGACGTATATATTACCCCGACAGTAGTATCCAGAGTAATTTCAAAACTCGACCCCCATAAGGCGTGTGGAGACGATTGAATTCCGGTGATAGTCCTTAAGAGGTGTGCTCCTGAACTTTCCCCTGTCCGCTCTAAACTATTTAACTACTGCTTTTCTGCTTCCTGCTTTCCTGCATGTTGGAAGTTCTCTTCAGTCGTTCCTGTATTTAAGAATTGTGGTGAACCCTTGGACCCATCCAACTATCGCCCTATCAGTCTTCTACCGATATTCGGGAAAGTATTCGAGGCCATAATCAATGCTGAAATAGTTCATCATCTCACTGCCCACAAACTCTTCTGACAGGCAATATGGCTTCCGCTTTGCCAGGTCCATGGCCGACCTGCTAACAACCATAAAAGAGTACATGCTCCAGGCCCTTGATGAGTCTGACGAGGCTCGTGCGGTTGCTCTGGACATCTCCAAGGCTTTCGACAGGGATTGGCACTCTGGCCTCCTATGCAAACTACGGGGTTACGGGATTACCGGTCACCTGCTTGACCTAATCCAATCTTTTCTAAATAACCGCAAAATGAAGGTCGTTTTGAATGGGTGTGCCTCTTCATCCTACAGCACAAATGCAGGTGTCCCACAGGGCTCTATCCTGGGCCCGACACTCTTCCTTATTTTCATCAACGACCTCCCAGATGAGATCAAGTCCCAAGTAGGCATCTACGCAGATGACACTACAATATACTCCCGCACCACTAAGAAACCTGTCGTGGCGGACAGACATAATCTCGCTGCTGACCTTGAACGGGATCTACACTCTGTGGTGAACTGGGGCAAGAAGTGGCTTGTCAACTTAAATTCGTCTCAGACCAAGCTGTTGTCTGTCAACCATTACAGGCAACCTCGCCTGCCTCCCATAAGCATGGACCAAGCGATTCTCCCGGAGAGCAATACACTACGCCTCCTCGGACTTACCCTGTCCTCAGACTTCTAATGGAACCATTATATTGAATCCATAGCAAAATCTACTGCTAAGAAGGTTGGGTCACTATGTCGATCCAGGATGTTTTTTCCGCCTGAATCCATCCTGCATATATACAAGTCAACCATCCATCCGTGCATGGAGTACTGCTGCCATTTATGGTCAGGCACCCCTGCCGTTCTCCTCAGTGTTCTTGACAGGCTCCAAAGGAAAGTTTGTAATGTGATAGGTACTGATCTGGTGGCTCGACTGTAGCCACTTTCCCACTGTCGAAATGTGGCCTCCTTTTGTCTCTTCTATAAATACTTTCATGGCTTCTGCTCCAACGAACTTAAGTCACTGGTGCCTCTGCAACAGGTGTTTACTCGTGCAACCAGACTGGCAACTGGGTCCCACCCATTCACAGTCAGGTTAGCCAAATGCAGACGACAATTCTACTCCTGCAGCTTCTTCTCTCGCACTTCCCGCCTGTGGAACTCACTCCCGTATTCTTGCTTTCCTGACGGCTACAACCTCCAGAAATATAAATGCAAAGTCAATACTCATCTACTAACCACTGGACTCTAGCTCTCTCCTCACCCCCGTATAACCTTCCCTTTCTCTCCACCTATGTATCTGTCATCGCACCTGCTTTCTCAGCTTTCTATTGCTCCTTTCTAACTAGTTTGTACTCCTCACTCTTTTCTAATTAATTTTTTACATTTATGTAGCCCCCTGCACATCAGTGGCATTTCTGCCTTGCTCAGGGTGAAATGATTAAAAAAAAAAAAAAGAAAATCATTTATAATCAAAACCTGATTATTTACAATAAATTTTTATTATGAAAATTTGTGTCATTCGGCAAGATTCGAACCTTTATTGTAAATAATCAGGCCGGTAGATATAAATATATAATACTGTTTAATTAAAAACTGAATATCTACTTAAATACGAGTATCTATAAAAAGATAATGTTCAAACAATCATTTCAAATTGTCGGTTGTTTATAACCAAGTTTCGTTAAACTTCGTTAATTTCCGTAACATGATGATTTTCGTAAATAATCAGGCCGGTAGATATAAATATATAATACTGTTTAATTAAAAACAGAATATCTACTTAAATACGAGTATCTATAAAAATAATGTTCAAATAAATCATTTCAAATTGTCGATTGTTTATAACCAAGTTTTGTTAATCTTTGTTAATTTCCATAACATGTGCAACAGTAGCAGTAAAAATGCCTTCCTTGGGGTGAAATGATTAAAAAAAAAATTTTGGTTAACTTATCTTCATAACCTTTTTCTAGTAAGATATTTGCCATCTCTGCAGCAGTTTTATGAACATTTCACCAATGGTGTTTGGTTTACTCTGCTTTGTGGTCATGTACGCAAATTCAGACGGTGCTGATAAGATTGGGTTTTCAATGAGTATAAAACCCGAGAACAGGCAGGGTAGCCTTTTTCATCAAATCTGTTTCTCATCACCTTGAATTCAGTGAGCATTTGCTCATGTAAAAGTTCCTTTAGTCTTACCAGCGATAGAATAAAATTGCTGAATTTGGCATTGCAAATCCATTTTTGGTACTGAGGAATCCATTTATCTAATCACTCTTATTTGCTCAACATAGGTTTAGTTGTTTAATGGCATATCAACCTCTGTGGGTTATTTAATGCCAAAAAGGTGGGGGTTTAAGGTATTTTTGTAATGTTCGGATATAGTGAGTAAATTCATTCAGTCAGATTTTGATGAAAAATTTATTTTTTATTATTTTTTGAAAACTGAAGACGTCTTCTAGTTTTGTATTGAAAAATGTATTGCTGGCAATACTTTTTTTCCCTTCTGAAATTTATTATGTCAATATTTTTTGACCCCACTTCAAAAATTTATTATGGCAATAATTTTTTTTCTTTCTAAAATTTATTATGGCAATATATTTTTTCCTTCTAAGATGTACTGTTGGTACTATTTTTCTTTCAAAAATGTATATTTTTTTCTTAGGAAAGTCTATTTTTATGAATATATTTCTATAAAAGTCTATTTCTCTACTTTCATAGTGTTTTGACCCCAGTTTGGAGGTTAGCTATTCGCTCATAGTTGGGACCCTAACAGGTGCTACCACTCTAGGTAAAGGTGGACCTGAGAACAACAACAATTATGAGGTGCTTCCATGCTTCTCACAACCTCCCCAATCAGAGGCCTTGCTGCCAGATGCAGTTTACTGTCATCTCCAGGACTTCAACATGGTATAAAGGATATTAAAAGATCATTCTATTTGTCTATATTTCTGAGATGAGGTAGTATTTACAGTATTTACATTATTCGGACTATTGTCCTCATCTTTGTTGCCATTTGTACGACGTTTAATAATAGATCATTCTATTTGTCTATATTTCTGAGATGAGGTAGTATTTACAGTATTTACATTATTCGGACTATTGTCCTCATCTTTGTTGCCATTTGTACGACGTTTAATAATAGATCATTCTATTTGTCTATATTTCTGAGATGAGGTAGTATTTACAGTATTTATATTATTCGGACTATTGTCCTCATCTTTGTTGCCATTTGTACGACGTTTAATAATAGATCATTCTATTTGTCTATATTTCTGAGATGAGGTAGTATTTACAGTATTTATATTATTCGGACTATTGTCCTCATCTTTGTTGCCATTTGTACGACGTTTAATAATAGATCATTCTATTTGTCTATATTTCTAAGATAAAATAGTATTTACAATAATTACATTATTCGGACTAATATCCTCATCTTCGCTGGTATGTTTACAATGTTCTGACTATTGTACTATCTAGTGGATATGGACACTGGTTAGTTCCAATGACTTGACCCAAAGAGTTGTGAGTTCAAAACCAATCTACAGCAGTGGTGAACAAATAACTTTAAAAAAAAGTTAAAGGGTGATAAATATTCGCTACCAGAAGTGGCTTCAAATATGGAATGAGAATGCTATACCACAAACATTGTAATAAAGGGTTCGGTTCAAAATTCCTAGCACCTGAAGAAGGCCAGAGCGTACAACGGGTGAAACGTTGTAGGCATGGCAGCAAAGATGAAGACAATAGTCCGAATAATGTAAATAGTGTAGTATTAAGGGAATGTAAAATTAGATGGGACATTACTATATATTCATCACTACATTTTTAGAGAAGAATCAGCAATATTATTAGTCCTAACCTGGCATCTTGGTTTCTGTCACTTTCCCGCTACTGTAATGTAGGTTCCTTGTGCCTTTTCTAGAAATATTTCCCTGGTAACTGTTTGGATTAAATCTTCACTATGGTACCAAGACCTTATGAATTTAAGCAGAGTACTAGACGGAAAGTGCGACACTGAGATCCGAAGGCGAATTGGCATGACGAAGTAAGCATTCCAGAAGTTGAGTAAAGTATTAAGAAACAGGACAATTTCGCTAGAAACTAGGAAGAGAGTACTGGATTGCTACATGCTGTCCTTCCTTCAATATGGCAGTGAGTGCTGGACAATACCATCAAAGATGAAGGAAAAATTTGAAGCAACTGAAATGTGGTTCTACAGAAGGATGCTGCGAATATCATGAATCGAGCATGTGAGCAATGAGGAGGTCTTGGAAATAATGGAAACAAAAAGGAAATTAATATTGAGCATCAGGAAGAGACAGCTGATGTTCCTGGGATATGCAATGAGGAAGGAGGGCTTGGAGAATCTGATACTAACAGGCCAGATAGAGGGGTAAAACAGACAGGGGAAAGCAACGGATAACATATTTGAGGGACCTAATCAAGTAGATGATGGAACGAGGATTGCATGGTGTAACAGGAGAAGGCATGCTCATAGACACCAGGGATAGGAAAACGTGGAAGGCCATGATCATCTACATCGTGAAGGGACAAGGCACATAGAAGAATGACTAGATTAGTGCATTGTGGTGCAATGGATATCAGCTCAGAAGGACAAATCAGAGAGCTGACAGCCAGTTGTATTGGCATATGCATTGGCATATGCGCAAATACTCTTGGGGAAAGGTATTAATCTGGCTCTTTTCACTCCAGCTATGTGTTAAATTGCAGAACAGATTAGATTTTATAGGTTTGGTTGGCAACCAGTTTATCACAGAAATGATAGGAAAACTACTGTGGAAAAATTTTCTGCCCGGTCAGTCATGTCTGGAAAGAGGCATGATCACCCAAATGTGTATTATGTACGGTACCTAACTGACTAAATAGATTGGTGGTAAGGTCTCATCAAATTGTAGATGAAATGGTCAAATGCTGACAGTTTCTTCTCTCACTTGTGGAACTCACTTCCGGCTTCTTGCTTTCCATTCAAAGTTGATCCTCAAAAATTTTAAAGCAATGTCAATCATCATCTTCTGTCTTCTTAATTTCTGTTCTTTTATCGTTCTCTCTTTTTAATTTTCTTCTTCTCATATTATTATACGTCCTATGCTAACACTTTCTTTTCTTGCTTGTGGAACTCTTTTGGCTTCTTGCTTTCCAATCAACTTTGATCTTCAAAGATTTAAAAACAAAGTCAATCGCTATCCTTTGTCTTCATAATTCTTGTTCTTGCATTATCCAATCTCAACTAAGTCTCATCGTAACCATAAGTTTTATGCTAACAGTTTATTTTCTCAAACTTCTCACTTACCCGACTCTCTTCCGGCTTCCTGCTCCTCATTCAATTTTGATCTTCCAAAATTTAAATGCAGTATCAGTCGTTATCTTCTGTCTTCTTAATTCCTGTTCTTTTATTGTTCTCTCTCCTTAATTATATTTTCTTCTTCTCATATTATTTTAAGTCCTATGCTAACAGTTTCTTCTCTCGCTTGTGGAACTCTTCCGGCTTCTTGCTTTCCACTCAACTTTGATCTTCCAAAATTTAAATGCAATGTCAGTTGTTATCTTCTGTCTTCTTAATTCCTGTTCTTTTATTGTTCTCTCTCCTTAATTATGTTTTCTTCTTCTCATATTATTATAAGTCCTATGCTAACAGTTTCTTCTCTTGCTTGTGGAACACTTCCGGCTTCTTGCTTTCCACTCAACTTTGATCTTCCAAAATTTAAATGCAATGTCAGTTGTTATCTTCTGTCTTCTTAATTCCTGTTCTTTTATTGTTCTCTCTCCTTAATTATGTTTTCTTCTTCTCATATTATTATAAGTCCTATGCTAACAGTTTCTTCTCTTGCTTGTGGAACACTTCCGGCTTCTTGCTTTCCACTCAACTTTGATCTTCCAAAATTTAAATGCAATGTCAGTTGTTATCTTCTGTCTTCTTAATTCCTGTTCTTTTATTGTTCTCTCTCCTTAATTATGTTTTCTTCTTCTCATATTATTATAAGTCCTATGCTAACAGTTTCTTCTCTTGCTTGTGGAACACTTCCGGCTTCTTGCTTTCCACTCAACTTTGATCTTCCAAAATTTAAATGCAATGTCAGTTGTTATCTTCTGTCTTCTTAATTCCTGTTCTTTTATTGTTCTCTCTCCTTAATTATGTTTTCTTCTTCTCATATTATTATAAGTCCTCTCTCGCTTGGTGGAACTCTTCCGGCTTCTTGCTTTCCACTCAACTTTGATCTTCCAAAATTTAAATGCAATGTCAGTTGTTATCTTCTGTCTTCTTAATTCCTGTTCTTTTATTGTTCTCTCTCCTTAATTATGTTTTCTTCTTCTCATATTATTATAAGTCCTATGCTAACAGTTTCTTCTCTCGCTTGTGGAACTCTTCCGGCTTCTTGCTTTCCACTCAACTTTGATCTTCCAAAATTTAAATGCAATGTCAGTCGTTATCTTCTGTCTTCTTATTTCCTGTTCTTTTATTGTTCTCTCTCCTAAATTATGTTTTCTTTTTCTCTCACATTTATTAAACCCCTCGCATCTTACAGTCATTGCTGAGAATTCCAGTCCTTAGCATCGAACTCTTAAGGTTGATAAACAGGGTAACAGCTTTTAACTGTTACACCACAAATAAAGTAAGGTAATTAGAAGGGAATATTTTGTATAAGTCCTCATTCTTTATCAGCAGTCATGCCAGTAATGAGTTATTTTTTCATCAATATCCCTACCGAGTGGATAAAGCAGAGAGAAAAGTGAGTTCATGCCTTTCGAAACAGTGTCAGCACAAACTAAACTTAGGCACAAGCTCAGCAGATTCCATAATTTGTGTTGGTATCTCTTGCAATATTTTACATATTAACACTTAGAGGATTGCAGATTTAAGAAGACATTCTTAGGTTACATTTTGTCGAGTTAAAAGTGAGCATTTTTCTTTCCATGAATTTTAATAATATGCAGTTTTGATTAATGTACAAACAGACACAAACAGATTGATGACTAACAACCCAAAAATGGCTTCGTTTTACACATTTTTGCTTGCATTTCATCTGGAGAAAGAAAAGAAGGAATGAGGAGAGAAGAAAAGATGAGATAAGAGAGGGAAAAAGAGAGAGGAGAGGAAAGAAAGAGAGAGAGAGGAGGAGAACGGGGGTGAAAGAGAAGAGAGGAAAGGAGAACGGGGGAGGAAGAGAGGAGAGGAAAGGAGAACGGGGGAGGAAGAGAGGAGAGGAAAGGAGAACGGGGGAGGAAGAGAGGAGAGGAAAGGAGAACGGGGGAGGAAGAGAGGAGGAAAGGAAAGGAAGAACGGGGGAGGAAGAGAGGAGTGGAAAGGAGAACGGGGGAGGAAGAGAGGAGTGGAAAGGAGAACGGGGGAGGAAGAGAGGAGGTGGAAAGGAGAACGGGGGAGGAAGAGAGGAGTGGAAAGGAGAACGGGGGAGGAAGGGGAGAGGAGAGGAAAGGAAAGGAGAACGGGGGGAGGAAGAGAGGAGTGGAAAGGAGAACGGGGGAGGAAGAGAGGAGTGGAAAGGAGAACGGGGGAGGAAGAGAGGAGGTGGAAAGGACGGGGGAGAAAGAGAGGAGTGGAAAGGAGAACGGGGGAGGAAGAGAGGAGTGGAAAGGAGAACGGGGGAGGAAGAGAGGAGTGGAAAGGAGAATGGGGGAGGAAGGAGAGGAGTAGAAAAAGAGAACGGGGAAAAGAGAACGGGGAAAAGAGGAGTGGAAAGGACAAAGGGGGAAGAGAGGAGTGGAAAGGACAAAGAGGGATGAGAGGAGTGGAAAGGACAAAGGGAGAAGAGAGGAATGGAAAGGACAAAGGGAGAAGAGAGGAATGGAAAGGACAAAGGGAGAAGAGAGGAATGGAAAGGACAAAGGGGAAGAAGAGAGGAATGGAAAGGACAAAGGGGGAAGAGAGGAATGGAAAGGACAAAGGGGGAAGAGAGGAATGGAAAGGAACAAAGGGGGAAGAGAGGAGTGGAAAGAACAAAGGGGGAAGAGAGGAGTAGAAAGGAGAATGGGAGAAGAGAGAAGGAGAAAGGAGAATGGGAGAAGAGAGAAGGAGAAAGGAGAAGAGAGGAGTAGAAAGCAGAAGGGAGAAGGGAGGAGTAGAAAGGAGAAGAGAGGAGTAGAAAGGAGAAGGGGAAGAAAGGAGTAGAAAAGGAAGAGGAGAAAAGAGAGGAGAAAAAAAGAAAGTGATATTTTGTTCTGATGTCGGATGCTTTTTGACCCTAGTATCATTAGTTGGTATCGTTTCTTAGCAACACTCAATCTGAATCGCTGCTGTCCCAAACATCCATGAGAAGACCTATCAAATTTACGACAAAGAATTTCCACATTTTTAACTTCAAGGCTACTTTGTCAAAATAAATTCTACTCATCGCAAAACCCACTCACTCAGCCTAACTCACATCTATGGTATTAGTTATATTTTTAGCTATAATTTCGGATAATCCAACATTTAGTAGGATATCACCACTGGGGTCGTTTTGATGGCATACCATCAAAATAGTCAAATCTAACTGCCACTTCTACCCCCACAGTTTCTTTTTTTACCTGTGGAACTCCTTTTCGTATAATTCTTTCCCTGATAGCTACAATCTCTAAAAGTTTAAAAGAAAGATCAACTGCCATCTTATAACTCCCTAAATTCTATCCACCTCTCATGTTTTCTTTGGCATACCCTGTACCTTGTTTTTTTTACCTCTCATGTAATCCCCTACACACCAGAGGCAGTCATGCCTTGCTTGGGATGAAACGATTATGTGTGTGTGTGTGTGTGTGTGTGTGTATATATATATATACCTATAGACTCCGGAACGGCTGAACCAATTTTCTTGAATATTTACACAGTTGTACTATAAGCATCTGCGAGTGTTCTTAGCTAGGTTTTGTGTTGAGGTACCCCTGATAAATATTGAAAATCGAAAAAATCGGGTTATAGAAAGAGTGGTCCGATTTTAATCAAATTTGATACCCTTATAGACAAAGACATAAGAAACGATATTCAGAAGTTTCAAGGTTGCAGTTCTTACAATAGTGCAGAAAATCAATAATATATATATATATATATATATATATATATATATATATATATAAAAAGGGCAAGATGTTTGTGTGTGTGTCTGTTTATCTGCCTGTATGTATATTTTTTTTTCAGCTCTTATTTTATTTTTTGCTTCAGGTTTGGCTCTAAGGTATAATTGTAGTTCTTAGTCTCAGCCATCATACCATTTACTCAGAGGACTTATTTAGACTTCAAAATTCAGTTTACGACAAAAAAAAATTATTTGATATCGATAACAGGAAATCAAAATTCGACTAACATTCATTCATTTTTCTCTGAGTCTATGGTTTCACTTTAACTGGAAACAACAATTGCTTTTTAGTCTTTCGTGCCAACGTCCAAAGAGTCTGAGCTCCAGGACCATGGATTAGTTTTAAAGCTTTCATTACACCCGAGCAACGCCGGGCTATACTGCTAGTATATATACGTATACACCAGTCATATTCTGTACCGCAACAGATTCTATTCATTTCTATGTGGACATCCAATATTTGCATGTGGAAAAAGAAGTATTGTTAGTATCCATGGTTTTCATTAGTTTCCAAATTTACCAACAAATAAGTCATTTCATCACAATATCTTGTAACTTCTCTTGATGTTGGCCACAAATCTATTTTCACAAATCTTTCAATCTTATTGGTTATGAAAACTCAGCCAAGCAGACGAGCCACTTAATAGATATCAAGTACAACAGCTGTACGAACAGGCCATACATTTTGTTTCAAAGACGAAGTTTCCAAACAGTTATATTCAGCCAATTGACTTTGGGAAGAGCCATGCCATAGTTTTGAGTTCAG